>VLTN01000054.1:0-240425 GCA_008330645.1 Cafeteria roenbergensis
ACTCCAGTGCGATCCTCTTTGCCACCGGAGGATGTCCAGGAAGACCTCGGGCGCAGAGGAAACGATGTCGTCAGCTCGCCAGCACTCGGTCAACGCTGACAGTCCGCAGCTCGGGTCCAGGTGACGGAGCGGCGGAACACAGTCGAGGGCTGCTCGACCTCCACGGCGAAGGCCATGGCCAGCAAGGAGGCGACTCACGGCCGCGCCGGGACCTGCACATCGCGCCAAGAAGCTGGGCGGCTCTCAGTCCCAGGCTTGCTGCTGAAGCAAGGCCAACGGGCGATGCGGGCGGCGCCCTGGCACGGCGACAGGTGGCGGTGAACGCCACGACCGCTTGGCCAACCGTGAGCTCTGCCCAGACTGCGCACGTGGCAAGCGCCCGTTGGACCGAGGGGAGCCGGGAGCGTGCCTGGAACAGTGTGCACCTCGCCCCTTCTCGGCGTGCTGGGCCCATGGCGGCGGAACCGTCGACAGGCTCAAGGTGGGGCTCCGCGGGAGGCGATTGACGTGGGCACATCGCGCTGGTCGGGCCTTCGCGGCGCGCCGGCTGCGCCGCAAGTGTGCCCGGCTCCCCCAGCCGAGTGCGTGGGCCCCTCCTGTACTCACGTTTCGCGTCCGCAGGTGACGCCGACGCTTCTGCGCCACGTTCGTGTGGGCGGGGGCGGCCGACCTCAACGACATCACGGTACGACCGCGCCCCGAGCCGTGTCTGCCTGAAGGCGAGGTGCATCTGCACGTGTGGAGCGACGCCACGCTCCGTGAGCTTGCGGAGCTCGTCAAGGCGGTGTGCTCGTCGGCAAGGCAGCGCGCAGCCGTTCTGCACATGAGTCTGGCCTACCCAGACCGCACCGGGCGTTTCAAGCTGCGGGCCATCGGGAGCCCGGCCGCGGCGTCAGCCGAAGAGGCGGACTCTGCAACGCTTGCCAGTGTGGGCTACGAGGCGGGCGACATGTTGGACGTCCGCGTGGAGTTGGTGTCGGGCACGCCGGCATAGACTCGCGAAGGTCAGGGTGCCTCTCCCGCCGCTGCCGCCGCTCTCCTCGCCGCTGCTGGCTGCCGCTGCTGGCTGCCGCTGCTGGCTGCCGCTGCTGAATGCCGCTGCTGCTTGCGGGCGGCCGCGAACAGCCGAGCGGGCGCGCCCGCGCGGGAGACTTCCCCACACCACTACCTGGTGCGTAAGCAACGCTGTCTGTGTCTGCGTGCGTCTTCGTGTGCGTGCTTTTTGCGTGCTGGGGGCATCGCCAGCCAGGAGAGGCTCGAATCGCGTGCACAATTGTCAATCACCAGCCGACGCAGAATGGCCTCGCTGCCGCGCGCTCTGGCTAGCCGCGCACAGCCACTGCCACCTGGCCGGCGGTCGAAGGACGCTCAGCCTCCCGGCTGCTCGATGCTGCGGCGGGCTCTTCGCCGGCGCCTTGCGAGCCCGCCGCACCGGCGGTTGCTGCGCTGCCGGCTGATGCCCCAGCCTCAGTAGGCGCCCCGTGCTCTGCCTGGAACCTCCTCACGGCAAATTGGTGGGTGGGGTAGTCGCCTGGGCGCCGCATCATCACGCGGCGTCGCCGAGCACGGGCGGCGCCCTCTGGGGCCGCAGACGATCCCCCAGCCCCCGCGCCCGCGCCCGCGCCCGCTCCCGAGGCCGGTTTGGCCGAGTCTGCGTGAGAGGCGTCCCCGGCCACCAGGCGAGGGCCGTCGACGCCCTCCGGCCCTGCAACGGCCTCTCGAACGGCCTTGTCGGCAGCCTCCCGAACATGAGGGGGCACCACCTCCACGCGGGATATGCGGCCGTCAAGCATGTGAATGACGCGGTGGGCGTGGGACTTGAGGGCCACTTCGTGTGTGACCATGACCACCGTGACTCCGTGCGCCCTGTTGAGATCCAGAAAGGATCGACATGACGACGTCGGTGGTGGCGGGATCCAGGTCGCCCCGTGATCTCTCGTCGCCAACGAGGATGTCCGGGCGGTTCGCAAGGGCCCTGGCGATGGCCACGCGCTGCGCCTCGCCCTCGGACAGCTGCGATGGCACGTACGCGAGACGGTGGCGCATGCCCACGCGCCCAAGCAGCTGCTCCGCCCGCTCGCGCCGCTTGCCCGCGGTGGCCCAGCCCGCGAGAACCATGGCAGCTCCACGTTCTCCACCGCTGTCATGCTCCCCACAAGGTTTGAAGCTCTGGAACACGAAGCCAAGGCGGCGCAGCCGCAGCTCCGCAAGGACTGCGTCCGGAGTCGACTCCCTCACCCGGGTGCCGCACAACCACACATCCCCGCGGGACGGCTTGTCGATTGTTGTCATCAGGTTCAGCATCGTGGACTTGCCGCCGCCCGACTTGCCAAGAATCACGATGAACTCGCCGCGCCGCACCGTCAGGTCCACGCCGCGAATGGCAGGCACCCCCTCAACGCCCAGGAGGTACGTCTTGTGGACGTTTCGGAGCTTGATGAGCTCGTCCGCGGTTGGGGGCGCGTCCAGCTTCCGCTCCTCGGCCTCGCGGAGCTCGGCGGCACGCTGCATCGCCGCCAGCGTGGCCTCCGCGTGAGAGAGGTCATCGCCCCGAGGGGACTGCGGCCCCGAGTGGTCAGCCATCCGGCACGGCCCCCTGGCACCGCTGCCCTGAGCGCGAGCCCGAGTCCCGGCTCGAGTGTTGCAGGGAACGCGATTTTTTTCCGCGCCGAGCGCGCCTCTGCAGACGGCCAGGCGCCCAGCAGCGCGGCTCGCGTGGCCGCTGCTCCGCGCTGCAGCCCCCCTCGACTCGCAGCGCTGTTCGGAAACGGAGCGCGAAGGGCCATCCGCCCGTCGGTTGGTTTTTGCGCCGTGCTCCGTCCGCCAGCAGCCCAAATCACAACACAGCATTTCTGGCAGGGCTGACGGATGGCGCCCAGTTCCCGTGGCCTCGCACCCAGCACCCCCGCCCTCACCTGCTGCGCAAGGATCGGGCCATGGCCATCGCAGCCGCTCTTGGACGTGCTCGGCCCCTGGCGCTGGCCCGCCGCTCGATGGCGGCCGGCCTCGCCGCGCAGCTGAGCCCCGTCGCGCGGGCGGCAAGTGCCCTTCGCTGGTCCCCTGCCGGCCTCGGCCCTGCCCCTGCCCAGCCGCGCAGCTGGCTCTCGGACGACGCGGCCGCCGGTATGGAGGATGAGTCGCTTGTGCAGGTCATCTCCAGCAGCCGCGAATTTCACGCGTGCCTGGAGGACAACAAGCGCTGCATTGTCTATTTCACCGCGTCGTGAGCCCTCCGGCCGCGACCCAGCCTTTGCGCGCCCCTGCGATGTGCGGTGGGAGCCGCGTCGCGCTGAATTGTTGCTTCGCGTGCGTGTGCGTGTGCGTCTGTCCGCAGGTGGTGTGGCCCGTGCCGCTTCATTGCCCCGGAGTTCGAGAAGCTGGCCAAGGAGTTCGGTCACGCTGTAGCGTTCCTCAAGGTGGACATCGACGAGATGTCGCGCCTTGCTTCCAAGCACAACATCAGTGTGAGTGCGGGGCGTCCCGCGCTGCGTGGCCTGCCTTGACCAGCCCATCTGAGGCTGGCACAGAGCATCTCCGCTCGCGCCTCTGCCACTGCCCCAGCCGCGCGCTGCTCGGCACCCGCAGGCGGTTCCCACGTTCCTTTGCTTCATTGGGGGTGAGCAGCTCCCAGGCGAGCTGGTTGGCGCGGACATGGCGGGCCTGCGTGCTGCGGCTGAGCAGCTGGCCGCAAGTGCCGACAGCGAGTCTGACTCGGACTAGCCGCGCCCCCAACGCCGTGGAGCCCAGCCTCCCACGCCCTATTTTGCGCTCGCCGGCTGTTTCGGCAGCTGAGTTGGGCTGTGGCGCTGCGCTTTGCCTCGACCTCTGGGGTGTGCAACCGAATCGCTGTGCAAGTCATTGGAAATGCTGGGCCAACTGCCTGCCCGTGTTGGGCGAGCACAGCGGCCCAGCGTGCGGACGCCCCCGTGCGCGCCGCCCCACACCAACCACGGTATTGACGATCCTGCTGCTCGCCCCTTCCCCGTCACGCAAACAGCTGCACGCGTCCACGCGTCCCCAACCCACCCGAGCTGTCACGCCTGAGCGTGCACAGCGCCCATCAACCCTGTAAGCCTTGCCAGACGCTGGTGCAGCTCCCCGCTTGAGGGGACGCGGTCGTGCCTCCTGCGAGAGAGCGGTGACGGAGGCAAAGCCAGACTGGAGCGTGGCGAGTGGCCCGCTGTGAACTCTGGCGGCTTGGCCCGAGAGCGACAAGCCGATGGGACGAAGTCTGGCGGGAGGTGGAGGCACGGCCACCTAACTGCGCACCATGCCACCGCATTGGGGTGCCGCCTTGCGGTCCAACGCCCATCCGCCCCCCTGTTTGGCAACACTCTGCCCAGCTGCAACACACTCACCAAACCGATAGCGAAGAGAACGTTGCGTCCACTTGCAACGCAGCGTCCCACGGCCCGTCGTCGTCGATCCCACCACCACCTCCCCCGCAGTCATGCGCCTCGTCATCGGAGCTGTCCGAGTCCTCTGCCGCTGCGCGGGAAGACGACAAATCCGCAAAATGCGCTTCCGAGACCACCACACCCACCATTCCTTTCGGCAAGCGCGCAACCACTCCATCCAGGGCTCGGCCGCGGAGAAACGCAGTCTTCTCGGCCCCACCAGCGTTGGCCGCGCCAGATGGACGGGCGGTAGGACTTCCCGTCGTGGCGCTCTTGCCTGCGGCCGGCTTGTCGTCTGTTTCCGCAGCAGCCGGGAGGAAGTACGTTGACACGGGTGCCGGCCCGTCTAAAGATATTTTGGCAGGGACGTGATGGACCTCTGCGTCCTTCATCACCCGCCCAGACGCCGGGAGGCGGACCAGGGTTGATGCCATTGGAATTCAAACAGCCAGTTGGCCAGCGATCGCGGCGCGACAAGCTGACGCGGCCAGAACACGCGGTCGCGACCAGAGCAGACGCTCGCTGCCGCCCGTGCGCCCCGGGGCGGGGATGGGCGCAGGCGAAGGTGCGCAGCGGCGGGGGCGGGCGCATGCAACCACCGCCTTGGCAGAGCACACATCGCGGCAAGCATTGAATCAGCATCGAGTCGGAAAGCCGCACATGTCTGTGTGGCCACTGGATGGACGCATGCCGGTGGCAGTGGCATTGAACAGTGCGGTGAGGCAAAGAGGCAAACTCACGGAGCGACAGGCGCTGGCGCTGTCCGCGGCCTCGCCCCGATCGCCGCAAAGGCGCACGGCTCTGCCAGCAGCAGCCGTTTGCTGTCGTGCTCTCCGCCTCGCAAGGCTTTGCGTCCCGCAACCCTGAAACGCCACCCCTGCCAGCTGCACGAGAACAAGCTCGAGAGGGCTCGGCCCAGTCTCGCTTGCCTCGCTGCTGCTGTGGCCAGGGGCCGGGGAGCATCAGGGCATTCGAGCCACGGAGCACGCCGAAGCGCGGTGCTTGCTAGCCAGGCAACTCAACCTGCAGCTGCTGCGGACCCGGCCAGGACCCGCTTCGCTGGGACTGCCCCCTGCGGAAACGCACCCAGCGTCCATTCTCCCGCGTCATGTCCGTGCTCCGCTTCGTGGTTCAGGGCGTCGGCCTGGTTGCCACGGCCGAGACTCAAGGAGCCTACATTATCCTCGGGCCGGACCCAGGCTCGCCGCTGTACACGTCCGTGCTTTGCGAGAACGCCATCGACCCCACGTGGGATGAAGTTGTGCTGGAGGGGTCCCCGGGGGAGTACGACGAGGACACGTGAGCCCCGGCCGCCGCAGTTGGGCGCCGGATGACGCGCGCTGACTTGGCAAGCCCGCCCCCCGAGCGCGCCACTGCCCGGCAACGCCCCCACGCGCTGGCGGGCGGGAAGTCGTCTTGGACGCGCTGCAGCGGTTCGCAGCGCTGCGGGAGCGCTGCCTGCGGGGCTCCTTTTGGAGCGGGAGGCAACTTGCACGACCCGCAGTTGGTGTTTCTCCGGCCGGTCGCCTTGCCGCCCTCAGCCGCGCTTCGCTCCCCGCAACCCGGGCTCCTCACTCTCCCTTGCTCCCTCCCTCTCTCTCTCTATCTCTCTCTATCTGAACCGTGTGCTCTCGCTCCTGCCCAAGCGCAGCGACGTGATGGTCAGCATCTTCGAGGTGGACGGGGACGGCGTTTCCGTGCTCATAGGCACGACGCAGGTTTCCGTCGCGGAGATGCAGCGCGGCGCACGCGACACCCCCCCGCGCCGGTTCGCCCTGGTGAACCACGAGGGGGCCGAAACGGGGCACGTTGCCTTCCTCGGGGCATCGGCGGGCCCGCGGCCAGCCGTCCCGAGTGCGATCAGCATTCCGGGGCGCCCGGGAGACGCAGGGCAGTCCGACAGCTCCGCCCCCGTTGTGATTGGGGCCGAATCGCCCATGGCGGGTCCCCTCACGCCCGCCACGGCTGCCACCTACCCCCGGCAGGGCCGCCTTCGCCCCCGCAGCCCCCCCCCTCCCTCCGGGGAGGCAGGCGAGGCGGCGGACAGCGGATCGGCCTCCGACGCGTCGGGCTTTGCCGCTTCTGGTGGCGATGGCAAGGCAGCGGGTGGCGCGAGGGCGGAGGACGTTGCCGCCGCCGCCGCAGCGCGCCGCCTGGAGCTCCTGCGGCGGCGCGTGGACGAGATGAACGAGCTCTGCCGAACGGCCGAGGACGCCAACGCACGGGCTGCCCGCGAGACGAAGTGGAGGCAGGAGCTGCAAGAAGACAAGCGAGCGCTCCAGGAGCGCGTGCAGTCCGTGCTCTCAGACTTGCGCCGCGAGGAGACGGCTCGCCTCGACGCCGAGCGGCGCGCGACGGAAGCCGCTCGCCGGGCCGAGGCGGCCGTGGCCGATGCGGAGCGGGCCAGAGCAGAGGCAGAGGTGCCTCGCGGCCCGTCGCCGCGCGCTGCGGCAGCCGATGCGCAGCGGCTTCGTGCGGCGCTGGACGAAGCCAAGGGCCACAAGCAGGCAGCGGCCATGGCCGAGGCTAGGGCCACAGGCCTTGAAGCCTCTCTCAAGAAGGCGGAAGCGGCCGCCGCGGCCGCGGCGCGGGACCTTGCCAGGGCGAGGGCGGAGGCTGCTGCGACGGAGAAGGCGCTGCGGGCTCGGGCCCGCGCCGCGGAGGAGGCGGCCTCGGAGGCCAAGGCGGCCACGGAAGAGGCGGAGGCGAGGGCCTCGGCCACCAGCCGAGTCGTCGCTGACGGCTTCGCGGCGGCCGCCCGCTCGCTGGGCCTCAGCCTCTCGGCCGACGGCGGCGACGCCGACAGCGCAGCCGCTCCCGCCCAGGCTAGCCGCCACGCGGGGGAGCCCTCTGGGCCCCACGCTGGCGTGCCTCGCGCCGTGCTGGATGCGGACTGGGAGGCGTGGGACTCCTCGCTCATCGCCGCTGCCGTGGAGGCCGTGGCCAGCGCGGCAACGGGCCTCGCAACCGCGCCATCCGTCTCTCAGTCGAGCCCCGCATCCCCGGCCGCGAGGGCCTCCTTCGGCACCGCCTCGGACGCCGGCTCCGAGTCGGCCGCCGTGGCCGCCGCCGCCGCCGCGTCCGCAGAGCTGCGCCGCCAGATGGCCCAGCAAGGCGCGGACCACGCGCGGGCGGTGGAGGACAAGAACAAGCTCATCCGGGAGTGGGAGCACTACGCGAACCACTGGGAGCGCCGCGGCAGGGACGCCGAGCGGACCCTCAAGCGGCTCGAGGCAGAGGCCGAGAGCGCGCGACGCCGCGCCGAGAAGGCCGAGCGCGAGCGGGACGGGGCCCTGGCGGAGCTGGCCAAGCCGCACGACGCACCAGGCTACGCGAGGCCGCGCCGCCCGCCGCCGGCACGGGACTCGGCCGCGGTCGGCTCGCCGCTCCCGGCCAACGCCCCGCCCTCGCCGCCCTCGCCCCCGGCGGGGGGGCACTCCCGCGGGCCTGCAGCCGAGCGCGGGGCAGCGTTGGTGGATGCCGGCGCGGGTCACTCTCGCGCCGCCCAGCACATTCTCGGCAGCGCTGCGGCGGCCACGGCAGGCGCCGGCGGCTCGGGCCGGGCGCCGCTCGACGCATCAGTGGAGGGCGAGGCAGTGAGGGCCTTCACAGGCCGCGTGCCGACGGCCGCGTCGCTCGCCTCGTCGGCGCGCCGCGTCCCCGCGTCCACCATGCCCAGCTACGCGGCCTCCCCCACCTCGGCAGCGCCGTCCCCGCCGCTGGACCCGCCCGCCTCCGCGGTCCGAATCACAGCCCGAAACGGCAGACCTTTCCACAACGCTCCTGCGAGGCGAACGCCAGAGTCGGGAACGTTCTCCTCCTCCCCAGGCCGCGTCCCTACCGCCGGCCAGGGCGCTGCTCCTGCGACGGGCGCCTTCTTCGCCTAGCCGCACTCGGCCCGCGCCCCCCATCGGCGGCCACCCCTCTGGCGACCAGGCCTGCGCTGCCCTCGAGTCGCTGGTCAGCCAGTGGCAACCACCTTCCCCCCGCCCTGTACACAAAATCGAAGCCTGCAACTCCGACAGTGCCTGCGCTACGCATTCTCTTCGACAAGCTTCGTCGTGAAATCGTGAATCATCTGTCTGTCCGTCTGTGTCGGCAAAGCGGTGGCCCGCCGTGACCAGCACAGTCAGGCTGACCGCTGCCCGCCCCCCGCCCCCCGCCCTCCTCCCCCTTCCCTGGTTCAACGCGGCGTGGTGTCGACATCCGGGGCTAGCGTGTGCCGGTGCGAGTCTGACCCACCCCTGCTGCAGCCGTTGCGAGTCATTGGCTGCTATTGTTTCAACGGAGCGCCCACCCGACTGCTGCCCGGCTGCGTCCGCAGAAGCAGCACGCACACACACCCCTTGCGCTGCCGTTATGGATCGCGCTTCCAAGCCACTCATCTGCAAAGCGTGTTGCGTCGCCGCGGGTCTCACTCCGAACCGCGACTGCAGTTCCGGAGCGGGCCTGAATGGCGCCAGAACGCAGAGTTGGGCATCAGGACTGGGCCATGCACAGATCGCACACAACACGTTGGGCCTCCCACTCCGCCCAAACGCCGGCCCTACCGTGTACCCCGCGCAGCGCCCCGCTTGGGCGCTCCGAAGGCAGGGGCCGCGCGCCGCGGCTGGCCCGCACGCCCCAGCGGCTGCCCGCGCCGCTGTTCGGGCTCCGAAGGCTGTCCTGACACGACCGTGCCGTCGGGGGCGAGGCTGTCGTTGCCTGACAGGTACGTGATCTTCGACCGCCCAAGATACCCGCCACCGCCGCCGGTGGCTCCACTGCCAGAGCCCGCTGGATCGGCGGAAGACGCCGGCTGCGACCGCTGGCCCGCTCCCAGCTCCTGTCGCAGCGCGACTGACGTGGCAGCGGCAATGGAGCGAGCGCCCGCCGACGGCGCTGCCCACGCAGCTCTGCCGGGCGGAGGCGCGCCGTGGCCGCCCCACGCCGCGCCACCGCGAGCGGGCGAGGGGGCGCGAGGCAGCGCCGCTGCGGAGAAGCTCCCCCCATGAGAGGCGTACGAGCGGGACGTGTCTGCGGCCCCATCGCGGTGGCCGGCCCCGTGGTGACCAGCAGAGGAGCCGTATCCGTCGCTGGCTGCGGTGCTGGGCGGGACGGGGTCGCGTCGGTGCCCGGCCGACGAGAGGGCCTGCTGCGCCGCCCATGCTGTCGCCGCGCCCAGGCGAGAGTCCGACCTCAGCGGGCTGCCTGCTCTGCCGCCCACAGCCCTCGCGCCGTACGCATAGCTCGCCGGCGCGTTGAGCAAGGCGGCCACCTCCGAGTCGTGGTCGGACGGCGACGTCCTGGACGGCGTGGCGAGCGCGGCCGACGCCGCCGGCCGAGGTGCGTACCGCCTCCCGTACGTCTCGCTGAACGACCTGTCAGGGCTGCCGACGTCGGCCGCCCCCGGTGGGGCAGCGTAGCCCGCCCCGCGCTCCTGCTGGTACCGGTCTTCCCTGGCAGCAGGCGACGCCGCCGAACCCTGCCAGTAGGGCACCGCGCTCTGGGTCGCGACACCTGCTGCTTCTCCCGTGCCGGCCCTGCCGCCGTCGCGCTGCCAGCTTGAACTGCTGGGGTCATTGCCGTCACGGTTCGCCTGAGACATGAGCGCTGCGTAGCGCGAGGCGGGAGCTCCTCCGGCGACGCTGGACTGCAAGCTGGCCGACGTCACGCCGCCTCCGCCTCCGCCTCCGCCTCCGCCTCCGTACTTGGCACGCAGCTCTGCCAGGCGGGCAGCCCTGCGAGACACGTCGGCTCGCTCGTGCCGGAGTTGCTCCGACAGACGCGAGGATCCGGCCGCCGACGCGGTGACAGGCGGCCGCCCCTGCTCCGGCGAGTGTCGCACGCCCTGCCCCACGGAGGAGGGAGCTGCAGCAGCGCCGGCGTGACCGGCGTGGGCCTGGGGGGCACCCCAGGAACTGGCAGCTGCGGGCCCCGTGTCGGGCCTTGAGGCCGGTGCTCCGTACAGCAGGGAGCCAGGGGCGGCTGCGGCGGTGGAGGCGGGCCACGAGGGGCGGCTATGGGGCTGGGGCGAGGACGCGGGCTCGATTGCGCCGGGGCGCGAGGCAGCGCTGGGGACGGGGCTGTGGGCTCTGGAGCGCGACTGGAGCGGGGACGGCTTCCTCGAGGGGGTGTCCGGTGCGCCGGGGGGCAGGGACGAGGCGGCCGAGGGAGGGCGGAGGGGGGGCCGAGACTGGGGGTCCAGGCCGCCTCGATGGCCAGCCTGCTGCGGCGCTCGGTCACGGAGGCCGGCGGGGGGGCGCCCGAAGCCGCCCGAGTCGCGGCTGCCAACGCTGGCTCGCGAGGAAGCGGAGGAGTGGTGCTGGTGGGCCGGAGGCTTGGCCGGCGAGGCCAGAGGGGACGGCGGCCGGGCAAGCGCGTCGGCTGACGCCCGCGAGTGAGAGACGTCAACGCTGAGAGACGCGGGCGCCCCCGGGTTAAGCCAGGCAGTGACGTCGGCGGCAGAGGGGCTGTCGGGCCCGCTGCCCGCCCGCACTGCGTGGCTGGAGGAGCGCGCGGGGGTGTGCTGCCCGGCCGGCGCGGGCACGGCACGACCCGGCACGTCGGACGCGCCAGCGCGGGCGGGGCCGCCAGGGGCGTGCGATAGCCCTGCCTGGCCGATCCCGCTGCCCGGCACGGCAGCGCCGGAGCTCGGGCCGGGTGCCGGCGGCTCGGGCTGGGGGGGCGGCTGGCCGGACTCCAGGGCCTTGAGCCGCTGCATAAAGGTCTTGAACCGGTCCTCGGCAGCGTCGAACTCTGACAGAAAGTCTGCGGTGGAGTCTGCCAGGCGGCGGGGCGGAGGCGACAGCGGCGCCTCGTCGTCCTCGTCGTCCTCATCGTCCTCGTCGCGGTCTGCGGCCGCGGCGTCGTCCTCCTCGGCGGCTCTGACAGCAGCCGATGCGGCGGCTTGCGCGTGCCGGGGCAGGTGCTCCACAAAAGCGGCAGCGCTCGACGGCATTTGGGCATGCTGCGGCCGGCTGGGCCGATGCCCCTCGTCGCCACGCTCCGCGACAAGCGCGCTGCGCCTGTCCGGCCGTGTCTGCCCGGCGTCGTGCGTCGCCGCGGCTTCGCTTGACGGGAACTGCCGCCCGGTGGCGGCCATGGCGGCTGGATCGGGAGTGTCGAGAGGTGGCAGCGACCCCCGCGAACGGAGGGGGCCGTCGAACCTGGACGCCGAGCCTCCTGTCTGGCCCGGGGGCGTCGCCGCCGCGCTGGAAGCCAGCGGCGGAAGGCGGCCGGCTGGGGAGGCTCCCAGGCGGCGGCCAGGGCCCCGCCACGCGTCCGCTGCTCCGTCCACAGGCAGTTGGTCCAGCGTGAGGGCGCGGAACGGCCCGCCGACGGCGCGCCCCGAATCCCGGCCTCGCCCGCCGCCAAGGCTGTCTGCTGCACCGCCGTCCCCGGTACGCGCTCCCCGCCCCCGCCCGTTGCCGTCGGCATCATCGCCCTCTGCGTCGTCGCCGTCCATTCCAAGGCGGCGGTCGCTATTTGCAGGCGCAAAACCGCCGTCGCCGTCGACGTCGCCGTCTTCACCGTCATCGCCGTCACCCGCGGCAGCAGCAGGGCTGTCGCCATCGCCGTCGTTGTCTGAGCCCCTGGCCGGCAAGCCACCGCCTCTCGCCTTGCTGCGGGAACTAGAGCCCGCCTTCCCGCCCTTGGGCTTGCTCCCGGCGTCCTTGCCTCCTGCCTTGCTCCCGCCCCGGCCCTTCACGGAGCGCTGCCGCTTCACTGCCGCGCGGCGCCGCGACCCGGAGCGACCCCCTGCCGCAGTCCCGCGGCTCGACGACCCGGTCACCGACGCGTCAGCGGACGAGGACCCCGCTCTTCCCACCGTGCTTTGCGCTGCCGAGCCGCGAAACCGGCCTGAAACCGCCGCTCCGGGGTCAGCGGTGAGAACTGGCGCCACCGCAGCACCCCGGGCCACCACCACCACAGTGGGTGGCTTCCAGCCGACGGGAGGGGCACCCGACTTGCCAAAGGGCCCGTCGAAAGTGCCCCCGTACACGGCGATGAAGGCCTTGAGAGCCCGCTTCAGCCGCGCCACCTCCCGGCGGGAGCGGGCTAGCCGCTCCCTGTCGTCGACCACCTCGTTGACTCGGACCCGCACCAGCACCCGCCTTGCCCTGTCGGCAAAGTGAAGCGTGGACAAGCTCTCCTCCGCGGCGGCGGCGCTGGGGCCCACGGTTGCCACGACCACCGTGCGGCAGTTGCCCCCGAGGCTGTCCTGCAGAAGGCGCGTCAGCGGCGAGTCGCGGTAGGGAACGTGCACGGGAGGCAGCCGCGGCGGGGGGCTTCCGGCGACGTCTGCCCGTCGGATTGTCTCGTCGCGCTGGCGCTTCCGCACCAGGGCGGAAATGCAATTGCCCAGCGCCGAGAGCGAGGTGTTGATTGCGGTCAGCTCCCGCTGCCGCCCCGCAGTCATCCGCGTTGCGCCGGGCCGCGTGTCCCACTTTTCGGATCCAGCCAGATCGACCAGCGACAGCACGGCTCGCCGAACCACAGCCTTGCTCGAGGACCCCGCGGCTCGCAGCGCCGTCTCCGCCGCAGCCGCAGCTTGGGCTAGCCTCTCCGCAGCCTCCACCGCGCCGTCGCCGTCGCCAACCTCTGCCACGGCGGCCTCTGCGGCGCGCGCTCTGGCCACTGCCATGGCCTGCCGCGCTGGCCGCAGCTCCAGGGTCACGGCCAGTCTCAGCACCGCGTGCGACCGCGACGAGGCTTCGTTGTGCTCCGTCGCCCGTCTGGCGCGGTTTCGCGTTCCTGTCGCCAGGAGGTCCAGGACGTCAGCGAGGGACGCGACTCGGTACTCGGACAGGCCGGCCACGTAGACGCCACGTGCGGCGCCCTCGCCCCCGGTTATGTCCTCAGCGGCGTTCCCCCCCCCGCTTCCACCGCTGTCCGTGCCCTCTCGCAGGTGAAGCGGCCTCGACCGCGCCGGGTCGGCAAGCAGGTCGAACACGCGACCGTTGTACACCTGAAGGTAGGAACACATCACCACGGCATCGCTCACAAACAGCTTCCCGCCCCTCCCGTGACGGGGCTTGCGGGGACTCGCCCCCGACTTGTCAGCGAGCCCTGCGGTTGCTGCTGCTGCAGACGATGGTGCTGCTTCTGTTGGCCCGCTGTCTGTGCCCCCAGCTGTGTCGCAAGGTCCGCTCTCGGCTACAGCAGCACCCCTCACCTCTGCAGCTTCCTGGGGCGAGGACACTGCCCTTGCCGAGACTCCGCCCGCAGCCTCGCTGTCGACCCTGCCCTTGATCGCGTCGTCACCACCTGTCGCGTTGCCGTCGTGCTCACTGCGGCCAGCACTTGTGGCTGCCGCCTTGTCGCCGCTGCCGGCCGTCGCAACGTCGCCTGTCGGTGTCGTGGCCCCCGCACCAGCTCTGCCGTCGCCGCTGTCCCCGTCTGCACAGCCAGCTGGAGCGCCCACGGCCGGCTCCCCGTCTGCGCTGGCGGCTGGCCCTGCGTCCGCCCCTTCCCGCCGGGTGCCCTCCCCCTGCCCTGCCGCAGCGTGGCCCTGGTCGCTGCCAGCCCCTGCCCGGGCAGCGGCAGCCGGCGAACTGCAAAGACTGCCCTCTGCTGCCCTCTCCTCCGCTTGAGTGGCAGGCTCCGCCTCTGTCTCCGGCGCACCGGCGTCCGCCTGCCTCGCCGGGGCATCAGGCACCGGCGCGCCCTGGGCCTCGAACTCGCCTTCCTCATTCTCTCCGGCCCCCTCCGCCTCGTCCTTCTCCTCCGCCTCGTCCTTCTCCTCCGCCTCGTCCTTCGCCTCCGCCTCGTCCTTCTCCTCCGCCTCGTCCTTCTCCTCCGCCTCGTCCTTCTCCTCCGCCTCGTCCTTCTCCTCCGCCTCGTCCTTCTCCTCCGCCTCGTCCTTCTCCTCCGCCTCGTCCTTCTCCTCCGCCTCGTCCTTCTCCTCCGCCTCGTCCTTCTCCTCCGCCTCGTCCTTCTCCTCCGCCTCTGGCGTGTCCCAGTCGGCCCGCTGCCCATCGATTCCCGAAAACACCGCCTCCACCGCCCTCGGAAGCACCCCCCACTGATGCCGCGCCGTCATTGCCCCGGCCACGGCGTCTCTCGACAGCACGTCCTCCATGCCCGCGCCAAGCATCGTGTGAGTCTTGCCCGTGCCTGTCTGACCATAGGCAAACACAGTGGCGTTTACGCCCTTGCACACCTGGTCGATGGCACCGGCCACCTCGGCGAAGACAGCCTCTTGCGTTGCGTCCGGACCCATTGCAGCGTCGTACCGGCACGAGAGAGAGCGGGAATCGTCCTGCCGCCCCGGCTGGGACCCTCCTCCCAACCGATCAGAGCCGCTCGCCCTGCTGCTCGCATCCAGTGTCACTGTGGCGGTCGCGGAGTCGACTTGCACGGCCTGCAAGGGCGACCAGCACATGTCCCAAAGCAAGAAATGCAGGCTGGGGGCGAGTCAGAGGCCTCCCTTGACCAGATCACTGTCGTGGCGTGCATCGCGCAACACAGACGGAGCGGCTGAGCCACCCGTGCGAACCCGCTACTCCTCGCTGTGGCGCGGCGAGACCGCAGCCAGGCTTCGACCGAGCCGGTTGCGGCCTCACCGCCCGCCTGTCCCGAGCCCAGCAGCGCTGCCGGGGCCCTACCGCTCCGCACAGCCCAAACCTGAAATGGAAGCTCGGCTGCTCACCTGCGGCTTGCCCAGCTCCTCATCGGTGGGCGGGCGCACTCGCACGACAACGCGCAGCGCTTCCCGAGTCGGTGATGCGTGGGCTGACGACCTCGACGGCGTCCCAGGGGCCGCCATATCTGCCCCTGCTGCGATCCAGCCGTGCCCCTACCCCAGCTGGTGGAGGCAGCCGCTGGATCGGGGCGTGCGGGCAGGCGCAAGCGCAAGCGGCAGCAACGGCCGACAGCAAAAGCCCAGCAGAGCTTGCTGGTTCCGAGCACTCTCCACTCTCGCCGCTGTGAGAGCGCCGGCAGTGGCGCTACAGCTGTGGCAAGCGCCCCAGACGGGCACAAGTGCCGCCTCTCGCACTCTGCGAGGAGCGGCCGGGCGCTGCGGCAGTAGCCTCCCACACAGCCCCAACGCTGCGCGCGGGTCGCAGCGCATGAGCTGTCGTGCACCCCTGCCGCGCCGGCTGCAGCCGGCCAGCGCAGGTGCAGTCGACGCAGCCACCCCAAGGAGATAAAGGCCGACCCAGTGCGCTGCCTACGTGCGCCCCGAGGGTGTGGCCCGCCCACTGGCAGCCCAGTCGCGCTCGCGCGGCCACCGTGGTCGCAGGCAGCCCCGTTCCGATGACTCTCAGCTCCGACCGACGCTCGCAGCCTGCGCACCACAGCAAACAGATCGAGGATGCGGACGGGGCGAGTAGGGGTCGCGCCCTACGAGGGCAAGATGCCTCTGGCCGAGCGCCGGGGGCAGCAGGACTCGTCTCGCAACCACAGTGCGATCGACGCCAAGTGGCGTGCTTGCCTCTGCCGAGCCAACCACACTCCTGTCGGGCCAAAGCCGCAAGCACTGCGGCCGCCCCCGGCCCCGCCAGAGGCGAACTGGGGGTACCCGAGGGGCCTCGCGTTGCCGCTTGCAGCGTCGAGCCGGGGGTTGGCACCTCAGGATGGCCGTCCGGTGCGGCTTCTGCCGCGAGACGCTAGCCCTCGCCGAGACGCTCTCGTACTACCGAGCGGACTGCGGGCACGTCGCGTGCCGGGGGTGCACGGCCACACTCCGCCGTCGCCGACTGGCCAAGACAGCCTGCCCCATTTGCTCCGCGGGGGACTTTTTCGGCGCCGAGACGCTCGCGCCGCCCCGCGACCTCGGGCCGACCACCATGGGCCGCTCCGAGCGGATGCCGCCCGACAGTGGAAGCATAGGGCTTGCCTCGCTGCTGGGAGGGATGCGGCTCGAGCAGGGGATTGCCTCTGGCGACCAGAGGAGGATGGTTGGGGTTGACTCCGGCGTTTCCGAGTCACAGCGTGGCGCTTTGCACGGCGGTCCAGCCCTCTCCGAGGTCACGAGCCTCGAGAAGCCGCCCGCAATCGCGCCACCCTCCCTGGACTCCCGGGTCCGCGCGGGCGATGTCGTGGCGGGCTGGCTTGGGAAGAGCGCGTCAGATGGCGGGTCAGGCAGTTCGGGACGCGACGGAATGCGCACGCGCGTGAGCTCGCTGGCCTCCGCCGGCGCAAATTTGCTTGGGGGCAACGCGCAGGACCCCTGCTTGCATGGGGCTGGGGCACCCGCGGCGGCGCTCGGAGCTCACAGCCAGCCAGACCCGGACGGCTTGGGCCCAGTGTTCGCGGCGCGTGCCACGAGCGCCGGGGACGCGGTCGGGAGCCCGGGGCCGAGCCAGCTCCCACACCGGGCGCTGCGCGCTTGGGAAAGCCCGACAACGTGCGGGAGGCGACTGGAGCGGGACCGCTCGACCGGAGCCCTCTCCGCCCAGGCCAGGACGTCGCATCGAGGCGTGGCGGACGCGTTGAATGTTTTTCTCCCCAGGTCGCCAACAAACGGCGGCTTGTCGGGCTCCCGATCGGGCAGCCAGGCCAGCACTGTTAACGTCCCGCTGGCGGCTGGTGTCGCGTCCGGCACCGCTAGAGGGGCGCTGGACTCAGGAGGGCGCCCGTTCCCGAACGACGGCAACCGGATGTCGACGGCGGCTTCGTCCCCCAGCGCCTCGGCGTGCGTGTCCTCCTCCCCGGCATCCGGCACAGTGCATCGCCGTGCGTCCGTGGCTGGGGATGCCTCGGGGCGACGAAGCTCGGGCGAGCTCCGCGTCGGGCTTCAACCTCTGGTCGCGCCGGCGAGCCACTGCCGCAGAGGGCCGGACAGCTCGCGCCGGGGTGATGCCGCAGCCGCCACGCCAGGCGAGCGCTCCCCGGCGTTTGCCGCAGCTCTCGCTGCCGCCGAGCCCGCCCCGCTTGGGTCTGGACGCGCCGCAGCCAGGAGGCCCGCTGCTCGGCACACGGCGCCCATGCAGTCCACGCCCTCGCCCCGCGCCCCGCCCCTGCTCGACCTGCCCTCATCGGCCCTGAAGCCGCCGTCGCAAAGGAGCTCGCGGCCTGAGTGGCACGCCCTCCACGCGGGTACCGCGCTTGCGCCTGGGGGGGCCGCCCTGGCCCCGCGCGGCAACAGCCGCTCGTCGGCAAGTGCCCACCCCGCGATGGGACACGTCCCAGCCTGCGCGACTGCGGGCGAAGCGCCCGCCCACTCCCCCGGAGACCCCCCGTCGGCCTTGTCCGCACACGACCCCGCCTCCCAGGCCGGGAGCGTGGCCTCCTCGCTCCCGCACGGCAGCCCGCTCCCCCTCGCCTGGGACGCTGAGCTCGACACCATCGAGGAAGCAGCCCCGCCCGGCCCCGCGAGGCCCCTGGGCGCAGCGGGCTCCTCCGGCTCCCTCGCCCGCCGCAGACCGCTCCCCAGCGTGCCGGCTCTCAACCTCGCTCCCATCGCGCGAGAGCGCGACGTGCTCTCGCGAAACCGCGCGGGCATCATTTCCGTCCTGAGCGAGTCGGGGCTCGCCCTTCCCACGGGAGGAGATGCCCTGGTCATGGGAAACCTGCCCCCGTTGCTGGAGAAGGGCCGCTCGGGCCCAGCCTCGTCGCCGCGCCTCCGCTTCCGGGCTGGCGCCGGCGCGTCGTCCATTCCGTGCGACATGTCCCTCGGGGGTGGACAGGGCCGCGGCTGGGCGCGCGAGGGCTCGGCGGGCGGGGCCCTGTCGTACGTCGCTGCCATGTCTTCCCCACGAAGCTCCGTTGCGTCCGGCTACGGCGGGGACGCGATGCAGATGGGAGTGGGGCTACAGGGCTTGCTCTAGACTGCAGCGGGAAGGGATCCCAGCCGTCGCCGATTTTGTTCGCGTGCCTGCCACCGCATTGCTGGGCAGCACGCTTCGTGTGGCTTTTGTTTTTCGGCAGCACATGGCTTGTTCGCGCGGAGTGACCGAACCACTGCAACCTGTGTCTCCCGCCTCCCTCGCCTGCCCCCGGGCAGCTGTTTCGCGTGGCTAATCCGTGCAAGCAGCAGCGAGATGCGGGGCACGAGCGTGGGCCCGACAGCAAGCGGGCCGGTGACCTCTTCCCGTGGCGCTGTGCGGATCGGCGCAGCGAGGTTCCAGGGGTGCTTTGGTCGGCGTCCCCCTCCGCACACACACCTCAAACAGGAAGGGCCGCCGCATTGACACGCACGATTTCGGCTCGACGGGGCCACGGGGCCACCGCCCGGTCTCTCTCGGACATGCGCAAGCGCGCGCTCATCCGCTCTTGGCCCGGCGCCTCTCCTGCACGTCGTGGTTGAAGGAGCGGCTGAGGTTCACCTCGGTGGTGATGGCCTGCTCGCGCACAAGGCGCAGGTCCTCGTCGTAGATGGCCTCCTTGTCCTTCACCTGCTGCAGGCTCTCGGCAAGCATCGCCTCGGCCTCGTCCAGCGGGTACTCGACCAGCACGTTCACGCCCAGCCAGAGGCAAACCGTCTCCGTGGGCGGGACGTCGGCGCGCGCAAACACGTTGTCGCTGATGTTGAAGGTGGTGTCCAGGGTGGCGTCCTCTGCCTTGGCCTTCTGGAGGCGGCGCACGGCGGCGAGGGAGCGCTCGATCTCAGGCTGCTTGGCCTGCATGCGCTGCCGGTTCGAAAGCATGGCAGATTCCATCATCTTGTACTTGCTGCACGGCGCACAAGCAGGGGGGTGGGGGGGGGGAGGAGGAGGAGTGGGAGGGGCGGGGGGAGGGGGGTGCCCCCTGCAATGTCGAGCTGCCGGCCAGGGCAGCGACGGGCCACGCTCGCGCGCCAGCCGCAGGCACTGGCCAGTGGGACAAGTCAGGAGCCAGGACCGATCGACGCATGGCGCTAGCAACGACTGCAGTGGGCGCCGGCGCGGCTGCAGGACTCCTCACCCGTGCATCGTGGTCAGCGCCTGCAACAGGGTCTCGGTGGTGCAAGACTCCTCCTTCAGGAACGCAACGATGTCGTCCTGCGCGGCACGCGCGAGCAAAGCACGACGAACTGGCATAGTGGGCACCGATCCAGCCACACGCCGACCCGGTGTCCCGCGCAGACGCCCAAGCCGGCGACGTGCGGTAAACGGCAAGGCTCAGGCTTGCGAAAGCGCTCGGTCCCCGGCCACGGCGGAGGCTGGCCGTGGCCGAGGGCGGCGGGGAGCAAACGGCACCCGCACCCGGCGGCATCGCACGCCTGGGCTCCGGCCCCGGGTGCGGCCGTGCAAAGCCGCGCTGTTGAAATCGTCGGGCTGTCCTCGCTTGCTTCGCAGCCGGGGCGCTCCCAGTGGCTCAGCTTGCGACCGCCGAGCTTGCGGCGGCCAGCTCATGCACAGGGGCTACAGCGGACCACGCGCTCTGGGCACTCACGATGAACTTCATGGTGGGGATGTTGCGCGCGTTGCGCGGGCCGAGCAGGCGGATGGAGTAGCCGGGCACCAGGCCGTCGAAGGACTCGTCCGACGCAGCAGCCCCAGCCCCCGCGGCGGGCGAGAGAGCAGTCGATGCGGACGCAGCAGACGCCATCGCTGCAGGCACCAGAGGCAGTGTCCGGACGGAGCGCTCAAGGCCGCGGGGACAAAGCGCTCAAACGACATTGCCGCTTGAACGGGCTCTGCCAGCCCAGGAGCTGTGTGCCGGCCCAAGCTCGTCAGCCAACGCCCGTTGCGGAGCAAGTGAATGGGCCAATCGGCCCGTCTGTGCGGCTCATGCAAGTTGCGCGGGCTTGCTCCCCGCGCAGGTCGTGCCGTGCCGCTCCAAGGAGCCTGTCTCGCGTTTGTGGCGCCCGCCCGTCCCAGGCTCGCAGCAGGATCGGTGCCCGCGGCTGTTCGCAATCCCGCCGGCATGCGCTCGTTTTGTGGCACACGCACCGCCAGGTCTCCTGCGGACGGCTCAGCCGCTTGCCTCTGGGCCCGCATCGTGCACCACAGCCCCGCGCTCTGCCAGCGACGGGTTGCACTCCGGCCCTCGCCGTGCGCCAGTTGGTGTGCGCCCCACCACTGGTGACAACTCGAGCGCAAGCGCCCCACCGCAAGCCCCACTCGGCGCCAGTTGCGTGCCTAGGCAGCCAGCTGGGCGCGGCCAGCGTCCCCATGCGGGCAGCTGCCAGCCGCGACGCGGCTCGCGGTTCGCTGTGGGCGAGCGATCTGCGCCTCTGCCGTCAACTGAGTCAGAGCTCGGGAGCACACTGGCACACGCACGCCCAGAATGCTGTCGCGCGCGTGCAGCAGACTTGCGCCGGCCTTCCGGTCCCGCGCCCACGCATGTGCTGCGCTACGCACCACGCCCCAGGCTCGGTGCCTCTCGCACGAGGTGGACGTCATGGAGGTGCACAGCCACGAGCACCGCCATTTCATGCCCAAGCGGCCCCACGGCCTCCTCGGGCTCGGCGAGGCCAAGTACAAGGAGATGTACCAGGAGAGCATCAACGATCCCGCGGCTTTTTGGGGGCGCATTGGCAAGACCTACGACTGGTTCAAGCCCGTGAGATTTGTTGCGTGCGACGCAACCGTGCTGGCCTCGAGTTACCGTGCGCAGCGTACGACGGCTGGGCGCCACGCGTTCGCGGGTAGCCCAGCTTGCTCTCATGGGCCCTCCGGGCAAGAGCTAGCCACAAAGAGCGAGGGGAAAGGTTTGGGGGGGGGCAGGGGGGGGCGCACAAGCCTGGGTGTGCTTGTGCGCAGCGGCTAGGGGCAAGGCAACTGCAGTCGCGTGTGCGACAGATCTGGCCGAGACTTTTTTTCCGCGCCGCTGGCGCGGTTCCGACGCGCATGCGCTCCCGGCCCATCCCCAGGGCATCGACTGTCGCTTGAATTGGTTGCGACGCGCTTCTGTGCCCTGCACGACGCGCTTCCGCGTGCTGCTCGCAGTTCGACGACAACAAGGTGGCGCACTCAGATTTTCACACCCCGGACATCAGGTGGTTCGAGGGCGGCCAAACCAACATCTCATACAACTGCCTTGACAGGCACGTGGCTGCAGGACTTGGGGACCGGCCTGCGGCAACGTTCGAAGGCGATGAGGGAGAGGTGTTTCCCTTCACGTACTCGGAACTACTGGCGCGCGTTAGCCAGACGGCGAACGTGCTGCGTGACGCCGGTGTCTCCAAGGGCGACCGTGTCACCCTGTGCATGCCAATGATCCCCCAGCTGATGATTTCGATGCTGGCCTGCGCGCGCATTGGTGCGGTCCACTCGGTGGTCTTTGCTGGCTTCTCGGCAGACGCTGTGGCAGACCGCATCGTCGACGCGGGCTCGAGCATCGTCATCACCGCAACGGAGGGCGTGCGCGGCGGCAAGACTGTGCCCATCAAGTCAATCGTTGACAACGCCATCATCGTTGCGGAGCAGCGCGGCGTCAACGTCACGCGCGTTTTCGTGACGTCTCGAAACGGCCAGGCCGGCGTCGAAGCACGAGAAGGCGAGGAGGGCTGGGTCTCGGGGCGGGACGTCAACATGGACGCATTGGCCGCCGCCGCCTCCCCCGAGTGCGAGCCAGTCGCCATGGATGCAGAGGACCCGCTGTTCCTGCTGTACACCTCCGGGTCCACCGGCAAGCCCAAGGGCGTGCTCCACACCACGGCCGGCTACATGGTGTACGCCGGCGAGACATTCAAGTACATTTTCGACCACCCTGGGCCGTCGGGCGCCGCCGAGTGCTCCGACGTCCACTTCTGCACTGCGGATGTGGGATGGATCACCGGCCACTCGTACCTGACATACGGCCCGCTGCTCAACGGTGCCCACTCCGTCGCGTTCGAGGGTGTCCCCACGTATCCGCACCCTGGGCGCTTTTGGGAGATCATCCAGAAGCACAAGGTCACCACGTTCTACACGGCCCCCACCGCGCTTCGCAGCCTGATGGTGCACGGCGACGAGCCCGTGCTCAAGCACGACTTGTCCTCGCTGCGGGTTCTGGGCACTGTGGGTGAGCCTATCAACCCTGAGGCCTGGACCTGGTACCACAGCGTGGTCGGGAAGAAGCAGCTTCCGATTGTGGACACTTGGTGGCAGACCGAGACGGGCGGCGTGATGATCACCCCCCTCCCGGGAGTAACGACGCTCATGCCAGGCTCCGCTACAAAGCCCTTCTTCGGCGTCAAGCCCGTCGTGCTGCACCAAGACGGGGAGGTCGCGGAGGCCAACGAGGCGGGACACCTGACCATCGGCCAGGCTTGGCCTGGCATGATGCGCACCATCTTTGGGGACCACGAGAGGTTCAGGGAGACATACTTTTCCCAGTTCCCTGGCCACTACACAACAGGAGATGGCGGCCGAATCGATGAGGAGGGGAACGTGTGGATCATGGGGCGCATGGACGACGTTATCAACGTCAGCGGGCACCGTCTGGGCACGGCCGAGGTGGAATCGGCGCTCGGTGAGCACCACGATGTCGTGGAATCCGCCGTCGTGGGAGCACCGCACGCGATCAAAGGCGAGGGCATCTACTGCTTCGTCACACTCAGGGCGGGTGCGACGCCGTCGGACGAGCTCCGCGCCGCCCTCAAGCAGACTGTGCGCAAGTCTATCGGACCCATTGCTTCCCCCGACGCGATTCACTTCACCCAGGAGCTGCCCAAGACGCGCTCCGGCAAAATCATGCGCCGCATCCTCCGGAAGATCGCGGCTGGCGACGAGGAGGAGATGGGAGACACGTCCACCCTTGCCGACTCCTCTGTGGTTGGTCGGTTGATGAAGAGCCGCCAAGCCTTTGCTTGATGTCGCCGTGGGGCCCTGCTGCGACGTCGTCGGGGCGCCAGCGCGCTGCAGCGGCCAAGATGCGCCGCTGAATGATTGATTGAACACGACACTGCCTCGACGTTGTGGCACCGGTTTGTGTGTGCCCGGCCCTCCACCGCTAGCGGGGGGTGGCCGCACGGCTTGTCCACCGCCCAGCGAATCAATATGGTCTGAGCGCAGGCGGGAGCTGCTCGAATGCGACCACTCCGAACTCAAATATTGCACAATTCCAAAGGTAAGCCAGCAGAGCCGTTTGCAGTGGTCGGTTCACGCCAACCGTCGAGGGCCGCCGCCCCACAGGTGGAGAGGCAACTCCCTGCTGGGGCTGGTCTAGCGCTTGCGTGCGTGCGGCCCGGCCTCGGGGCTCGCGAGCGTGCTCCAACAACCCACTGGGAGCTTACATCACCATGAGCGAATGGTCCCCGGTGCTTGTGCTCGTTGACGCCCCGGACGGTGTGGGCAGGGAGCTCACGTTCGGTGCCCAGGACGCTGTCGACAGCTTGTTGCGCGTCGCTGCGAAGATGGTGGAGCCCAGCGGAGGACCAACCTCTGGGAGCCAGGCCGCTGGCGACCAGACTGGGGAGCCCGCTGCGCTGGACGCAGTCGCGCTTGCGGAGAGCCTGACTGCACGCGAGCCCGCTCGAGCTGTGCCTGTGCACAGGGCAGCCCTTGTGGCTCTTGCCGGCGAGCTGGGGCTGGACCCCTCGCTCCCGACATCTCTGGCAACGGCCCTCGCTGTGACGATTCGCCGCCACTCGCCTGAGCACTGCAGCGCCGTGGCATCGGCCGTTGTCGCTGCGAGCGAGGCGCGTGCCGCAACCGAGGCCGCTGAAGCCGCAGCCCCAGCAGCCAAGGGCGGCAAGGGCAAGGCCGCGAAGAAGCCAGCGGCCAAGAAGGCCGCTGCCAAGAAGACCGGCACCAAAGGCGGGGCGGCCGGCTCGGCCGCTCAGGAGGAAGCTGCCCCGACAGAGGACGAGCAACGCCGGGCGGAAGCGGAGGCCGCGGCTGCAGCGGCCGCGGCGGCTGCTCCCCGGCCCCTGGGTGCCGCGAACAGCACCGTGTTCCTCCTCTCTGGCTTTCCCCGCACGCTGCTGGAGACAGAGGCCGTCGCCGCCGCGGGCGTGCAGATCGGTGCCGGCGCGTCAAAGGGCCCTGCCGAGCGAAGTGATGTGCCTCGCTGGCACCTCCCTCGCCAGCTGTGGACAGCCAAGCAAGCCCTGGCCCTGCGCGCGGCAGAGCTGGGCAGCATGGCCGCCGCAGCGGAGGCCATCGCCGAGGAGGAGGAGGTTGAGGCCGAGGCCGAGGCCGCCGCCGCGCGTGGGGCCGGGGACGGCGGCGGCGGCGGCGGCAGCGGCGGCGCAAGGGGGCCGCTGCGCGAGGCCCGATACGCGGCGCTGCTGGCGGACAAGGGCTCTGCCGACGGACAGGACGATGGTGGCAGCGGCGAAAGGGCGCTCGGACGGCTTCTCTGCGCCGTGACCGTGCAGAGGACCAGCAGTGCGCCGCCTCCGCCGCTGCCGGAACCGTCGTCGGCAGAGGGGGAGGGGGAGGGGGAGGAGGAGGAGGCTGCCGCGGCGGCCGGCAGCAAGGGCTCAAAGGGCGGAAAGAAGAAGGCCAGTGGCAAGGGGGCAGCGGCGGCGGAGGAGGCGGCCAAGGCGGCCAAGGCGGCGGCAAAAGCGGCGGCGGCAAAGGCGGCCGAGGAGGAGGCTGCCCTCCGCCGAGCAAACGGCGGGTCGTTGGGCGTGTCCCTGTTCAAGCGCGTGGCGGGCCTCGGGGGCGTGGCCAGCTGGGGGTGGGATGGGGTGTCTTTCGTGACCGTGGCGAGCGACTGCCCATCGCAGGCGCAGGCCTCGCCAGACGCCACAAGCGATGCCGCCCCACCTGCAGAGGCTGGAGCCGGGGCCGCACCAGCGGCTCGCCCGGTCGAAGAAGTCGCTTTGCAGGTCTTTGCGGCCGCTGAAGAGGCGGAAGCCAGCCGGCGAGCGTTCGGCGAGTGGATCGAGCAGGCGGGTCCAGCAACGCCTGTGGCTGTCACGCCGGTCGCTCGGGCGGCCGCGGAGCCGTCTGCTGCAGGGAACGCTGCCGAGGCGCTCGCTGCAGACGCGGCCCTGGTTCGGAGTGGCTTTCCTGCTCTGGCCGAGCCCGCCGCAGCCGCAGCCGCCTCCGCTGCCGCCGCCGCCGCCACTGCCGGTGGCGAGCCCGGCTCTGCCGTTGCAGGCTCTGCCGGTCGCGAGGAGGCGAGCTGCCTGTTTGGCTGCTACAGCTCTCTGCTAGCCGGGGTGCCGTCGGCCTGTGCGGGTGCGGAGAGCATCGTGGTGGCGCTGCGGGAAGCTGTCGCAACGGTGGCCGGTGAGCCCTTGGAGCGAGGGTACGACGTCGTCGGCGACATCCTGTCGGCCCCCGCGGACGGCGGCGACTGGGATGCCTCTGCTCCGTCTGGCGCTGAATCGCCCGGTGGCGGCCGCTCTGGTGCTGATGACGCCGACGCGGCGTCTGCAGCCGAGTCCGGCGCTGGCCCCTCCTCGTCGGCCCCTGCGGCGACCCCGGCCCCGCCCCGCCGAATCACCGCTGGTTTCGGCTCCATGCCGCTGCCAGCCGCGAACGACGCTCGCAGGGCCCGCTGCGCGGCGCTGCTGCGCCGGCGTCACGGCGAGCAGGGCGTGGGGCCTGCCCTGGCCACCACTGCCGCAGCGGCTGACGCGGCGGTGATGGGCGACAGGTTGAGCGACGCCATCAACTGGGCCCTCTCTGGCGCAGCAGACGAAGTGGCCGAGCTGGACGACGCCGCGCACGCCCGCGTAGTCATCGGTTCCATGGCATCGGGGGCGCGCCAGCCCTCCAGCGTGCTGGTCGGCGAAGCTCCGCTGCTGGCCCTGGAGCGGGCAGCCATCCTGTCCACAGCGGCCCTTACTGGCGAGCCTCGGCCAGCCGGCGCCGCGCCCCCGCGCTCAGCTGGGCGCGCCACCAGCCTCGCCGCCCCGCCTGACGGCACCGCGCCTCCGCCCGCCGACGCCGCGTCCCCGACGCAGCTGGCCCCCATGGCCACCCCTCCCCTGCTGCCCTGCGGCAGAGCCGGGGCCGCCCTGCTTCCCCCCGCCCCCGCCATTGCCGACCCCGTGCGCGGGGCCCTCCTCACCGAGCTCTGCTGCTTCACCGGCGTGCCTCGCGACGTGGTGGCCCGGGCGTGGCGCCTGGGCGCGGTCCGGGACCTGCTCGCGGACTGGGACAAGGCTCACAGGAGGCTGGAGCTCTCGGCCGAGGCAGAGCAGGGGCTCTGCCCGCGCCTGGACGATCGCGCTGTCGAGGCAGAGCTGCGGGCGGCAGGCCGCTGGCAGCCGTGGCGGTGGCGATGGGCGCGCCGGCTCAGCCCAGCGGCGGCGGCGCAGAAGCTGCTTCAGGCCAGGCAGGCAGGGCTGGGGCTCCGGGCGGTTTACGACCCGCGCACCGACTCTGCGGCCGCCGTACTCTACCGCCCGACGCCGCGGAGCCGCCGCTCCCTGCGCCGCGTGCTCGTGGGGCAGCGGGGCGCGGACGGCCTCCTCCCCACCCTGCCGGAGTGGGCCGCCGGACCGCACTGGGCGCAGCTCAGGCGGACCTGGATGCAGCCCGCCGGGACGGGGCACCGTGTCGCCGACGACTCCGCAGACCAGAGCGAGGGGAAGGATTCCGAAGGATCGGAGCGCGGGGTCGACGTCGCGGCGGCAGGAGGTGAATCCGCTGGGCCTGAGAGCGAACCCAGCAGCGAGCACCGCCTTGCCCCTTCGGCCGGGCCAGGGACCGCTGCTGCGGATGGGGGACGCGCCACTGCGACGCAAGGCGGTGGGGAGTTGCTCGCGTCGCGAGTGTCCTTGGCAGAGCTTGTTTCCAGCGGCAGCGACGAGGTCGTGATGTTCCCGGGCGACGGAAGCGCTGTGTCGCTCCGGCGGCGCGTGGTCGGGGGGACGACTGACCACCGTTCCGGCCCATGGCTGAGCGTGCAGCGAGCCGGGTCGTGGCTTGCGTTGCGCCCGGCCCCGGGCGGGGCGGCGCTTGCGGCCGCTGCCGAGAGGGCCGGGAGCCCCCTCCCTGGCCTGGCCGCGGGCTCGCTGTCGGGCGTGTCGGAGGGAGAGGCCAGGGGCGGGGGGCGCTCCGACACCGCCGCCCTGTCCGCGCCCTCTCCCCGGCCCACGGGCCCGTGCGCGTTCGCCGCGTCGCTGGCGTCCTTCGGGGAGGGGCCAGGCACCGCGGCCTGCGGCGAGACCACCGTTGGGGCCGCTCTGAGGCCGCCTCGTGCCGGGTGGCCAGACGCCAAGGGCGGCGGCGCAGCGGCTGGAAGGAGGCGTCGCAAGGCCCCGACTGCCTCCTCGATGGCCTGGGCGGAACTCACCGTCGTGTCGGGGGGAGCGGCCGTGGCCGTAGGCACCGACGGGTCGGTCCGCCAGAGGAGCGTGTCACGACTGGCAGAACCTTTGCAGGCGGGGGGGGTGGCAGAGGTGCTGGCCGCAGCGGCGGCGGCGCGGAGCCGCAGCGGAGCGTCAGCAGTGCAGGCGGCTGCAGTCGCGGCCTCCGGCCTCGTTCACGCGGCCTGCCGAGGAGCCGGCGTGGACGAGCCGCCAGAGGACCCGTTGGAGACAGAGGGGGCCCTGTCCTGGGCCTGGCCGCAATGGCTGCCCGAGACGGAAAGGGAACACGTCGGGCCCCTCGGCACAACAGTTCGCCGCCTTGCCGGCGGCGTCCGGTGCGCAATGACCGCAGCGGGAGGGGTCACCTGGTGGGTCCCGGGTCCGCTGGCAGACTGGGCAGGAGCTGATGTCACCCGCAGCGTTGCAGAGGCCGAGGACCGAGTGGCCTCGCTGTCTCGCTCTGCTGCCGCTGCTGCCGGGCCAAGCAGTGGCGCGGGAGAGCCGAGCGACGGCATCCCGGCCATGCCCGAGGCGAGAGCCGAGACGGACGGCGCCAAGGACGGCGCCAAGGACGGCGCGGCGGCGGAGGAGGAGGAGGAGGAGGAAGTGGAGGAGGAGGAGGGCGCGTGGGTCACAGTGGCGCCAAATGGCGCCAGGACCCTCCAGCGCGTGTGGTGCGTCGGCCGCGGCCACCGCGCCGGAGAAGGCTCCGCTGGAAGCCGCAGCAGCTCTGGCTCCCACCGGCGCGGTCCGCCCCTGCGACTGCCGCCCCTGCAGGTTCGAACAGCCGTTGACGCCTCGTCTGGGGCACTTGTCACGGTGCGCCTGGACGCGTGCCCGGTGGCGGATCCACGCGCCGCGGCCGCGGCAGCTCGCCGCGACGCAGCTGCTGTTCGGCAGATGGATATGCCGATGCCCCGCTACCGCCGAGCCCGCGAAACGCTTCGCCTGCGTCTGCTGCAGCAGCGGCTGGCCCAGGAGCACGACGCCGAGCGGCGCCAGCTGCTTGGCGGGCCTTGGACTGGAGCGGACGTCGACGACGTCGCCACTCCTGCCACCGCCCTCGGCCTGGCTGCGATGGCGGCGCCGCTCCCCGCGCCGGCGCATGCCCGCGAAGCTGCAGAGCTTCTGAAAGTGCGTGAAGGACAAGCCGCTGCCAGCGCAGAGCGGAGGGAGGCTGAGGCCAAGGAGGCCGACGACGCTGACAGCGAGGACGACGGCGGCGGTGTCGCCCAAGACGGCCTGGGCGAGTCCGGCGAGGGAGCCTCCGCCGGAAACAACTCCGGCGTCGATCCTGAGCTGGCCCGGTGGGTGCTTGGGTGGGCCGATGGCGCGGGAAGAGTGGGCAGAGTTGTCGTGGTGCAGTTCCCGGACGGCAGGGTGCTGGTCCGTCACGGCGATGGGACCCTGATCGCCTGCGAGCCAGGGCCATTCACCCCGGCGCAGAAGTCGTCGCTGGAGCGGCTCTTCGCCGCAGCAGCGGCAGGATCGACGGCACAGCTGCCTGCCGAAGTGGGTGACCACCCGACCGGCGACTCAGCCCCTGCAGCTGCACCAGCTCCGGCTCCGCCGCTGCCGTGGACCAAGCTGCCGGTTGGCCTGGCCATGGCTGCAGGCGCGGGTGGGGCACCGCGGCCACGGCGCGTGGTGGTCGCGTCCCCGGGCAGCATGGCCACCTTGGAGCTGAACCCAGCGTACCACGAGGCAGCGATGCGTCATGCGGCCGGTCTGCCCGTGAAGCTCGCCGGGTCCGGGATGCAGACCCGCCTGACGGTATGCACCCCCGACAACGCTGTTGTTTCTGCCGACTATGACCCGAGCGTGACGGCCAGGGTGCCTGCCAGGGTCAGGCTGCTGCGTCGGGATGGCGCCAGAATGGCGCTGCTGTCGACGGGCAGGCTGACGTTCCGCCCCGCAGACGCGCCAGGCGTGCCAGAGGAGGAGGCCGAGGCAGCGGCAGCCGCTGCGGCTGCTGCTGGGGCGGCGTCGCCGGTGGCCTCCCAGCTGCAGGGGCGGGCTGCGGCGGAGGCTCAGCCCTCCAGTGAGGCCGCCGCAGGCGTATATGCGTTTGCCCTGGGCACGGGCGAGATGGAGATGCTCGACGCCGAGCAGAGCTTCTTCGCCGTGGGTCCCCACGGCGAAACCGTGGTTGACGTTGCCGGGGCTGTGAGCGTCCCTGCTTCAGGGGCGGGCGAGTGCCGCCGGCTGATCTTTCCCCCGCTCAGGAACCCCAAGCCGCCGGTGGCAATGCTGCTGCCGCTGCGGGGGAGCGCCTCTGGCGTGGAGCTGCTGCTCCGGCCAGAGGACTGGTTGCTCGCCGTCCGCGAGGCCAAGGGCGGCAAGCGGCTGGCGAAGCCGCTGGGCAGGTTGCTGCGGCACTTGCAGCCGCCGCAGGCGAGGAGGAGCGGGGCTGGCGCGCTGCTTGAGGACGTGTCCGGGAAGCCGAGGGAGCGACGGAGCGACGGGCGCTTCCGAGGCGGGGCACTTGCCGGCGGTGGCGGCGGCGGCGGCGGCGGCGGCGGCGGCGGCGGCAGCGTTGCGAGCAGCGAGGCCGGCACCGCTGCAGGCCTGGACGGCGACGCGCTGGTCGGCTTCGGCGCGGCGGCTGACGCGGGGCCGCTCGAGGCCGGCCGCATCGCTCTGATGCCCCCTGCGGCGGCGGGTGGGGAGGACGGCGAGGCAGCAGCGGAGGCTGAGAGGGCGGTGGCAGGGCCCGCCGCGGGCACGGCTGGGATGTTCGCGGGGACGCTGGCGGCCGTTGAGGGGCGCGGCGACAGCCGCAGAGGCGGTTCCGGTGCCGGCGCGGGGCGCACGTCGGCTGCTTCCACTGCAGCGCGGGCTGTGACCGCTCGGCGCGCGGGCGGGGGCAGAGCCGGCGACGGCCACGGCCCTCCCAGCAGACACGTTCTCGTGACACAGTGGCTGTCGGGGGGGCCTGGTGCGGGCCCTGACCAGCTCGCGTGGGCAGGCATCCGCTCCAGCCGGGAGGTCCTCGCGGCAACTGCGGGATGGGCGAAACCGCCCCGGTTTCACCGCCACCGCCCCACGCGTAGCGAGGCGTTCGGGGACGAGGCGCAGCCCACGCCCGGCGAGCTGAGGCGGGAGCGGCAGCGGCAGCGCGAGGCGGGCGTCATGGCGGGCCCGCTCGCCGTCATCTTCGCCAACGACGACGAGGACAAGGACAGCCCTAGGCCCGGCACGGGCGCCTCGGGACAGTCGCCCGGCAGGGGCAGTCCGATGGGATCAGCGGGAGGGCAGACTGGCGGTTTCGGGATCGGTGGCGCCGGCGAGGGCTCCTCCAGCGGCGGGTCGCTAGGGGACGTCGGCGGCGAAGAGCGACGGAGTTCAAGGCCGGTTGCGGCTCTGCCGCTGCTTGCTGTGCGGGGGGCCGCGAGGGCGGTTCCGCGGCGCGCAGCCGTGGGCTGGGCCGCTGTCACGGAGCGCGACGAGCTCGACGACGAGGCGCTGGCGTCGCTTGCCGTTGATGAGGCGGCCTGCGCGGCGTGGCGGGAGCAGGTGGCGAACACTGTGGACCGGTTTCGCGTCGCTGACACCCGAGAGGCTGGCGACGTCAGCGCCGCAGACGACATCACGGCCCGCATCCTAGCCGTGCGGAACGGCAGCGCACCTGCCCTTGCCCCCTCAGAGCCGGGGAGCAGACGCGACTCGGAGCACGGCGGGGCGGCTCCGGCTGCAGCAGCCGACGCGAGGCCGTCGTCGCGCCCCCGATCCCGCATCGCGGTGTCGAGAGCGGTGCGTGACGCAGGGGGTCCCATGCTCAGCTCAGGGCCTGGCCGGATGCTGGCGGGGGCTCTGCACGCAGCCTCGATTGCCGAGCAGCTCGACCCGGAGGCCGCCGCGCAGGCCAGGCTGGAGGGAGAACGTGCCGCGCAAATGGAGCGGCAGGAAGCGCTGGCAGCCCGGACGGCGCGTTGGACAGCGCTGCGCAACCCAGCGGCTCTCCTCCCGCAGCGAGGCCGGCGGCTGGCGGTGCGGGCCGGAGAGGAGGACCTGAGCCACGGGGGCCAGTTGGCGGTTTCGCCCGACACGCGGGTGGCTCTCCCCGCTGCGGCGTCAGAGCATGCTGCTGAGGCGCTTGCGTCGTCCCCTACTGGCCGGGACGCCGGCGAGCACTCGCTGGCCGGGGGCTTCAGCAAGCGGCAGCGGCATGAACATGCTGCTGCTGCCGCTTCGGACCGCGCAAGAGTACAGAAGCGCCTCCACGAGAGTGGGTTGCTCCCCCCTGGCATAGCGCTTGAGTGAGTGGGCCGTCGCTCCTTGCCTGCTCGGCGAACGGACGCCTCCCCCGAATCACAACATGTGAGCGAGCGGCCGACCAGAGCTCTGCTTGGCCAAGTGACTCGCAAAAAACAGCGCCTGCCCACGCAGCACTCGCGAGGAGGAACGCAGGGTGCTGAGGTTGGAGGTCTATGCAGTGGACTCGCGCTGCGGCTGGTGCCACCCCGGCGCGCCTTGTTGCGCAGGGCGGCGCACTCGCTCGAGCCATCGCGCTTGATGCCGCAACCTGGCGCGCGCAGGCCCTTGCGTCCGCGTCGCCCACGAGGCGGGCCGGGCACTCGGGCAACACTGTGCTGGGGAGCAGCCAGAGGCGGTGGGCATCGGGCCAGAGCTCGCGTCCAGTCAAGGGCATGCGAGACCTGCATGGCGAGGACATGGCGTCGCTGGCAGCCGTTCGCGCCGCGTTCTGGGATACAGTCGGGCTTTATGGCTTCGAGGAGTGGCAAACGCCGATATTGGAGTCATCCGGTGTGTTTACGGGCTCGCTGGGCGCCGACTCGGACGTCGTGGCAAAGGAGATGTTCCGCTTTAGCACGCTGGGAGGCGAGGACGTCTGCATGCGACCGGAGGGCACCGCAGGTGAGACGCAAGCAGCCGCGTCGCAGTCCCCCTAGCGCCCTGCCGTGTCGCTGGGTGCTATGGCTCTGCTGCTGCGAAGCTGCTACCAGCAAGCCGCGCCTTTAGCTGGGCGCGCCGTCGCATTCCGCCGCCTCACAACGCGTCGGAACCGCTGCGCTCCCCTCGCCGTGAGGGCTCGGGCCACAACTCCAAATGGCCCCCCCGCACCTGTGTGCGTCACCTTCCCCCTCCGCTGCCCCCGACTCCCTGGTTCTCCTCCTGCAGCCATAATGCGGGCCGCGGTTAGGGCGGGCATGGCAGCCTCGGGTCGTGCAGTCCGGGCCGCGTACCTGGGGCCCATGTTCCGCTATGAACGTCCGCAGCGGGGCCGCTACCGGCAGTTCACGCAATGCGGCGTTGAGCTCCTCGGGGACCCATCGGTTGAGGCCGATGCAGAGGCCATTGCCGCAGCTCTAGACTTTCTGCGGGAAGCGGGAGTGCCGCCCAGCGGCTCTCGGTTGGAGCTCCAGCTCAACAGCCTGGGCGATGACGAGAGCAGGCGCAGCCACGCTGCCGCGCTCACAGCCTACCTTGAGCGGCACAGGAGTGAGCTCAGCGCCGAGAGCGTGGCTCGGCTGAACCGCGGATCCTGCCTCCGCGTGCTTGACTCAAAGCACCCGGGCGACCAAGCCGTCGCTGCGAGCGCGCCGCGAACGCTGGACCACCTGTCTGCGGCCAGCGGCGCCCGCCACGCCCGGCTGGAGGCGCTCTTGGAGCGGCTTGGTGTGGACTGCGTCGTTCCCGCGCCATCCCTGGTGCGCGGGCTCGACTACTACAAGGAGTGCGTATTCGAGGCAGTGCTGCGGCCCACTGAACTGGGCGAGGGACCGTGTGGCGATGGCAGTGCCGGCGATTGGGCCGGAGCAGCCCCTGCGGCAGACGCCGAAGCAGCCGGCTTGGCCGCATCTCGCGTGGGCACAGTGCTTGCCGGGGGGCGCTACGATGGGCTGACTCAGCGCTTCGGGGCGCCGAGCCTCCCCGGAATCGGGTGGGCGGCAGGGGCAGACCGCGTGGCCTTGCTGGGCGGCACCAGGGCAAACGTTCACGAGTGGCGACCCTCCGTGGCCGTACTCGTGCTGGGCGACGGGGAGGCCCAGGGCAGCGCGGCGTGCGGAGCGGCCGCGGTTGCCAGGCAGGCGCTGAAGGCAGCAGGGGCTGCTGCGGGAAGCTCCGTCTCGCTGCAGGCAGGGACCGGGACCAAGGTTGGGGCGAGGCTCGCGGCCGCCGCAAGGGCGGGGGCTACCCATGCCATCATTGTGGGTGAGGATGAGGTGAGAGAGGGGTCCATTGTAGTGAGGCACCTGGCCTCGCGTGCCCAGCAGCGCGTGGAGACGACCGCAGCCGCAATTGGGGCCGCCCTCCTCCACGTGGGATCTCAGTGACGCGCGCCCCAGGTACGCCGGCGACAGCCCCGCACTTGAGACTGACCGGGCTCGTTCACCAGCCCCGGCTTTCTCACCGGGCTCCGCGGCGCTCCGCGGCTGCTCGGCGTCGGGGCGCCTTCGGCCATGTTAGGCACGGAAGGCTGGACGAACACGGCCGTATCGGCAGGGCAGTACGCGGGGGCGGGAGAACCGCGCGGGCGACGATGAGGCATCCTGAGCAGCCTCCCCTCGCCCCCGGATAATCAAACACTCTCGAGGCAAGCATCAGCCGCGTGGCCAACGTTTGCTGGTTCACTGCGCGCGCAGCCTGCTGTGCGTGCAGCCTGTTGTGCGTGCAGCCGCGCAGTGGAGCTTCTCGGGGGAGAATCATTCGCGGTGACGACAAAGCGACGAGCACAGGCAATCATCTCCGTCAGCGCACGCACTTACACGAATGCCGGCACGCGCGCGCGGCACAGCCTCTCCAACACGATCAGTCACGCTTTCCCGGGATCTTGAACTCCTTGTGTGACGGCCGGATGTAATCGCCGCTGCCCATCACGTCCTTGATCACTGCCATCCGCTCTTCACGGAATGCGGCGTATGTCTCCTTATCGCGAGTCTTGTTGCCAACGCACTCCCGCATTGCGTTGATTTCCTCCCGGCACCTGAAGACCACCATTAGTCCCTGCTCCTGGCGACACACCCAGTATGCCTTGACAAGGGGGTCGCAGGCCTTCATTGCCATCGCCTGCCACTGCTGCTCGATGCGCTGCGGGGGTCGAGAACGAGGTGGCGGCGGCAAACTCCGCGGTGCTTGGCTCGGGAAGCGCTCGCCGCCCACGCAAGACAGTGCCAGCAGGGCCCTCGATTCCTTGATGCAGCCGGCCGTGGCTGGCCGGGCCAAGGCTGGGCGGCTGCCAGCGGCGTCCGGCATCGGCCGCGTCAAAGCGCTCGACGCTTGCATGTGCTGAGGCAGCCCAAGGCGGGGGAGCCGCCCTGGGCGCCCCGCCATCGAACCCTCCCAGCTTTAGGATCGCCAGGAGCCTGGCGTTGGCTGCTCTCACCGTCTCCAGCGCTTTTGCCTTTGACTGCATGCGCGACAGCCTTTCGGCGTCCTTAAAGTCTGCCACATCCTTGGCACTCGGCTTCCTGGACTCGGCATCTGCCATGGTCAGAAGCTTGCGGGCGCTCTCCTCGCACGGGCGACCAGTCGGCGCGGTGCCGGTTGAGAACCTGAATCAGCGCCGGCTGTCATTGCCCGCCTTGGTCTCGGTGCCCTCCCTCTCTGCCAGCTGGCTGCTCTGCAGACGGCTGACTTGCAGCTGACGACGTGGCTTGCGGCAGCCCGCCACAGGCCCGCCCGGCAGATCGAAAGTGAACCATCTGGTGCGCGCGGCACACCGCCCTGCTTGGCTGTACACGCAGCAGCATCTCTCTCGTGGGTGCCCTGCGGCCCTTCGTCTCTGGAGCTGGCTGACTTGCAGCTGTTGCTTCGTGGCAAGGGTTGAAGCAGCGCTGCTGCCTTGGCACAGGTGTCTCTGGAATCACTCCTCGGCGCCGCTGCTGGACAGCCCAGCACCCTCTCAGCGGAGACCGCGACTATGGGCCTCTGCGGAAGTCAGCAGCGCGTCTACGAAGGCGGGGGCGGGCGGCCTCTGCCGCCAGTTCGATACTCAAATGGGCCTCAGTACCCGCCCAGACCTGCTGACAGACGGAACGCTGCTGCTCCAGCGGACCGACACGCCTCCGCTGGCCGGTACGGCGGGGAAAGGCACGCCGGGCATGACAGGGGCCGAGCATCAGCGGAGAGAGGCGGCGGAAACGCCCGGGCTGCGAGCAGTGGACCGCGCACCATCTCGCCTCAGGAGCTTGCAAAGCACGCCAGCATGGCAAGCGCGTGGATTGCGGTTGGGGGAAAGGTGTACGACATCACGAGCTGGATTCACTCGCACCCGGGAGGAGCAGCAGCGCTGCAGCCGTACCTGGGAAAAGACGGAACCTCGGCCGCCCAGTCGGCCCACAGCTATTTGAACGTGCATGCTTCGTTGGCAAGATTCTGTGTGGGCCGTTTGGATGCTGGCCACCTCTGACAAACTTGCTACAGCGATCGCGCTGGTGATGCGGGCGGCTCGTGCAAGCCGAAGTACATCGCATCCACGAAGCGTACACTCCCCCAAGGCGGCACGAACGCTGTCTGGAAAACAAACGAAAGCTTCCCCTCGAAAATGGCTGCGCACTGTGCGAGGAACATCGAAGAGGAGTGCACCAAAGTAGGAACAATAAACACACTTTGAAAAAAAAAGTCCTTCCATGGCGGGGAATCGAACCCCGGTTTCGACGGCGACAACGTCGTGTACTAGCCACTATACGACCACAGAGAAGGCTGACGTCAACCGACGAATTTCAGCTACACATTCATGACACAGGCACCAACCACTCCAAACAGCCGCAAAGCGACGCCAAGCAGCACCCACAGCGCGCGCGCTCGCAACGGCACCCCCTTTCCCCGAACCAGGCCCAACGGCCAGCCGGGCCGCCACCCAGGCCCGCACCTGCCTCGCCGAGGACCAAAGTTCACCCTTCCGCCGCGACGGAGCCCTGAGCGCAGGCCGAGGCCCCGGGATCCGGCTGCACAGCACGAGGGGCGAGTGGTGTGGCCCGGCCGCGGGGTGCCGGGCGCAATGCCGGGGAGGTTTTGTGTGGGATCGCGATTGTGTATCAACCGGGTATCCACGATTCGGACCCCCAGGCAGCCTTCTCTGTGGTCGTATAGTGGCTAGTACACGACGTTGTCGCCGTCGAAACCGGGGTTCGATTCCCCGCCATGGAAGGATTTTTTTTTAAATGCGTTTACCCTGGTTCGTCGTGCGCAACGCAACGCTATGCAATGCGAGGAGTGTGCGCTGCGTGTGCTCCATGCTTGCCTCCACCGAGAGCGCGCCATTTCGGGCCAAATGTCGATGCCCCCGTCCTCACTGCACCCCGGTCCGCTCGCGCGTCGACACTGCGTCCTTTCCCCTGTGGTCAACGGATGCCACGCCTCCCAGATCCACTACAGGCAGCATTGGGGACGCGTGTGCCCGTATGGTTGTCGCGCGACAGGGCTGGTGCGGGTGCCGCTCCTCGCTCAGCGCGGCCGGACTATTGTGGTGGTGTTGAATGAACACCGGGGTTTGGTGGCGTCGGAGTGCTGCCGACCACAGGGCTCGCTGCTCCCAGCCCTGTCCCTCCGCCGCGAGTTGTCGCACCTTGCCAAGCACAGGCCCGACGGCGCCCAGCCTCGTGCGAAGTGAGAAAAACCCGACAACAAATCGGATGCAACAACGGCAACAACAAAATCACACTAAAAAGTCCTTCCATGGCGGGGAATCGAACCCCGGTTTCGACGGCGACAACGTCGTGTACTAGCCACTATACGACCACAGAGAAGGCTGACGTCAACCGACGAATTTCAGCTACACATCCATGACACAGGCACCAACCACTCCAAACAGCCGCAAAGCGACGCCAAGCAGCACCCACAGCGCACACGCTCGCAACGGCACCCCCTTTCCCCGAACCAGGCCCAACGGCCAGCCGGGCCGCCACCCAGGCCCGCACCTGCCTCGCCGAGGACCAAAGTGCACCCTTCCGCCGCGACGGAGCCCTGAGCGCAGGCCGAGGCCCCGGGATCCGGCTGAACAGCACGAGGGTCGAGTGGTGTGGCCCGGCCGCGGGGTGCCGGGCGCAATGCCGGGGAGGTTTTGTGTGGGATCGCGATTGTGTATCAACCGGGTATCCACAATTCGGACCCCCAGGCAGCCTTCTCTGTGGTCGTATAGTGGCTAGTACACGACGTTGTCGCCGTCGAAACCGGGGTTCGATTCCCCGCCATGGAAGGATTTTTTTTTTAATGCGTTTACCCTGGTTCGTCGTGCGCAACGCAACGCTATGCAATGCGAGGAGTGTGCACTGCGTGTGCTCCATGCTTGCCTCCACCGAGAGCGCGCCATTTCGGGCCAAATGTCGATGCCCCCGTCCTCACTGCACCCCGGTCCGCTCGCGCGTCGACACTGCGTCCTTTCCCCTGTGGTCAACGGATGCCACGCCTCCCAGATCCACTACAGGCAGCATTGGGGACGCGTGTGCCCGTATGGGTGTCGCGCGACAGGGCTGGTGCGGGTGCCGCTCCTCGCTCAGCGCGGCCGGACTACTGTGGTGGTGTTGAATGAACACCGGGGTTTGGTGGCGTGGCCGGCCTCGGAGTGCTGCCGACCACAGGGCTCGCTGCCCCGCTTTGCCGCGAGCGGCGAGGGGCGAGCAGCTGGCTGCGTTGGGGAAGCTCGCCGGTCTGGGGCTGGGGGCGGCGCCGATCCATGTGCGGCCCAGCCCTGAGCCGCTCGCGCTCAGGCGGAGGGCGCTTCGCTGGTCGTCTGCCGTGGTCACTCTCTTCTCGCCTGCTGTAGTTTAGTGGATTACCTTATCTGGGCAACGCAGTCATTGAAATCAACGCCGCTCTGTCCCCGCCTCTCCAGCCCGGGACCGAGCCACTGGCAGGAGCATGGCCGGTAAAGTCGAGTGCACGGCACCCAACACGGGGTCGGAGCCCGAGCGGACAGGCGAGCACGAGTGCGTGCAGGTGGCACGCAGTCTTGTGGCGGCGGCGGCTGCCCCATCGTCGGGACTACTGTGCCGGAAATGGATTTATCCCCGGAACGCCAACCCACAGCCTGCCCTGGTTAGGGGCAATAAATGTGACGCGAAGCGTCGATACTTCCCAAAGGTATCAAGCCAGCACAAGCGCGCCAGCTTGTGCATGTTGTTGCACCCAAGAAGAAAAGTGAACATCTGAGGTCATTGCAAGTGGGGCTGTTCAAGAGAGCAAAGAACAAAAAAAAAATCCTTCCATGGCGGGGAATCGAACCCCGGTTTCGACGGCGACAACGTCGTGTACTAGCCACTATACGACCACAGAGAAGGCTGACGTCAACCGACGAATTTCAGCTACACATCCATGATACCGGCACCAACCACTCCAAACAGCCGCAAAGCGACGCCAAGCAGCACCCACAACGCGCACGCTCGCAACGGCACCCCCTTTCCCCGAACCGGGCCCAACGGCCAACCGGGCCGCCACCTAGGCCCGCACCTGCCTCGCCGAGGACCAAAGTTCACCCTTCCGCCGCGACGGAGCCCTGAGCGCAGGCCGAGGCCCCTGGCTCCGGCTGCACAGCACGAGGGGCGAGTGGTGTGGCCCGGCCGCGGGGTGCCGGGCGCAATGCCGGGGAGGTTTTGTGTGGGATCGCGATTGTGTATCAACCGGGTATCCACGATTCGGACCCCCAGGCAGCCTTCTCTGTGGTCGTATAGTGGCTAGTACACGACGTTGTCGCCGTCGAAACCGGGGTTCGATTCCCCGCCATGGAAGGATTTTTTTTTAAATGCGTTTACCCTGGTTCGTCGTGCGCAACGCAACGCTATGCAATGCGAGGAGTGTGCGCTGCGTGTGCTCCATGCTTGCCTCCACCGAGAGCGCGCCATTTCGGGCCAAATGTCGATGCCCCCGTCCTCACTGCACCCCGGTCCGCTCGCGCGTCGACACTGCGTCCTTTCCCCTGTGGTCAACGGATGCCACGCCTCCCAGATCCACTACAGGCAGCATTGGGGACGCGTGTGCCCGTATGGGTGTCGCGCGACAGGGCTGGTGCGGGTGCCGCTCCTCGCTCAGCGCGGCCGGACTACTGTGGTGGTGTTGAATGAACACCGGGGGGTTAGGTGGGTGCGCCGGAGACGGTCCTGGGAGGAGGGCCGGGGGAGCAGGTGAGTGCGGCCGGAGCTGCTCACGCCCCTGTCTCGCCGAAGCCGAGGGCGGGCCTCCTGCGGCGGCTCCGCATGGCGCGTGCCGACCGGGGCTGCAGCAGCCCTGCGCTCAGCCGCCGAAGCCGTACAGGGTGCGGCCCTGGCGCTTGAGCGCGTACACCACGTCCATGGCCGTCACGGTCTTGCGGCGGGCGTGCTCCGTGTACGTCACGGCGTCGCGGATCACGTTCTCGAGGAACACCTTGAGCACCGCGCGGGTCTCCTCGTAGATGAGGCCCGAGATGCGCTTCACGCCGCCACGGCGAGCCAGGCGCCGGATGGCGGGCTTGGTGATGCCGTGGATGTTGTCGCGCAGCACCTTGCGGTGGCGCTTGGCGCCGCCCTTGCCGAGGCCCTTGCCGCCCTTGCCGCGTCCAGACATGGCTAGTGAGTCTTCTCGAGGAGAGACGACTGGAGTGCTGCCCCCGCCGGGCAGCGCGGCGAGCGGCACGGCTCGGGCTCGCGCCGGCAGAGCGGCCGGCCATGCCAGCGCCGGCGCCGGGCTGCGCGGCTGGGGGGGGGGCTCGACTCGCGCGGCCCGCCCCGAGCGCGCGGCCCCGATCTGCCTGCGACGTGTGTGCGGAACGCGGCGCCGGGCTGCAGCGCTGCGCGCGCGGGGTGCCGAGGGGCCGCAGCGGCCGCCGACCCGCCCCGCCCGTCCCACGCGCCGCCCCGCCGCCTGCGCGCGGGATGGGCGGTCGGCGCCGCTCTGCCGCCCGCGCTCGCTCGGCCCCGCTGGCGCCCCGCCTGGGCGCGCACTCACCCCCAGAACCGAAGAGCAGAGATGGCCCGCACCAAGCAGACTGCGCGCAAGTCCACCGGCGGCAAGGCGCCCCGCAAGCACCTCGCCACCAAGGCGGCCCGCAAGTCGGCGCCCACCTCGGGCGGCGTCAAGAAGCCCCACCGCTACCGCCCCGGCACCGTGGCGCTGCGCGAGATCCGCCGGTACCAGAAGTCTACCGAGCTGCTGATCCGCAAGCTGCCGTTCCAGCGCCTGGTGCGCGAGATCGCCCAGGAGTTCAAGACGGACCTGCGCTTCCAGGGCTCCGCCGTGCTGGCCCTCCAGGAGGCGGCCGAGGCGTACCTGGTTGGGCTGTTCGAGGACACCAACCTGTGCGCCATCCACGCCAAGCGCGTGACGATCATGCCCAAGGACATCCAGCTTGCGCGCCGCATCCGTGGCGAGCGCATCTGAGCGCCCAGGCGCCCCGCGCACTCCCGGCTGGGCGCGCGGCTGGTTTGCTCCGCTGGAGGGCCTGGCGGAGCGGCGCTCGCCGCGGCGCTGCCAGGGACGGCCCGCTGCAGCAGCAGCAGCAGTCGGGTCGCGCCGGGAGCTGCGCTGTCCCGCACACCCGCAACAACCCCGGTGTTCATTCAACACCACCCGACGGGAAGGCGCGCCGCACTGCCCGCTGGCTGCCGCGACAGCGCGCGCACGCTGTCCATGCGCGCCCCGGAAGCGGCTCACTCCCGGGCACACGCGCACACCGGGCCAGTCGGGGCTGCCGAGAGCGCGCACGTCGAATCGCCGGCCCGCGAGCGGCTCCACGCCGACACGCGCGCCCACAGCACCGAGCCTGCGGGCGGAGGGCGCCCCCTGGGCCGGCATGCGAGCGTGTGTGTGTGTGTGCCGGGCCGGCCCTCTGTTCGCGACTCGAGCGCAGGCGCAGCGTGTGTGGTTGCCGCTGCTGCTGCTGCCGCCCCACCGCGCTGCTTCGTGTGCTCCTCCCATGCAGTGGCCTCGCGCGGTCTGGTGGTGTTGAATGAACACCGGGGGTGGGGTGGGTGGTGCGTGGAACGGGCCGGGCCGGCACCGCTGCGCTCCACGGTCGCGCCTCGCGCCTCGCGCTTACGCGGTCTTGGCGGCCTTGGTGCCCTTGGGGAGCAGCACCTGGTGGATGCTCGGGATGACACCGCCGGAGGCGATGGTCACGTTGGCGAGCAGCTTGTTGAGCTCCTCGTCGTTGCGCACGGCGAGCTGCACGTGGCGGGGCACGATGCGGGTCTTCTTGGAGTCCTTGGTGGCGTTGCCGGCCAGCTCGAGGATCTCGGCGGCGAGGTACTCCATGACCGCCGCCATGTACACGGGGGCGCCGGCGCCGATGCGCGCCGCGATGCGCTGCTGGCGCATGTAGCGGCCCACGCGGCCCACGGGGAACTGGAGCCCGGCCTTGGCCGAGCGGGTGGTGCCCTTGGCGGACTTCTTGCCGCGGCCTGCCTTGCCCTTGCCAGACATGCTAGAGAGTCGGTGGAGGCTCCGAGGAGATCAGAGGTGGGGGAGTGCCCCCTCCCCGCCCGCCCGCGGAGGCGAGGCGCCGCAGGGGCGGCAGAGGCGGCCGCCGGCGAGCGCGCAGCATGGCCGCGGCCGCCGCCCAGCCGGCGCGCAGAGCCGCCGCCGCAGCGCCCATCCGCGGCGCACGGCGCCGGGCAGAGTCGCGGCGGCAGCGCCCCGCCCGCCTTTGGTGGCACTCCTCCTCCGATCCAGCATGGCCAAGACCCCCGCGTCGTCGAAGAAGGCCGCCAAGGCCTCGAAGAAGGCCGCCACGGCCGGCGCCAAGCGCCCCAAGCGCCGCACCGAGACGTACAGCTCGTACATCTACAAGGTGCTCAAGCAGGTGCACCCCCAGTACGGCATCTCCAAGAAGGGCATGAGCATCATGAACTCGTTCATCAACGACGTGTTCGAGCGCGTGTGCACGGAGGCCGCCAACCTGTGCCGCCAGAACAAGAAGGCCACCTGCTCCAGCCGCGAAGTCCAGACCGCCGTGCGCCTGGTGCTCCCCGGAGAGCTCGCCAAGCACGCCGTGTCCGAGGGCACCAAGGCGGTGACCAAGTTCACCTCCGCCTGAGCGCGAGCGGCTCGGGGCTGGGGCGCACATGGATCGGCGCCGCCCCCAGCCCCGGACCGGCGAGCTGCCCCAACGCAGCGAGCCCTGTGGTCAGCAGCACTCCGAGGCCGGCCACGCCACCAAACCCCGGTGTTCATTCAACACCACCACAGTAGTCCGGCCGCGCTGGCCGAGGAGCGGCACGCGCACCAGCCCTGTCGAGCGACACCCATACTGGCACACGCGTCCCCGGCACTGCCTGAAGTGGATCTGGGAGGCGTGGCATCCGTTGACCACAGGGGAAAGGACGCAGTGTGGACGCGCGAGCGGACCGGGGTGCAGTGAGGACGGGCATCGACGTCTGGCCCGAAATGGCGCGCTCTCGGTGGAGGCAAGCATGGAGCACACGCAGCGCACACTCCTCGCATTGCATAGCGTTGCGTTGCGCACGACGAACCAGGGTAAACGCTTAAAAAAAATCCTTCCATGGCGGGGAATCGAACCCCGGTTTCGACGGCGACAACGTCGTGTACTAGCCACTATACGACCACAGAGAAGGCTATGTTGAAATCCGAATCGTGGATACCCGATTCATGCACACACGCGATCCCACACAAAACCTCCCCGGCAATGCGCCCGGCACCCCGCAGCCGGGCCACACCACTCGCCCCTCGTGCTGTGCAGCCGGAGCCAGGGGCCTCGGCCTGCGCTCAGGGCTCCGTCGCGGCGGAAGGGTGCACTTTGGTCCTCGGCGGGGCAGGTGCGGGCCTAGGTGGCGGCCCGGTTGGCCGTTGGGCCCGGGTCGGGGAAAGGGGGTGCTGTTGCGAGCGTGCGCGCTGTGGGTGGTGCTTGGCGTCGCTTTGCGGCTGTTTGGAGTGGTTGGTGCCGGTATCATGGATGTGTAGCTGAAATTCGTCGGTTGACGTCAGCCTTCTCTGTGGTCGTATAGTGGCTAGTACACGACGTTGTCGCCGTCGAAACCGGGGTTCGATTCCCCGCCATGGAAAGACTTTTTAGTGTGATTTTGTTGTTGCAGCTGTTGCATGCGATTCGCACGCGGGTCTTCGTCGCTTGGTGAGTTTTGTCATCAGCGAGCGGGCGGTCTGCTTGGCGGTGGTTTGGTCCGGGGCGTTGGTTAGCCTCCGCTGGCCTTGGAGAGGACGCGCGCTTCAATGATGCTCCAGCCTTCGGAATCACGCGTGCAAGGTCCAGGCTCGCGATGTCAGCCATCAGCACCGCCAAGGTGATCTGACACAGAGAGGCGGCGCGGGGCCAGCAGAGAGGGCTTCCCTTACTCGGTGGAGGGCTCGTCGCTGGCCTCTTCTGCGGGCGCGCCGCTGCCGCATATGAAGAAGCAGATTTCGTCCAGGATGTTCACTTGGCAGGGCTCCCGCGCAGCAGCGCCATCCATGGCACGGAACCCGGCCGGTCGCATTCGCTTCATGAGCAGGGATTCCTTGGCAGCTACGCGAGTCTGCGTGTACAGGAGAGCGCCCTCCTGGTCCACAATGGACCCCGCTGGAACAACCCATGTCAGGTGTTGCGGGAGGGAGGCAAGCGCTAGATTCGGGTACAGTAGAAGGGCGGCACCGCCCGGAGAGTCTGTGTCGGTGCCGAAGGCGCGAAGCAGCTTCCCGCCTCTGTCGTGAGACGGCTGCACCCCAGCCAAAGTGAAGAAGAGCTGACGCGTTGACAGAGGAGTGGGCTCCAGGGCCAGAGCCCTCGCGGCCGCTCGGTACGAAATCAAGCCGGGCACCACGCCGAAGCGAGGCAGCTGGGTCACGTGGCACCGCAGCAACGACTCGTCCACTGCTGCTGCGCCCGCGCTCGCTCCTCGAGGTGCTCCTCTCGTGTCGTGGGTCGAGCCTGCCGCCCCCTGCTGCTGCCCCGACTTGCCCTCATCCGCCACCGAGCGGGCCTCGCTCCTCTGCTCCCCCCGCCCCATGCAGCATGCCCCGAGGCCGGCTTCGGCCTCGCGCGCGTCGACCCCGTCTTCCGGCAGGCCGGAGTTGTCCAGGTCGTCAGTGTCGTCGTCGCTGGGAAGCGACGTCTGCGTCTCGTCCTCGTCAGCAGCGTCAACAACGAAGACGTCCGCCGTCGTGTTTCCTCCCTGCATCCAGTTCCGGACCCGGTCTTGAGACATTGCTCCCGCGAACTTGGACGCCAGGCCGCCGCGGACGGCGTCGTCCCCTCCCGCTTGCACGGCAAACGGCCTCACGAGCCTAACCGCGGGAGCCTCCGTGCCGGCGGGGAACTTGAATTCCTGCGCACGAAGACGCTCTGTCGCTGCCTGGCGCGCTGCCGCTGTCGCCTGGTGGCCCGACGCCGCGCGAGGAAGCCCCAGCCCAGGGCGCTGGACAGCGGGCCTGAACTCCACCGGCTGGGGCAAGGTGCTCAGGAGCCTTCCCGGCATGAGCAGCGACGCGGACTTTCGCAGGGCTGCCCGCTCGTGGCGACTGGTTGACCCCGACCACGGCGCGGTGAGGAATTCGCTGACGATGGGGTGGGACAGCACTGACGGAGAGAGGAGGTGTCTCCATGAAGCGGGTACCAAGTCACGAGGAGCAGGTGATGCTGGGGTTGTTGGGCTGGCCGAACCGGAGCGGGCTGCTCTGGCAGATTCTGGAGGCGTCTTCAGCCCCAGCGCCTCCGCTGCGGCGCCAGGGTCGGCTTCAGCGGCAGGGGCAGGTTCCCCGAGTCGCTTCTTCGTCGGACCAGGCCCTCCAGCCAGCTGCCCGGCAAGCGTGTGCCCCTGGCAGGGCTCCTCTGCCCGTGGCGCTACGCCGTCCTGGCCTGTCAGTTCGTCGCTCGCTTCCCCGGCACTGCGACCCTGCGCAGCAGCAGCGTCAGCCGCAGCTGATGCCCCTGCTGCACCGCCAGGCGCAGCGCCGTCTGCTTCTGCTGCCGACGTGCTGGTCTCCTGAGCCGATGGGCGCAGCGACGCCTCGACCTGAGGAGGAGGCGCAGCCGCCCACGCCTCCTGAGGCGGGGCGAACAGCTCCTCAGGCTCCCCTGCCACGCTGCAGAACAGCTTCCTGTCCTCCGGGGAGAGCCACGACGGCGCACGCCCACCGTGCCCGCCAGACGGCAGAATCTCCGAAGCCACGGCGGCCGGATCGCCGGCCCACACCACAAGGTGAGCGCTCGCCCCGCCCTCCATGGCCTGCAGCACCCGCATGACGGGCACGCCGAGCTTCTCGGCGAGCACAACCGGGAGGAACGAATGCTGCCGCTTGTCCTTGCGACCGTCAGCGATGATGTGCAGCGCCTGGTGCACGGCGTCCGGGTTGAGCACCAAGGCGAGGGGCTGAACGACGGTGGACGCAACGTCCCGGTGACCCAGCGGTGGGGGCGCGAGGCGCATCGCTTGCGAAAGGCCGTGCGGCACGTGGTACCCGGGCACGCCGGGGGCGAGCGGCCGCGAGAGCGGCTCGCTGGCGCCTGCTGGGAAATCCGTCGAAAGGATGAGCGTGCCGAAGATGCGCACCGCCCGAAGCGATTCCAGCCGCGGGATGGACCCGCGGGCCAGCTGATCGCGCACTCGGCGAAACGATGAGGGCGTGGACGGTTGGCGAGCGCGGTGGAGCGTGCGCCCCGCGCGTGGCGAGTCAGCCATCTGAGGCCAGCTCCCCGGCAGTGCGGAGCGGCGCCCTCTGGCGAAGGGTCGAACAACGACCGCAACGGGTCGCGCTTTGACCGGCCACTAGCACCGCAGCCGCTCTGTGTGCCGGGTGGGAGAGCCGCCTTTCTGCTGCGGCTGTCGCGCCTGGCCCAAAGGCTCTGCTTCCTGTGGAGCTCTCGATCGGCGTGGGAGTGGATGGACAGCAGGGCGTTGCCGCGGGCGTGGGCTTGTGCCATGGCGACCTTCCAGCTCGAGGGTGCCTTGCAGGCCCATCCTGTTGCGAGCGGGCTTGCGCGAGGCGCGCCGCAGTTGCGGCACGAGTATTGTGCCCCGGGGCAATACTCGCGTTGCCTCGTGCGCTGGTTGCTGCGGCAGTCGGCGGGTAGCTCTCACAGGCGCCAGTGCCGCGCGAGGAGACGCACAGTCGCGCGCGTGAGCGGCGACCACGTGGCGCAGTGACGTCCGCGATCGCGTCTGTCCCTTTGCGCAGGAGAGGCGGCCGTGCCACCTTGGCGTTGCAAGGAGTCAGGGCCAGCTTGAGGCGAGCTTCGCCCCCTTGAGCTGCAGCTGCTGACCCTGCCATCGTCAGCAGGACGGTCCCATGGCTGCCGCCACCGAGTGGCTTGGGCCTGTCCAGGTGATGCGCGTGGTGGGCGAGGTTGGGCCGCAGGCGCGCGAGGCGCTGCGGATCTGGCGATCCCGGCGGCCGTCCAAGGCATCTGAGGCGGTTGTGATCCTCTCGTCCCTTCTTGGGATCGGCGCACTGTACTACGGCGCCCCGCTTGCTGCGTGGGCGATGATCAAGGCATCGCCTCGAGCGCGCATCCTCATGGTGCTTGCGGCGGTCATCGCCGTGTATCACCCGCTTCGGCGCTCCGAGTTCGTCCGAGGCAACCCCGTCTGGGAAGCGTGGCTTGACTACTTCTCGCCCATGGTGGTCCTGGATGGCTACGGCCCCGGCCAGGCGCCGCCACGAAAGGCCGTGTTCGCCATGGCCCCTCACGGAATATTCCCCTTCGCGCAAGCAATGGCCCTGGTTGGACGTATGCGCAAGGTGTTCGGCGACTTGCGGCCCATCGCCGCGACCGTGAGCACTCGCGTGCCCGGTCTGCGCCACCTCCTTGGGGCCACGGGCGTCGTGCCGGCGGAGCCCGCCGCCATCCGAGCTGCGATCCGCGACGGCGACAGCCTCATGATCGTCCCTGGCGGCATCGCGGAGATGTACCGGGGCACGTCCAGGCGGTCGCAGAGCGACGTGTTCGTCGTCGGTCGCAGGCGGGGCTTCGTTCGCATCGCTGTGGAGGAAGGGGCGGCGGTGGTACCTGTGGTGGTCCTCGGCGCGTCCAAGCTGATGACGCTGCTGCCTTTCTCGCGCCTGCTCCAGCCCCTTGCACGAATGCTCCGGGCGTCTATTCTGCTGTTCTATGGCCGCTGGGGTCTGCCGGTGCCGCGGAGCCAGCGGCTCCTCTACGCGGTGGGCCCCCCGATCTGGCCGCCCCCTGTTGGCCCCGACGGCGCTGCGGCGGAGGCAGCGGTGGAAGCGGTGCACGCGCAGTTCGTGGCGGAGCTCAAGAGGCTGTTCGACAAGTACAAGGCCGGGTACGGCTGGGCTGGGCGGCGGCTCGAGGTGCTGTGAGCGGCGGCGCTGTGGGCTGGAGTGGCGGTGCGTGAACACGCTGTGTGGCGAGTCCATGCGTGTAGGCAGGCACCGACGCGGTGCGCGGAGTTGTGCGCGGCCGGCCGGTAGGGCTCACACGTGGTCGTGTTTCCCTGCTCCTGCGCACGGTTTCGGGCCCTGCACTGCCCCGTGGGGTTGGCGAATCCTCGCTGCACGCGCAAGCAGTCGTGGTGAAAGCGCACGCATGGCTTCGAGCGAGGGCCCAAAGGCTCGCACACGACGCGTGCCTGCCCCCGCCCCTCCGGTCCAAAGTCCCCTGGAGGCACGCCATGCTGGCCAGACTGCCTTCGTCTGCTGCCGGGTCGATTCGGGTGTCTGCGAGTCCGGCATGCCCCTGCGGATGCCGTTGGGACCCTCCCGCGCCCAAGCCACACGCTACGCCGTGTGCGTGGAGTCCGTTTCAGCCGCAGACGCACGGGTGTATGCCAGCACAACGCCACCGGCTCCCGACGCAGCCTCCATGCTTGCGGGCGTGGCAGCCCGCGTGGCAACCGTTGCGGCTGCCGGGGGCTCGCCAGGCCCACTCGCTGCTCCCTCCGGGTCGCTGGGGCTGCCACCATCGCGATGCTGCCTCGTTGCGCTGTCAAGGTGCACGGCGCCCATTGGGTGGAGGGCGCGGTCATATGCAGCTGGCGAGCGCGGCAACGGGCGCGGTGCTCCTGAGTGGGACTCCTGCCGAGAAGGCTGCAGCCCTTGGGAGGGGACGGACGCCGGGAGGCTGCCTGAAGATGACACCCTCGCTGCCCCGGAGTCCCCTTGGTGCCGGTCTCCAGTGGATTGCGCACCGGACGGCTGTTGCGCACCAGCCCCTGCATCAGACATTCCACCCCGGAAGAAATGGAACGTGCTGGGGCAGAGGGAGGCGATTTTGAACTTCGACTTCATCCTCTTGATGGAGTTAAGCCCCTGCTGCTTCAGGTCTGACTCTGGCTCCCCTTGCAACAGATCGTCGGCGGTCGCAAGGAACTTGCAGGCCTCCTCGCGCTGACTCCGCCGCATGCTAACGCGCGCTGAAGCAAGCAGCGCGGCCGCAAGCTTGGCGGTGTCTTTGGGACGGCACGCTCTCGCGAATTCGACGGCCCTAGAGCAAGCTGCCTGTGCTTGCTCCAGGCAAGCGCTCGCGGCGGCCGGGTCCAACGCGACCTGGCAAAGGAGCGCCTCCGCTTGGCACTTGAACGCCTCCGATAGGTCCGGAGCCATGTGGCTTGGCTCCTGGCCATGGCATTCAGCCTCCATGTCTGCAATCGCGCCCGCAATGACGAACTGCGCGCGTCGCACATGGTCAATGCCGCGGTCTCTGGCAAGCAGAAGGCTTCTTGCGCCTCTCAGTCGATGTCGGACCTTCTCGGTGAGGGAGATGCCGCAAGAATCTGCCAGCATCAGCGACCACTCAGCAGCTTGGGTGTAGCACTTCCTCAGGTTTAGCCACTTGCTTAGGCTGGCTAAGCTTCCCGGTCGTCCGAGACCTAGCATCGCAGATTCGGCAAACGCGTTGGTCGCCTCTTCAGCCTGGGAGGCTGGGCCATCCAGAGCCCAACCTTGCCGGTCAAGGGCCCGGTGGAGTGCCGAGCTGGAAAACGATCGAAGGAGCGCCACTTCCTGTTTGATGACCTCAGCCGAGGCTTCCTCTTTGCAAGGCGGAACTGGTGTGCAAAGCGACTTCTCGAACATCAACTGGTTGCCATCATCACCAAGGACCGCGGCCAGACGGGCGAGTTGTCGCCGCTCGAGCTGCCAGTGCCTGTCTGGGTCATCTTCGGAAGGGGGGGCAGCTGCATCAGAACTCGCCGCTGCGGCTCCATCCCGCACCCTCGTGCCCGAGGGGGTGGCAACACAGCTCGGCGTTGCCCTGTAGTGGGGCTGATCTGGTCTGGCGGCGCTGTTGAGCCTCTGCGAAAGCCCATCCTCAATCCACTGAGTCACCAGCTCGTCATCGCACAGGATCGCGTTGGCCAGTCGGATTCGATGGTCAATTCCCAGCCTCCGGCACCTGCTGGCCACTGCCCACGCAGCAGCGCAGGCTCTTGGCCACCAGCGCCCCCGGAGTGACGCTTTCTTCTGCGTCATTGCTCTGCAAAGCGCCATTCCTGATACGGAACCAAGCCTGGGCAGGCTCGCGCACACCAGCGCGCGCTCAAACAGCGCATGCCCCTCGAGGGGCGCGTTCGGGGGGGTGCTGCTTTTCCGATCGGCGGCGCCAGAACGCTTCGCTTCTCCGTCCGTGCAGCCGCTTGATGCTTCAGCAACGGAGGTCGAGCTCTGCAGGTCCGGGCACAGCTCCTTGAGCAGGTGCCAACAAAACCTGAGGTTGAGCGCACAGCTGTGCAGGCCAGCTTTTACCGCCTTGCGAAGCTCATACGGCTTGCTCTTGTTCTCATCGCTAAGCAAATGCAATTCGGACCGAACTGCCTCGGCTGCAAGCTTCAGGTTTCGCTTGCCAAGGAGCTCCTCAGTCACAGCTACCTTTGACTTGTCAGTAGGGGAGTGGCCTGAGACAACCACGTCGAGAATGTCGTCAGAGCTGACTCGCAGGTCGCGGAAAGCTTCATGCTCCTTGAGTTCATCGATGTGCTCCTGGGCGCGTTTTTTGCTGTGATACTCCGAATCTGCAGCGTCCGGATGCGCCCTGAGCCACAAAGCTCGGACGAACGCATCGGGCCGGTGAAGCGCGGTCAGATGCGGTGCATTCCAGAAGCAAGCACCCCTGGCTGCCGAGGCAACGGGCCGAAGGATCCAGTCGTCCGAGCGGCCCAGCAATCGCAGTCCAGCGGCAAGTTCTTGCTCGTCGAACCCAGCTTCGCCAGATTTTTCGACGGCAGATACGCGCGGAGGGAACTTGTCGTCGCCAGGCCTCCTGATCTGTATGTTGCATTCCGGAGACGGCAGGCCCGTATGACATTCGGGAAGCAGCAGCCGGTGGCAGTCCGCAACGACCAGTCCGCCACTGGTGGTCTGGTGAATCTCCACGTCGAACGGAAGCGGAAAGTGGCTGGTTTCGAACCCACCGGACTCCGAGCTACCACCACTGTTCGGCTCGAGGCCAGCTGCGCGTGCGCCGTCAGTTGCTGGTGCTTCGCGAGCCGCAGGGGCGCCGTAAGCCGCTGGTGCATCGCGAGCCACAGGGGCGCCGTAAGCCGCTGGTGCGTCGCGAACCACAGGGGCACCGTAAGCCGCTGTTGCGTCGCGAACCACAGGGGCGCCGTACGCCGCTGGTTCGTCGCGAGCCGCAGGGGCGCCGTAAGCCGCTGGTTCGTCGCGAGCAGCAGGGAAGCTGGCAGCCGCAGCCGCAGCACCCCCACTGTCGGTACGCTCGGGCACATGCCAGCTTCGAAACGAGACGGTGTCCAGCCGCGTCCGCACAAGCTTGCGCGAGGAAATAGACCGGAGGAACTTGAGAGCGTCCTTGAGACACTCCGTGCTGCTGCATGCGGGGCACGTCAGATCCCCCTCCTCAGCTTGCAGGTGGATGGACACTTCTGCAAGCGTCGTGCCAGCAGGCAGAGAGGTGCGCGGGGCAACCCCAACCAGCTGGGCCAAGCGCTCCGCGACAGGATGCGTCGCACCGCAGCAAACGTCACACACTGTCCCATCGTCGATGGCCGCCCTGCCGTGCCGGATCGAGGAGCCAGCAAATGCCAGCTTGCTGAAGACCACAACTCGGGCGCTGCCGCTGCCCTTGTGGATGTCGTAGCAGCGAGCAAGAGGCACTTGCAAAACATCGGCTGAAAACTCCTTCGCCACGAACCCGAGGGCAGCGAGTTCGCGAGTGAGTGCCTTGGAGCAGCTTATGACACTGTCCCCGTACATGTGGAACCAAATCAAGTCGTCCCCCTGGTCGACGTGCTCGGGCTTCCGCACGATTTTCACGAAAAGCTGTTCACTCTGGTCCATCTTCTTCGAACCGCCTGCGAACCCGGCTCTCACCTGCTGCCACTGGCGGCCTGAGCCGCGTTCCGGCGAGTCGCTGAAGATGCGCTGGGCAGCCTCACGGGCAGTGGCCTCGAAAGCCTCGAGAGTGTCGCTGAGGACTTGCTCTCTGAACATGGGGCGCGCATTTGGGTCCCCCTGCGGGGCGCCTCGCGCGGCTCGGTCTTCCCATGCATCGGCAGGCAGGTCCGAGCCACCACGCGTGCCATCGAATGCGCATGTGAGATCCGTTCCGTATCTGGGAGCATCCCTGGCACGAGTCTGCGAGTGGCGGCCGAAGCGAACCACGCTTGTCGCGGCCACGGCCACCTCGCAGGCGGGCGAGAGCGCACCGCCCGCATCGAAACGTCATCAGTTGCCAGGCACAGACAATTCAGGTCTCACACGCGGCGTCTTTTGGGGCCCTGGCCTGGCACCGGGGCGGCTGGACTCGTGAGCAAGATCTCCCAGCTCGGCGCCGCCGCGTTCGCTTGCTCCCTCGGGAGCTTGTGTCGTCGCGGCCTGCCTGGCAGGAACCGCATACGGCAAATGGCTCATGCTTCCCGGCGTTTCCGCCCCCCTGGTCTCGAGGCACCGCGGTGGTGGTGCGTGCCGGATGCGAGGGCCTCCCGACAGAGCGGGTTGCCCTGCCAATTGCGTGTTCGATTTCGGCGTTGCTCGTTTGGGGTGCCAGCCCTGGCCATCAGGTCCGCAACACTGGGCCAGATAGACGTAGGCGGGCTCGCATCGTCAGCTGCGTCGGCCTGGCCGTCGCTTCGCGACGGAAAGGATACTGTGCCACACTGACGTGCCAGGCGGCTTTGTGCTGGGTCTCAAGCCTCGTCGCCCATGGCAGATTCAGCCACCATCCGCGCTGCGTGCGAGGTCCCAGTGGAGAGCAGGCCGCTCTTGAGCGCTGCTTCGAGGCGGCTGTCAAGCGAGTCTGGGCGGGCAGCACTCGCAGCAGCCGACCCTGCACCCGCTGCAGCTGCGCGGGGAAGCGAGGCTGCCAGCTCCCGCTGCGTGCGCTGGGCGCCCAACGGGTTTGCGGCCGCACTCTTGCGAGCGCTGCCTGGACCGCTGCCTCCCAACTGGGGACCGCCCAAGTCCGATGTGCGTCGATCGCGTGGCCGGACGCCCGCCCTCCGCAGCGCCGCAGTGGCCCGGGAAAGCATCCGCGCCAGGCTGTCCGCCCGCGCAACGGCAGCCTTTGCAACCGCGGCGTGGTATGCGGCGTCGAGGCGGGCAGCGTCACGCTCGAGCTCGGCCGCAAGCAACGACCCTGACGACTCAGGCCCGCCCAGGACCTGCTCCCCGGCGCCGCTGCCCGTGCTATCGCTGGCCTTGCTGGCCTTGGTTGCGGCGTCAGCCTGGGGCCCGCTCACGACCAGCAGGCTCCTCCGCACGCGGGAGTCGACGCTCGACCCCAGCCCCGTGGCGACTTCCTGCCTTGCAGCCCGCTGCCTTGGATCGTGTGCAAAATCAGGGTTGCCGATGATCCACGATTCGTCTGCTCGAGGGGCGCTGCTTGCACTGGGCTCGGCCGGCCGGCGAGACGACACAAGCGGATCCGAGGAGCCAAGCCCTGGCAGCACGGGAACGGCATCGCCAGCACGAATGGCCGCTAGAAGCTCAGTCACTTCGGCATTGGCTTCTGCAACCTCCCGCGCCCGCCGCTTGGCGGCCTTGGCCGAGGGCGCTTTTGCCCGGCGAGCCGGCGTCTCCGTGGTTGCGTCTGCCAGCGTCCCCGGCTCCCCCGGCTGCTCCTCCAGGTCGCCCCCGGTTCGCCGGTGCTCCCGCACTCGCTGCAGCTCGGAGTGGGCCTCGTTCCACACGGTGGATGACGGAATCGCAATTCCAGAGAGCTGCTTGGCTGGGGCGCCTGCGTTGGCAGCAACGCACAACAACGACGAAAGCGTCGCGCCCGGCGCGGCAAGACTGTCCTCTTTGCCGGGAGGACTCGATGCACTCGCCATGCCCGATGGGCGGCGGCGTTGTGCGAGGCGGGGGCGCCGGACCAGCGCCGGCAGAGCCCGAGGCTGGCCTGCGACTTGGGCGGCCAGTGAGCACTGCCGCTCCGCTTGCCAGCCCAGAGGGTGCGGGCCGCGAACGATGGCCGCGAGGAGGGTCCGTGCGGCAGCACATGCTGGTGAGCCTGGCTGGCGCGGCCGTCGGTCGTGTCGCCGCCGCGTCGCCGATCGAGCCGCCCACAAATGTTCCATCAGGTGCACGTGCTGGCGCACCCGGCCGCAGGACTGTGGTACACCGCAAACCCGGCAGCCTTGGCGGCGATGGTAGACGGTGAGTCATAGCTTGCGTGTTTGGTGAGATCCACGTGGGTCGTGCCTTGCATTTCGTTCTCGACAGCGCCAGCGACCGAACTCCACAGCGCTGCGGCCAGGCACGGTCTGCGTTTCGCAGAGTGTCTCAGCGCTGGAGCCAGCCTGCCAGCGGGAGCTGGCCCGCCCGTGGCCCTGGTGGGCCCACACGCCGGGTTCTCGTACTGCGGCACCGTGCTGGGAAGCACCTACAAGCACCTGCCCGCCGACTGCAAGCGGGTCGTCATCATGGGGCCGTCGCACCACGTGTACCTGCGGCGGCCAGTGCTGTCGCAAGCGGACGCGATGGAAACGCCGCTGGGACGCGTTGCCGTCGACCGCGCGAGCGTGGACGAACTGTTCGCCTCCGGCCAATTCGACTGGTTCGACCCCGACGCTGACGAGGCCGAGCACAGCATCGAGATGCACCTGCCGTTCCTGCAGCGCGCAGCCGTCGCGGCGGGCATGGCTTCTGCCCCATCGGTCGTTCCCATCGTGATCGGCGGTGCCACTGCCAAGCATCACCGCGACATCGCCCGGGCCATCGCCCCGCTGCTGCGCACGCCAGGCACCGTGCTGGCGGTGTCGACGGACTTTTGCCACTGGGGCCGCCGCTTCGAGTTCACCCACGGCCTCGAAGACCGCACCAAGGCCGTCCACGAGAGCATCCGCAGTCTGGACATGGCTGGCATGAGCGTGAGCCTCCGACGATGCCGCCCCGCCGCGCTCGCCAGAGCCGCACCCCACAGCACGTCGCGACGCAGCTTGCCTCAGAGCTGCCTCGCCTGCACGCCAGCCGACCCCCTTTGGGCTACGCCCCCCCCCCCCCCCCCACACACACTTCCGCGTTGCGCCCTGCGGTGTGTGCCGCTTGTCGCCCGCAGGCCCTGTCGTCGCTGCGGCCCGACGCCTTTGCAGAGTACATGGCCAAGACGGGGAACACCATTTGCGGCCGCCACCCACTCAGCGTGATGCTGCAGGCGGTCGCGGCCGAGGCTCTGCCCAGCGGCGGGGCCTTGCACTGGCTGGCATACGACCAGTCCGGCAAAGCCTTGGGCAAGGATGACTCTTCGGTGTCCTACGCCGCAGGCGTCCTCACTGGGCCCGCACCCGCAGCGGCTGCAGCGGCTGGCCGCGGGACAGAGCCGACCGCTGCTTCTCCATGATGCTGCTGCTGCTGCGTGTGGTACAGTGTTTTGCCCATGGCTGCGCGTGCGTGGTGGCGCGTGCGTCCGAGTGTCGCGGGTCCACCCGAACCTTGGCTCTGTTGCTCTGTTCCCGCACGGTACACGCGAGGAAGGCTATCGAATGGCCAGCGCAAACCGCGCACTGAGAACAGCAGCCGGGGCGTGAGCGCCAGCAGGGGATGCAGCTCGCAGCGGGGCGAGCAAGCGCGGGAGCGAGCCGGCAGGCGGGGGGAGCAGTCAGCATGTCGAGACGCAAGATCCAGGCTTGAACATGAATGGTTGGAAGGGCCTCAGGGCCGAGCAAGAGCGAGGTAGGAGGGGGAAGGGGGGATGGTTTCGGGAGGGAAGGGCGGAGGAGGGCGGGGGGGGGGCTGCCGGGTGCGCGAGCGAGCAAGAAGGCGAGGCGTTGGGCCGGACACGGCGCTACGCGCCCTCAAAGCGCCTGCGGCGAGAGCCGGAGGTGGTGGTGGTGGGGGGGTTGTTGAGGGTGATGGGGGCTAGAGAGCAAGCGCGAGGGACAGTTGAAGTCCCCGCGCAGCCACAGAAGTCCGTGCACCCGCGGCGCAGGCGTAGGCTCGGCCGAGAGGGCCGGAGTGCCCCTTAAACAGGCAGGCAGGCAGGCAGGCGGGCGGGCAGGCGTCGCGCGGGCTGCGCGCCTCCCCTTCACTCAGTGGGCACATCCCACGAGCTCTCCTCAGTGTCCACGTTGAAGTAGTAATGGCGCTGGCTGTCCTCGTCGTACTGCTTGGTCCAGCCGGGGGGAAGGGCCTCGCCGTCCTCATCGGCCCCAGCATCCGCCTCTGCAGCCTCCTCCTCCAGTTCCTCGTCCTCGTCGTCCTCCTCTTCCTCCTCCTCAGCAACGCCGCTGCGGGTGGCAGCCGACGCGAGGGCCCCGACGTCTCCAGCGATGCCGGCAAAGGCCGCCTCGCCGATGGCCAACGAAGTCGGCATCGAAGACTGGGCAGGGCCGGAGGCAGCTGCGGCGGCGCTGCCGTCCGCTGCGCCAGGCGCCACCCTTTCGCGCTTGGTCCCGTCCGGGTTGAGGCCCATCTCCCGCAGGAGGGCCATTGCGTAGTCGGTGAGGAGATCGGACATGTCCTCGCCTTCAGTGGTCTTGAACTTGAACTCGTCCGGCTTTTCGCCGCCGTCTTCAGCCTTGACCTCGAAGTAAAAGTGCTCGTCTGGCTTGAACGCCCAGCGGAAGATGTCGCCGAGCGGGAAGCGGCGGAACGTGGTCATGGAGCGGGAAGTGTAGTTCTCCGGGATGCGGAGGAGGAGGATGCCTTGGCGGCTGATACCCATGAAGACGCGCTTGGGGAGCACCTCGGGGTCCTTCTCGAACTTCTGCTTCACGGCGTAGACGACGGATCCGAAGTAGTCGCGGTAGCGCAAGTGCTCGATGTAGTCCTTCATGGGCGTCGCAGTGTCCACGCGGGCCACGCTGGCGTACAGGCTCGCCTCCCACTCGGTGAGAGTAATCTGCGCAAGACACGGCCACCAACGGGCAGGGGCGGCGAGGGCGAGCGAGCTAGCGCGCGCAGCAGGCAGGGAGCAACGCACACGGCCGACGGGCACCGCCGCGGCAGCGGGCATTGCCAGCGCCAGCCGCCAAAGGCCAGAGCCACACCACAGGCCCACTCACGGTGCCGCCGTTGATGTGGGCGATGGGGATGAACTCCCTAAGCTTGCTGCCGAGGAAGCCGGGCTTGTGCGTCTCGGGCTTGAGCTCGCCGAACTTGTGCACGAACTGCAGCGAGGCCAGCTTGAGCGCGTCCTCCTTGTCCGTGGGGTACATCCCGCTGATGACGTTGTACACAGTTTGCATGTACAGCATCTCCCTGATGCGCTCGTCCTTGGAGTCCATGAGCCCCTCGGTGAAGAGGTGAATTTGGCACACGAGCTTGGCCTCGGTGGCGTCATTGGTTTCCCTGCGCATGACACCAAACACCGCCGCACGGCCCGCCTGTTGCGCAGGCCGCAGCGCAGTGCGCACCCATGGCGCCCGAACGGGCCTGGGCCGTGGGCCGCGGCCCGAGGCGGCGCCGTGCCGGCGAAGGCAGCCCGCGGGTCGTGCAGGCGCCCCTCGGGGCGGTTCTCACCACTCGCGCAGAATGTCCATCACAAGGGTCTCGCGCTTGAGAGCGCGCCCAACTGCGAGGAGTCAACGGGAGGCGCATCCGCGTGCGAGGCAGCCATGGAGCGCTGGCGCAGTCTGCACGAACCACGCCTTGCGAGCAAGACTCGTTGGGCAGATCGTCGCTGCCGCCCCCGCCACCGGCAGGCCCGCCAAGCAGCGCTTCCGCGCGTTGTCCCCAACCCGGCCACGGCTCGAGAGCTTCCCAGCCCCAGGAGCGGTGCCGGCCTGCAGCACGGCCTCACTGGCGACGCCGTCGCGCGCCTCGTTGAGCGACAGAAGCAGACAGTCGTCCTCGGGATCGGCAGTGCCCAGCTTCCGCGCCATCATGAGGCAAACATCCTGCGGCCAACGGACGGAGCGGGGACGAAAAGCACACGACCCGGACCACAGCTCCGCTGGAACGAAATGCTGCGCGCCGGGGGAGGCTCTGGAGCCCGCGCCGGGGGGAGGGGAGCGGCCAAGCTGGAGCTGGCGATTCTGCCCGCGTCGGGCCGGCGGGCGCCGCGCTCACGTGCACAGTGCTGGAGGGCTCGATCAGAAGCTGCCTGAAGGAGTTGTCCAGCAGGTAAACCTGCACAACAGGCTTGCCGCTGATGTACTTTTGGAAGCTCATGGCGAACCGCCCGGCAGTGGCGGACGGGGGCGAGGCGCCACCCTGGCTCCGGCAGAGGCAAACGGCGAGTGCGTGAACGCCGGCTTCGCAATTGCGCGACCGGACCGGCTCGCTTTGTAGCCGTTTCGGGCCCGGGGCTGCGGTACCGCGCCCGCACGAGTCCGTTGCGAGCTCGTGGAGGTCCTATGGAGCGCCGCGCTCGAGACATGCGCGCCGCGGCGGGGAGCCAGGCCGGGGGCGGCGGGAAAACCTCGGGCGCGCGGCGCCGGAACTGTGAAACACACAACAACTGTTCTCTGAATTTGGGGAGCCCGCAGCCGCCCGGCCCGGGCAGCAGCAGCGCAGGCTCCCGGCGAAGCTGCCACAACACTCAATCACAGACACCCGCGAACGAACAACACGCCCCTGCTCGCAATCCGGCACGGCAAGCCCATCGCATGCCGTGGGGTGCGGCGAGGCCTCAGGAGAGCGAAATTTGGCGGTCGCGAGTCTTGGAGTATCGGTCCACATGGCCCGCGAGCGAGCGCTGCTGGGTGTCAAGCAGTCTCCTCGAGTCTGCAGCTTGGGTCGTCTCGATTCGGGTCGCCTGCGCGGACCTGTCCCGCGCCCGGACCGCGCGGGCAGCAGGGCTGGTGCCGTCGTACTGCAGCCGGGCTGGCGGGGAAGCGTGATCCGCTGGCCTGGTCGCCCCTCGCGGGGCAGGGCTCGCCGGCGAGGCGTGGGTCACGCCGTCATTGCCGCGAGGGCCAGCTCCGTGACGAGGAGCCGGCGCCGCCTGCAGCGGCTTCTCGTGTGAGCGCGCCGATGGCCTTGGCGCCCCAGCGACCGGCTGGGCCGCATGTCGCGAAGACGAAAGGCCTGCGGTGCCCGGCGCTGCTGCCATCGCCCGCTCGGCCTCGAGTTCGGCCCTGAGGGCGAGCATTCGGGCCCTGAGCGCCTCGAGGGGCTCGCCACTGCTCACGGGCACGGTCCCCTCCTTTGCCTGGCGCACTGCCGAGAGCGACGCCTCGCGCGAGCGGGACTCTTCCTCCGCAACCTTGGCTCGCTGGAGCATAACCGACGCGGGAATGCCGTGCGTGGCCGGCGCGGCGCTCCTGGCCGGTGGCTCGGCGCATTCGCCAACGCCGGGACAGCCCGAATCACCAGGGCGCCCCCCTTGGAGAGCCAGGGCAGTGGCGCCCTGGGCGTCACGGGGCTGGCGGGCAGGGCCGGCCTCCCAGCACCCGGGCCGGCTCGGCGACAACCGGAAGGTGGGCTCGCCCGCGGGAGCCGGCGCCGAGCTGCGCGCGGGCGGGGCAATCACTGGCGGAGGAAAGGAGGGGGCGGGCCGGCCTCCGCTGCGTGACGCCGGGGAAAGAAGCTGTGCCGATGCGGGGTGCGGGGCAGCAGCGACGCTTGCTGCCGTCTGGGTCGGCGAATGAGCGGCCGAAGAGTGCGAAACCACGCCGCTCACCAGCGCGGTTGCCTGGGAGACAGCGGCGGCTGCGGCAGCCGCAGCGGCCGCAGCGGCATCCACGTCTGCGTCCCCTGAGCCGGCAGGCACAAGGTCGGCGTCAGCAGCGGCGTCACTGTCGGGGGCATAGCCGGGCAGTCGGGACACGTGAGAGTCCACCACGGCCCAGGCGCGCAGGGCTGCGGCGCGCGCCTCGGACATGTTTCCGCTAGAGGGACGGGCCTCAAGCTCCGCCAGGGCGGTCGCAACATCTGCAGCGTACCTGCTGTGGGCGGCTCCCACAGCAGAGGGGCGTCCCCCCGGCCCCCTGGAGCAGGGCGAGGTCGAGGCAGGCCCCCCTCCACGGGACACGGGAGACGAGGCAGGCGTCGACCCAGTGGCAGCCAGGTCGCGAGGGCTGCCGTTCGAGGCGGCGGCGGACAAGCCTGCAGAGGCGGCCCCTGCAGGGCTGAGCCCGGCCGCGTGCCTGGACATGGCGCCGAGCGATGGCGGCGACTGGCTGGTCGCGCTGCGCCTGGACACGCGACCGAGCCGCGGCGGGGCGGGGCGCGTGGTGCGGCCGGTGAAGTGCGAGCCATCAGCGTGGGGCACCGTGTTGCGCTCCTCGCGCAGCTCCGCGGCCCGTCGGCGGCGGCGCACGAAGGCGGCTAGCGCTTCCTCCTGACGCTCCGCAACGAGCACCTCGGGCGCGGGTGCCGGGGCGGCAGTGGCAGTGCCGGAGCCAGCCTGGTCCGCGCCCTCGAGGCCGTCGGCCCACGTGGCGTCTCGGTCGGCGGGTGTCGCAGCGGCCGTGCTTCGGCCCGTGCTGCCAGTGCGGCTGGCCTGGGCCTTGAGCATCGCTGCGACGCGGCCCGGTGAGCGCCGCGCCATGGCGCTGATCGCAGGCGAGAACGTGCAGTCTCGTGCTGCGTCCTCCATGGCGTCGTCGATGAGGCGGCGGCGGCGCTCTTCCCGCTGCTCGTGCCAGTGCTGCAGGCGGGAGAAGACGTCTGGGCCACCGTCGGGCTCCGCCGCGTCGGCCTTGGCCTCGGCCTCGGCCTCGAGGTCTGCCTCGGCGCCGGGCTTTGTTCTGGGGGGCACAGACCGAGCGCTGTTGTGGTTGTTGTTGTTGTTGCTGCTGCTGCTGCTGCCGCGCTGTGCTGCGCCGCGCTCGGCGCGCAGGGGCGACTGCAGGGGAAGGCGGCGCTGTGGCAAGGGAGGCGAGTCCACGCGGCCGGCGCCGGGAGACCCAGAGGGCGAGCCACCACGGCCGGGCCGCCGCGGGGTCGACCGAGTCGGGGAGCCGAACGGAGACGCCGCGGGGCTGAACGCGGCGGGAGGGGGATGACCCCCCACTGACCGAGGAACCCTCGGCGACCCAGACGCTACCTGTGCACGCGGGAGCAAGGCAAACACGCACCCGGAAAGTGTGTGTGGGGTGGAAACGGATGGGGGGCAATGAGCAGGCGTTGGCCCAGGGCGGACGACGGGGCTGCGCCGATGCCTCGCAGCATGCGACGCGCTCCCCGCGGCTGGGCCGCGCTCCCAGGCGCCGGGCACACGGCTAGCGCGCCGTTGTTCGCCGATACCAGCGGCTGTTGCTCGAAGGCGGGCGGCCGCAGGCAGCGTTCGGGCGACGGGGACGCGGGGCAAGCGACGCAACCTCGCAGGCAAGCCGACCAGCTCCGCCTCGGCGTGTTCCCCGGCAGCGCCCCGCCCCCCAAGGCTGCTGCTCACGCTGCACGCATGTCCGTGCGCGAAGGTGTGCGCCTCGCGTGCGGGCGAAGCTGCCGACTCACAGGCTTTCCAACGTCTGGCCGGAATGTGCAGTGCATCCGCTCCTCGTGGCCGAGCCGGTGCTGTTCCTCCCGGCGAGCGCGGACCAGCTTGGCCGACCGGCGCTCGTTCCACTTGTAAAGCCTGTCAACCACTGCCATGTGACCTGTGGGGCGGGGGGTGGGCTGGCTGGAGCGGTCCTCCAGCGTGGTTACACCCAAGTCATGCGGCAGGCTTTGCTCCTCGTCCGAGCTCATGTCGCCCGAAGCAACCGTCGAGCCGCGCACCGAGGCAGGGAGCGGGGCGAAATCGGCCGCCTCGCGCAGGAGTTCGTCCAGCCCCTCGTCGCTTGGGCCGACGGACGCGTTTGGGGGAGCAGCGGGGCTGATCGCATCCGCGGCAATCGCGCCCTCGGTTGCGTCGCCCACGAGCTCGGCCACGTCGATGATCACCTCGGTGTCCGCCATGGCTCGCGCGGCCGCTGGCGTGCGGCAGGACCGCGGCGAACCGGCTGGCCCGCGGAGGGAGAGTGGGGAGAGGCAGCAGGCCCTCGATGTGGCCGCTGCCGGGTGCGCGCCTCTGCCTCGGCAGCGCCCGCTGGCTCGCCGCGCGGTCGCAAGTCGCAGACCGCAGCAGGGGCGCGCCGCCGCTCCGGCTCGCCGCAACGTGCCCAGGCGGCTCCGCGCGAGACAGGCGCGCGCTCGCGACGCTTGGGGCACGTCGCAGCCCCCTGCGCTGGTCGTGCTCCTCGGCGAAGCTCTTCAGGCCCTCCGCCGACAAACGCAGCAGGCGACGGTCGCAACCGCGATCGCGAGCCTGCTGGCGCGGCCCCGCACAGCCGCAGGGAGCGTGCGCTCCCGCGGCATCCAGGCCATCGCATGCCACGTGCCAGGCTTGGGGAGATGCCGAGCTGCGAATGGGCCAGCCGCAGCGCGGCTTGGCTCCCGAACTCGCGCCCGACACCGAAATCGCACACACAGCCCGCGCAAATATTTGTGAATCCAGTAAACATGCGACCGAGCAGAGCCGCGCAGCAACGCCGCCCTCGTCGGAGGGCACTCAACCCCTCTCAAGGCCGCCAAAGCGACCACCGCACACCCCGAACAATGGAAGCTGTTGCCATGTGAGTGCCTTGCTGAGTGGCTGACCCACGGCGACCCGGGGCCGTGCCCCGGGGGAGAGCGCAGTCGCGACGAGGAGACGGAGTGCAGAGCGGGCGAACACTCGTTGTGTTCCACGGCATCCTGATTGTCCGCCCAGCCCCCCCCCCAGCCGCCCCGCCGCCCCGCCGCCCAGCCCCGCCACCATCCTGCCTCGCCGTGGGACACCCTCGTGCGAGGCGGAGAGGGCCCTGCCTGGCAGCCGCTCGCCCGGCCACCCCTGCCCTTCGCTTCTGCTCCCGGTCCCCAACCTTTCTGCTCGCAGCGCCGCCCGTGAAGCCTCGCGCCTGGCCGCCGCAGCGCCCCTCGAGGCCCGCAACAAGGCCCTCTCAGTTGCCGCCGGCCTTCTTGGCGGGACGTCTGACGAGGGCAAGGCTCGCGCCGCAGTGCTCGAGGCCAACGCCGTGGACGTGGACGCAGCCCGCGCCGCGGACCTTCCCGTGCCCCTCCAGAAGCGCCTCGGCCTTGCGTCCAAGGCCGATGGCCTCGTCCGGGGGCTCAAGGACCTCGAGGCCCAGCCCGATCCTCTGGGCAAGCTGCTGATGAAGCGCCGGCTCGGCAAGGCCGGCCCGATGCTCCGCCGCGTGACCTGCCCCATCGGCGTGCTCCTCATTGTCTTCGAATCCAGGCCCGACGCCGTCATCCAGATCGCCTCCCTTTGCATCAAGTCCGGCAACGCCGTCATCCTTAAGGGCGGCAAGGAGGCCCAGAGCTCCAACCGCGCCCTCGTCGACCTCGTCCTCGCCCCCGCGCTGGCCGCCGCCGGCCTCCCCGCCGCATGCGTGCAGCTCGTCGAAGGCCGCGAGGAGGTTTCCGGGCTCCTCTCGCAGGACGAGCACATTGACCTGGTCATCCCCCGCGGGAGCGCCGCCCTCGTGCGCCACGTCAAGGCATCCACCCGCATCCCCGTCATGGGCCACTCCGATGGCCTCTGCGCAGCCTATCTGCACGAGGACGCTGGGGCCGTGGGCACGGCGGCCGACGCCGGGGCCGCGGCCGCCGGCGCCGCCGCGATGAGCCCCGGCGTGGCCGCCGCCCGCATCGTGCTGGACAGCAAGACGCAGTACCCAGCCGCCTGCAACGCCGTCGAGACTGTGCTCATCAGCGAGGCGGACCTCGCCAACGAGGACGCCGGGGCCGCTGGCGTCGTGATGGCCTCGCTTCTCGCCGCCGGCGTGCGCATGCAGTGCGACGCAGCCACCGGCGCTATGGCCCGCCGCTGCGCGGCCGCCCTGGACCGCTCTCGCGCCGGGGACAGCGCTGCTTCTGCTGACGCTGCTGCCGACCGCTGGGCTGCTGCCGCCCTCGCCAGCGTCGTGGGCGCCGACGCCGCCGCTGCCGGCGCCACCACCGCCGGGGGCAGCTTCGGCTCCCTGGTGCTGGAGGCCACCGACGCCTCCTGGGACACCGAGTTCCTGGCCTACGAGGTCGCCATCAAGACGGTGCCGTCCCTCAAGGACGCTGCCATGCACGTTGGCAAGCACGGCTCCGGCCACACCGAGGTCATCGTGACGGCCGACCGCGATGGGGCCGGCGTGGCCTTCCAGAGCAGCGTCGGCAGCTCCAGCGTCTTCGTGAACATGTCCACCCGGTTCGCCGACGGCTTCCGCTACGGCTTCGGCGCCGAGGTGGGGATTTCCACCGCGCGCCTTCACGCTCGCGGCCCCGTCGGGCTCGAGGGGCTCACCACCTACAAGTACCTCGCCGAGGGCGCCGCTGGACCCGGCAGCTACGTGGCGCAGTTCGAGGGAGGGGGCGCTGCTGCCGTGGACTCCACCATCGAGTGGGCGCACGAGGACGCCTGAGCGCGTTGTCCTCGGGAAGGGCGCGCGCGCAGGGCCCTCGCCCCAAGTCGAAGCCCAGCCCGCTGGCTCATCGGCTCTGCGTGACCATTTCGGCCAGGTTTGGCTGCTGCATGGGTTGCTCTATCCGTCTTTTCGTTCACGCGCGCGTCTTGCTCGGGTCCGCGGCCGCCAAGGCCGGCCCCTGGACCGGTCGAGCGGCGTCGCGAACGAGGCGCCTTCTCTGGCTGCCGCTTGAGTGCGGCGCTTGTTGCAAAACTCCTGTTGCCCGCATTGGCCAGCGCCACCGCACTCGAGAACGGCACGCACACCGGCGCAGCCCGCTTCGTGCTTTGGGAAACCAGGGAATGACCCTCCCCCATCGATTGCCCTGGCCGCCCGCGCGCGCCGCGTGCGAATCCCCGCCGCCCAGAGTCGCGTGGAATGCTTGCCAGGGTCCAACAACACTTGCGCGCCGGCCGAGTCACTCGTCGGCCGCGGAGCACTCGCACTCACGGGTCTCGCCCAGCAGGCATGGCGGTGATTGCCCGCTGCATTCGCCTCTCGGTCAACCACGCGCGCGTGGGAGCCCCGGGCGCGGCGGGGCGCCGCTTTGCCTCGGCGGCAGCCGCCGCAAAGCCGACGAGTGTTGCCGAGGCCCTGGACCTGGTCAACCAGCACCCCGTGTTTGTGTTCGCCAAGGTGAGGGCGTCGCGTGCAAGTGCCCTGCGCTTGCGCCGGGGAAATGCCAAAGGGGCGGGGCGGCTGCTTTGCATTTCGGCTGCGCGACCTGCGGCCGTGGCTCCACGTCGCCGCGCCCGGCCGGTGTGACAGACAGCCGCGCCGTGCGCCCGCCCCTTGCACCTGGGCGCAGAGCTACTGCCCCCACTGCCACAAGGCTATCAAGGAGCTGGGGGACGTGACGAACAACGCTGGCGTGGTCGGGACCATGCAGTTGGACAATGCCGGCAAGCTCGGTCAAGAGGTCCAGGCAGAGATCAAGGCGCAGTTTAACCACTCGGTGAGCGCTACAGCAGGCTGGAAGCAGTCTGGCTGTGGCACCTGGCGTGCTCCGCGGGCGTCCTCGGGGCAGTTGACACTGATCCGGGCATCTCTCCCCTGCCAGTTGCCACGTCCTCCGCCCCATCGCCGTTCCCGCCTCGCAGACTGTCCCCGCCGTGTTCGTCCTCGGCAAGTTCGTTGGCGGCGCATCGGACGTGACCGCAGGCATCGGAAGCGGCTCCCTCACCAAGACGCTCAAGGCGGCGCCAGAGCTCGCTCATGTCTGGCGGGCGTGAGCCAGCCTTGACCACGGGCACGACCCCCCCCCCCCCTCCCTCCCTCCCAAAGTGCCACTTCCGTTCTGCCGCCAGTATTAGCGCTGCCGCTCCCACCCTGTCCCGCCTTGGTCAGCTGTGTGCGCGTGTCGCCTCCCCGCTGCTCTCCCAGCGCTCTCGCGCCCCGGGGGCCGGCTGTCTCGCAACGCCAGCTGCACACAGCGTCGCGTGTCTCGTGTGTGTGTCGGTGCCAAGGCCGCGAGCCGGTGCCAAGCCCCGAGCCGGGGCGCACGTGGCCATTGCTCCGCGATGCTTGGCGTGCAGCCAGGGCCGGGGCCGCTGGGCCTGCGTGCGCGTGGGGACCGAGCGGTTTCGCGGTCGCGTGCAGCGGTGCACGACCACCCAGCCCCGCCCCCAGCCCCACACGCACACGCACACATTCACGCTCGCAAACACGCGCACGCACAGACGAACGCCCGCCCTCCCCCTGCCCCCGCCCTGCGCGGTGGCTTTGCCTGCGCCCGCTGCGCCTGCGGCCGGCAGCACCGCGCAGGGCGCGGCTCGGCCGGTCAGGGCTTCGCCGCGGCCTTGCTCTTTCCCGTTCGCGGGGGGCCCATCTTGAAGTCCTTGTCCAGCGCCGACCGCGGGTTGAACCGGCGCAGCTGCACCGCGTACTTGCTCTCCACGCCCGATTTGGCGAGCTCCGCGACCTTTCTGTCGCGCACAGCCGCGAGGTGCGCCATCTCCTCGTCCGTGGCCCGCAGCCCCACCGCGCCCTCGGAGCGCTCTCGCTCGGAGCGCTCGCGGGCCTGTGCGATGCTGGCCTCTGCCTGCCTGAGCACGTCCTTGACGTGCGAGCGATCGGCCTCCCGGCGTCGATGACGTGTCTCTCGCTCGGCCTTGACCCAGTCGCTTCGCGCAGCCTGCGCGGCGTCAAACGTCTGCCTCTCCTGGGCGATCTCCGCCGCCCGCAGCAGCTCCCTGTCCCGGATCTGGGCCTCCCGCGCCTCGCGCAGGGCCGCGGCGTCCTCCGCCTCCTTGGCCCGCTTCCTGGCCGCGGCCTCCCGGTCCCTGCGCTGGCCCTCCTCGAACGCGCGCCGCATCCTCGTCTCCGCCTGCGCCTCCGAGTCGTCCTGGAACTTCTCCACCATGCCGCGCAGCTTGAAGAACTCGGCCTCGCGCCGCAACCGCACCCGCTCCTTCTCCATCTCGGCCTCGATGGCCCGCTCCGTGGCGGCGCGCTGCTCCTCCTCCAGCGCGCGGTCCGCCTCCACCGCCCTGGCCGCCTCCTCCTTCCGGAGGCGCATCGCGGCCTCGTTGATCTCCTTCACTTCCTCGCGCAGCTTCGCCTTGGCGGCCCGCCGCTCCAGCTCCGCCACCCTGTCCTCCTCTGCCATGCGCTTCAGCTTCGCCGCCGCCTCCTCCGACTCCCGCCGCAGCGCCTCCTTCGCCGCCCGCTTCCGCGCCTCCGCCTCCTCCAGCTGCGCCCTGATCTCCAGCTGGGCCGCGCGCTGCCGCTCGCGCTGCTTCTCCTCCAGGTCGCGAAACCGCTTGACCTCCTCCAGGCGCCTCAGCTCCACCTCCAGGTCGAGGAGCCTCTCCTGCTCCTTCTCGCGCGCCAGGCGCTCGCGCCGCTCGACCAGCTGCCTGTCGCGAACGGTGACGGTCTGGGCGTACTTGACCATGCTGTTCATTGCCTTGACGGCGTCCTTGGCCTCCTCCGTGAGGTAGGCGGCGCGGATGTTGCGCCGGTCGCGCTCCTCCGCCTCCTCCGCCTCGAGCTCCGTGAGGGGCTCCGCGGCCAGGCGGGCTGCCTCCAGGGCAGCCATCTTGGCCTTCCGCTTCTCCCCGAGCGCGGCGCGAGAGCGGCGAGCGGCGGCTGCGGCCTCGCGCGCCGCCTCCTCCTCCTTGGCGGACCGCACGGCGGCGCGCTCCCGCATCGACATCACGTCGCTGGCGCGCAGCACGACAGGGGCGGCGGCCGCAGCCCCGCGCCGCCCTCCGGCGGGCTTCCTGCCTCCTTCGCGGCTGCTGGCGCCCATGGTGCGGCTTCCAGCGCCGCGCAGCACGGCGCTCTGGCCGCCGGCGCGGGCTCCCTGCGCCAGTGCCACACGGGGGGATGAACGGGGGGAGGCGGTGGGTGGGGGGGGGGTGAAATGGGAGCATGCTCGTGTCAGTGTGCGCAACTTTCGCACGGGGCTCTCCTCAGTCGGGCGGAGTGTCGGGCGAGGAGGCAGGCGGGCGGCAACGGCGGGAGGGCTGTGCGATAGCATGCAGCCCGACCGGGGCACGGACCCAGAGCCGGCACAGCCGAGACAAGCTGCGCGGCGGAGCGTGGCATGCTTGCCTGGTCGGATGCGGGCGCCCCACCCGGCGCTGCCTGGGTGGCAAGAGAGCCAAGCGCCGGTGGCGCCATCGGTCAAGGCGCAGTTCTGCTTTGCTTGCGGTGCGGGAGACTGCAAGCGACGCGCGCCGGCGGGCTGGCTCACGGAGTTCCCGAACAGGGACTCGTCCACCTCGCTCGAGCGGGCGATGGTGCGGTACCGCCCTCCGGAGCGCCTGGACGACGCAACACTTGCAGCGGACATGGCGGGCGATGCGCAGGCGTGGCCGCCTCGAGCGCTGTCGGCGGCTGGGTCGCGGCTCAACGGGGGCGTGCAAGGCCTGCTAGCCGGCTCCGATCCCCGGGGCGGTGTGGGCCGGGCGGGCTTCTGCCGGGCAGCGCCGCAGCGGGGAGAGGCTGGCAGGCCGCGGGAGGCGTTGTGCCACGGCTCTGCCGAGTGCGGTCAACGGTCGGGCGGGGGCTTGCCGCCCCCCCGCAGCGGCCCACTTGCCTCAACTGGCCCGGGAGCCGCATCCTAGGTGAGACCGTGCCTTCTGGCACGCCAGCGCGAGCCTGGACTTCCGGCCGAGCGCGCTCGTTCCGGCCTCGAGCGCTCGTGATTGCCGGAAACGGAGTCGGGGCACTCGGCGCCATGCCGCATGCATCGACGCCTCGAGCGGCTGCTCGGTCCGATCGGGCCCGATGCGTAGTGGCCACTCGCCGGCGTGAGCTCGTGCGCTGCTTTGGTGGGCGCTCGCAGGTCGTGCGACAGTATGGCTGGCGCTGCCGCGGCACTCGTCGAGAGCTTGGAGGAGCAGCCCATGAACCTCGAAGCGGTCATCGGCTTCAACGGTGAGCGTCCCCCGGCTGGGAGCGTTTCGGGATGCGCTGGGCCTGTGACAGCCTGCCAGGTCGGGCTCGCGTGCTGCGGGGGTCCTCCTCACGCACTGCGACGGCCGGCCAGCGGCCTTGCCAGAGCTGGCTGCTGCCCGCCCGGGGCTTGCGCCCCCCTTCCCTCTGCGCGGGCGCCGTGGCCGAGCGAGGCCGGTCACGGGGGCCCGCTCGGTCGCACAATTGGCGCCGTCGTGCAGTTGCTGCGTCGCCTCTGGCGCGCGTGCTGCGCTCCAGTGCGCGCGCTGTCGGGCGGTGAGGGTTGCATGCCCCCGTGCCAGCGCCCATCCCCGCCGCCGCACTGCGCCGCCCGTTCCTGCTTGCCCGGCGCAGGACGCGTCCCTAGCGGGCTCATCTACCACCCCGACGGCGAGCACGTCATTTACCCGCTCGGGAGCACTGTGGTCGTCAAGAACCTGCGCAAAAACACGCAAGCGTTCCTGCAGGGTCACACCGACCGCGTCACATGCGTCGCCATCAGCCGCGACGGAAAGCGCATCGCGTCCGGCCAGCGCACCTCCATGGGCTTCCGGGCCCCCGTCATGGTGTGGGACTTCGACTCGGCCGTGCGCAACGCAAACACCATCGACCGCACCGGGGAGCTCATCCACAAGCTCGTCCTCCACAAGGTCATGGTGCGCGACGTCAGCTTCAACTGCGACGGGTCCTTCCTCGCGTCGCTCGGCGGGGAGGACGACAACACCATCGTCATCTGGGACCTGGCGGCCGGCGAGGCCGTCTGCGGCTCCCCGGCCGCCTCCCACGCCGTCATGACGCTCCGCTGGCTCAACACCGACCCCCTCCGCCTCGTGTCGGGGGGCCAGTACAACCTGCGCAAGTGGCACCTGGACATGGAGCGCCGCCGTATCTTCCCGGCGGAGTTCATGCTCGGCACCATCCGCCGCTCCATCAACTGCATCTGCCTGGACCCAACGGACAGGTTCCTGTGGGCCGGCACGGCCTCTGGAGACGTCATCGAGATGAACGTCGCGTCGGAGCGCTTCGCCCGCGCGTCCAAGAACCGCTTCAGCAAGGGAGTCACCGCCCTCGCCTTCGTCGACGGCCCCCCAGGGGACCAGGACCACATTGTCTGCGGCAACGGCGACGGCACCCTCGTTCGGCTCTCCACCGCGCACCTTGAGATCACCTCCGCCGTGCAGCTGCTCGGCGGCGTGTCCTCCATCAGCGCCGGATCCGACGGGCACAGCCTCTTCGCAGGCACGCGGGACGGTAACCGCTACTTCGTGGACGTCGACGCCTTCGAGCCCAAGCTCCGCGCCACCGCGCACCCCGACCCCGTCACATGCGTCGCGTACCCGCTCCGCAGCTCCGCGCTCTTCGTCACCGGCAGCACCGGCGAGGTGCGGCTCTGGAACGCGGTGGAGCGGAAGGAGCTGCTGCGCATCCAGGTGCCCGGCGTCGTCTGCCAGTGCGTCCAGATCAAGCCCGACGGCTCCCTCATCGTGTCCGGCTGGCAGGACGGCCGGGTTCGGGCGTTCCTCCCGGAGAGCGGCCGCCTCGCCTACGTCATCAACGACGCCCACGTCGACGGTGTCACGGCGCTCAGCTTCACCCACGACGGGTCCACCCTCGTCACCGGCGGGGCAGACGGCCGCGTCCGCGTGTGGGACGTAAGCGGTAGCGTGCAGGTCATGCTCGTGTCGTGGAAGGAGCACAAGCGTGCCGTCACCGACGTCGCGGTGTCGGCAGACAACGACGAGGCAGTGACCTCGTCCGCCGACGGCTCCTGCATCGTGTGGAACCTGCGGCGCTCCGTGAGGCAGAGCGCAATCTTCGCGTCCACCGTCTTCCGCGGCGTGCGCTACCACCCAGACGAGTCCCAGCTCCTGACCTGCGGCTCTGACCGCAAGCTCGGCTACTGGGACACGACGGACGGCACCGCCATCCGCCAGCTCGACGCCTCCTCGGCAGAGCTCCTCTGCGTGGACGTCGCCCGCGACGGCCTCAGCCTCGCCACCGCGGGCGCAGACAAGACCGTCCGCGTGTGGTTGTACGACGAGGGCGTGCCCCTGGCCTCGGGCGTCGGCCACTCGGAGTCCGTCACGGCGGTGCGGGTCAGCCCCGACGGCCACCACGTGGCCTCTGTCGGCCTCGACGGCGCAATCATGCTCTGGACCTACCCCGAGCTCCCGGAGGGCGTCGGGCAGTACGACGATGACGAGGAGGAGGCGGGTGCCGCCGCGGCCGCGGCGGCGAGCTCCGAGGCCTAGAGGCTGTGCTGCACGGCTTGGCAAGCGCCTCCACGGCTCTTCCCCAAGCCTCCAACCCCTCCATGACGGGGGCACCACAGCGCGGCCGGTGTGCGCTTGCAGTGCGTTTGTGCGTGTGTTCGTGCGGATGGTGGATGCACAACGCCGCGAGTTTTGCTGCGTGTCCGTGCTGGTTCCCCCCCCCCCCCCAACACACACACACGAGCTGCTCCGCACGCCTGGCGTCCCCTTGCGATGCTCATGTGCTCAGTACGACCCGCCCTTGGGGCGTGCGCTCCTGAGGCGCCGAGCGATCCGGCCCGCCTGACGGGGCGTTTGCAGGGCGGGCCCGGCAGAGCCCCAAAGCGCGGGCGCGAGGCAGCAACCCGGCGCCCACCCCGCGCTCGCCATGGCCGCGTCGTCGTTTGCGGCAGCTGTGCAAGCCGCTGATGTGAGACCTTTGCGATTTGCCTTGGCAGCCTGGTCCGGGCGGGCCGCTCAGCCGGCCTGGCCGCGCCTCGGGCAACTGTGCAATGGCTCAGCAGCAAGTCCGGGGGGCGGCTCCCGGCCAAGCCAGGTTGGGACGCGGGCGGTCGTACGCGCCAAGCGCCGGCTTCTTGCCTCTCTCCTCGCTGGTGCCGCGCGCGCGCGCAGGCTGTGGTGAGGGAAGGCCTTGGCGCTGGCAGCAGCGCCCTCGGCGCAGCCTTGTCCGGCGGGACTGGCAAGGGCGCGCACAGCGACGCTGTCTGGCAGCTGGCGACAGAGAATGCCATAAGGGATCTCGCCCGTGCAGCAATGGTACAGGCCTCGGCTTCCGGGGAGCCGTCGGAGCACGTCAGGACCATCGCCGCTCTCGTTGACGGATCCGCGGCTGCCGCCAAGGCCGGCACGTGCAGCCCCGCACTGCCGATGCAGGTCCTTGAGATCGCCTTCGCCAGCACGCCCGTGTCGCACTGCGCTGCGCTCTGGGACGTGGCAGAGAGCCGCGCCTCGACGCTGGGCTCGCCCCCCTTCGTGCCCCTCGACGCCGGCTCCAACCCCGCATCCAAGGTGGCTCTGCTGCGGCTCAGCAACGGCCTGCTCGCCCGCCTGTCCAGCGTCCACGACGCCGAGCTGTGCGGCCGCGTCCTCCTCTTCCTGGGCCACGTGCTCCGCCTCTCGGACAAGTCCGGGCTCAATGCGGCAGGGCACTTTGCCGAGTCGCCGGCCTCCCGCCCCGCGCGCCCGAGCGCCTCTGGCGACACCGAGGACGACGAAGAGGCCGCTACGTGGGACCGCTTCGAGCGGTTCTGGTCCCTGCAAGACCTGTGCGCGCGCCCGTGGGAGGCGGTGGAGTCGTCGGACTCGTGGCTGCGCGCAGTGGCGGCCTTCGATGGGGTGCTGTCCACCGTGCGCGAAAGCGTATCACAGTGCTCCAGGACGGCCCGCAGCCAAGTCGCGGCCTCGGCCGGCGCGTCCGGCTCCACCGCGCCCCCCGCCGGCGCAGACGGCGTGTCCATCGAGGCCCTGCCGGAGGGGGGCGCCGACGCCATCGTGAACCACCTGACAGCCCCCTCGCTGCTGCACCTGCAGCTGCGGGACCCGGCCTTCCTCCGCCACGTGCTGCTGCAGGCCGTCATCGCGCTGAGGTACGTGCGGGACCTGCCGCCGTCGCGCCAGCCGGGGCCGGGGGTCGCCTCTCGCGTGGAGGAGGACGTTCCGCAGCTGCAGGCTGAGGCCTGGCGCCTGTTCGAGCAGGCGGGGGCGCTGAGCGGCGAGAGTGGGGCCGCCTCTGCCAGCCTTGCGAGCACAGCCCGCCGCCTTGTGGCGAGCGACGACCACTGGACGGCGTGGAAGCGCGAGGGCTGCCGCAGCTTCGAGGAGCCGAGCCCCGCAGTGGAGGACGGGCCAGACGGCATCGCCGCCCGCGCTGCAAAGGCCCGGGCGGCGCAGGCCGACGCGCTGGTCAGGGACTTCGCAGCGGCCAAGGCCGCGGGAGCCGGCCCGGCCGCCTCCCGCGGCCTCGACTGGCTGGAAGGCGGCGGAGGCGCTGACCCCTGGGCCCGCGGCCACCTCTCCGAGCCAGCCACCGCCGCCCGCGACGCGACGGAGCTGACTGCGAGGTCGGTGCTTGAGGCATGCGCGCAGCGCGGCGCGTCGCTCGTGCCCTGCCTCTCCAGCCTCGTGGCGGAGGTCAAGGAGGCCCTCGACCCGGAGTCGTTCATGTTCGACGCCGAGTCGGCCCCCTACCGCGACCAGCAGTGGGCCTGGCGAGCCATGCGGCTGATGCGGGTGCAGGATGCCAAGGCCTTCGAGAGCATCACGCGGGAGAGCGCCATTCCGCAGGTGATGGCGGGGCTAGCCGGGGTTCCAGTGCCCGAGGGCGACGTCAAGTCGACAGAGGCGGCGCACCAGCGGCGTGTGGTGGCCGAGGCGGCGAGGAAGCGGGGCCAGGAGGCGAGGGCAGCGCTGGCTGCCGCGGAGGCGGCGGCAACGGCTGCGGCGGCGGCTCCAGCGCCCGCTGCTGCGCGCGGCCGGTCGCGCGAAGACGACAGCGGGCCGCGCCGGCCGAAGCGCGAGCGCTCTGCGGACGATGCAGGCCCAAGCAGGGGCGCTGCGCAGGATCCGAGGCAGCAGCGCGGCGGAGCGGAGGGCCAGCGGGGCGCCCAGTGGCACGCTGGAGGCGGCGCGCCCGACCGGCAGGGTTACCACCAGGACCACCGCCAGGATCGCGGCGGTGCTGGCAGGGGATGGGATTCTCGGCGTGATGGCGGTGGAGGCCGCGGCGGCGGCGGCGGCGGCGGCGGTGGCGGAGGCGGCGGAGGCGGCGGCGACAACAGGAAGCGCGCTCGCATGCAGCGGTTTCGCTGATGTTGCGCAGCGCCCCCACCGCTGAAGCGCTCGCGCAGTCCCACGCGCTGCTCGGGAGAGCTGGAAAGGTTGGGCAGGCCGGTGGGATGAAGCGTCGCGAGCCTGCAGCTGCAAGCTCGAGAGTAGCGCTAGGCGATCCTTTCGCGTGTGCCCGCGGAGTGCCACGTGTGCGTGTGCGCGGAGCCTCAGTGCCGGTCAAGTTCTGCGGCAACGTGTCCGGCGGCACCAGCGTAGCGCGATGCCAGGGCAAGCTGCACACGCAAAGTTGCCCACTCAGTCCCTGGGCGAGTCAGGGTCTGGCAGGATGCGCTCCTTCGTGTCCTTCACGCGCTCTCTCAGTTCTCTTAAGCTGTCTGCCTTGGCTTGCGGCGCGTCGAAATTGCGCAGCACGATGCCGCCTCCGACGTCGATCTCGCTCCCCTTGTTGCGCGGGTGCCCGTTGTAGGGTGGCCACAGAAACTGCGCGTTGGCCATGGGCCACACCACCGCGCGAGCGACGCCCTCCACGAGGGACTGGTGCTGCGGGCCCAGCTGCGTCGAGTCCTGCTCCGCCGGCCTTGCGCAGTCCTCGTCGGCCTCGACCCACACCCGAGGTCCAGTGACAAACTCAACCAGCCCAGTCTTTGTCTCTACAATCTCGCCCTTGCTCGCCACAAGCGTGTGCCACTCGTGCTGGCCGCCATGGCTCAGACTGCGAACCAAAACGCAATCTCCCGGGCCGGCCCTGGGCACGATTGCGCTCAACAACCGTTGGCCAAGGGGCGCAACGACGACCCTAAGTTGGAGCGGCTTGTCATTGGCGGGCCTGTACGGCACGATCGCCACCCCGTGCTTCCCAACCACGTACATCACGGGCAGCGCTGTGCCAACCCCCCAAGCCATCCGCAGTGCGCTTCGTGCCGCCATTGTCGAGAGGGCGACTCCTGCGCTTGTCCTTGCTTCGCTCTGGTGGCCTGGTCTGGAATCGAAACTGAGTGCAAGCGGGAGTGCGCCGGTGGTCCGCGATGGGCGTTCTTCTGGCGTCATTGCGGGCTCTGTTGAGTTGCGACGGCTTTGGACGCACAAGTTGCTGCATGCCGCGCCCAATTGGGCACGAATTGCCGCAACACACGAACCACACACACACACACACACACACACACACGCACACACACCCGCGGAGAGTTTGGCCTGCGCTCTACTCGTTCGCCTCGGCTGCGCGCTGCCTAGCGGCCTCCTCCTCGGCTGCGCGCTGCCTAGCGGCCTCCTCCTCGGCTGCGCGCTGCCTAGCGGCCTCCTCCTCGGCTGCGCGCTGCCTAGCGGCCTCCTCCTCGGCTGCGCGCTGCCTAGCGGCCTCCTCCTCGGCTGCGCGCTGCCTAGCGGCCTCCTCCTCGGCTGCGCGCTGCCTAGCGGCCTCCTCCTCGGCTGCGCGCTGCCTAGCGGCCTCCTCCTCGGCTGCGCGCTGCCTAGCGGCCTCCTCCTCGGCTGCGCGCTGCCTAGCGGCCTCCTCCTCGGCTGCGCGCTGCCTAGCGGCCTCCTCCTCGGCTGCGCGCTGCCTAGCGGCCTCCTCCTCGGCTGCGCGCTGCTTAGCGGCCTCCTCCTCGGCTGCGCGCTGCCTAGCGGCCTCCTCCTCGGCTGCGCGCTGCTTAGCGGCCTCCTCCTCGGCTGCGCGCTGCTTAGCGGCCTCCTCCTTCGCCTTGGACTCCTGCGACCCGCGAAACCGGGCGGCGTTCGCCGCCTCCTCGGCCGTCTCGGCGTCATCGCCCTCGTCGAGGTCGTTGCCGCCCATGATCACGGACCCATCCTCGTCCACCTCGGCCAGCTCGTTCATCGCCTGCATCTCCCGCGCCGTAACGGACGCATTGCAGCCGAGCGCCAGGGCCATGCTGCGGCCCTCCTCGCAAGCCTGCTGCGCCGCCTGTTGCAACTGGTGCAGGTTCGAGCGGCTCACGCCGCTGCACTGCTCCGCGATGTACTTGTTCATTGGGGAGTCCCGCGCGTGGTTGAAGGCAAGCAGGTCCGCGACCATGGTGTACTGGTGCCCGGGATTGCGAACGATGGGCACAAAGCGAGCGCGGCTGGGCTGCTTCGCCTGCCCCGCGAGCCAGAGTCGACGGACGACGTCGAACTCGTGGCGGGCGCGCTGGTCCGCCTCCAGGTCGCACGCGCGCTGGTTTGCGCAGCCAGCTTCACACGCTGCGGCAGATCATAACAACCGCAGAGCGAGCGCGCTCGAGTCGGAGTCAGCCCGCGTCCCGAATGCCCGCCTGCCCAGGCGGCCCGAACGCGCAGCTGTGCGTCGGCAATCGCAATCCTGCCATTGTCGCGCAGGGCTCGCGCTGCGATGCGCTGATGGCCCGCGCAGCCGGCGATCGGAACACGCCCGAATGCCCCGCTCAACGCGCCACGCTCACCTCGCGAGATTGACTCATCTGACATGGCGTTGGCGCACTGGTGGGCCGTGCCGTGCGTCGCAAACACGTGGCAGAAGTCCATCCTCAGCTTGGCCATCGCAGGCGGGCTGCTGGCCGCCACCTTGCAGGCGGCCTCGCAAGAGCTGGCTTGAGCGACCGCGTCGCGCATCCAGTCCGACCACTCGGCCATCGGCGCCTCGGGAACAAGCAGGCCAGTGGCACTTGCCGACGCAATGCCGGCAACAAAGGCAATCGCGATCCGCATGTCTGTCGGGGCGGCGGTCGTTTGCTTCGGGGCGCCGTTGTGCTCAGGCTCGTCGACGGCAAGCCATCGGGCACGGGCTCTGCCGGAATCAGCCGTCGGGCATCCAACAATGCTTCGGCTGGGCAGCACGAGAACGAAACGCAGACCAGCGCGGAAACACGAAGAGAGCAAACCACGCAACCAGGGAGCTGAGCAACACGCCGCAGGAGCGCCCGCCAGCGAGGGAGGAAGGGGGCGCCAAGGCCATGCCGCTGCACTGCAGTGGCGCCAAGCTCGGGGTGCCAAGCTGCCCAAAGCGCGGTCTGCCTGTGAGCCCCAGGCCCGGGCCCCGGCGTAGGGCATGCAGGAGGGAGGGGGAGGGTGCGGTACACACCTCAGACATGGTGCGCCTAGTCGCGGCTTTCCGTCGCCCCGAAGCTGACCAGGGCAGCCACCGTGGGCTCCATGGCCGTGCGGACGTCGCCACTGTCAATGATGGCGTTGCACAGCGCCTCAATGCGAGCCGTGACGGTGTCCTCGTCTTGAGACTCCGAGGCGCAGGACATGACGGCGTGGAAGCGCGCGCCGATGGGGTTGGTCGCCTCGTCCACGGCAACGAGGCCGCGCTCCGTGTCCTCGATCGCGTGCATGAGCAGCGAGTCGACCTGTTGGGCCAGAGCGCTCATCAGCTCCTGGCGCACCTCGTCACGCGCCTCGGGGGGCATTGCGGCCGCGGCGTCCAGGAGCCGCTCGACGTAGTCCTCGTTGGTCATCTGCAGGGCAGCAGAGAGGCGCTCCAGCAGGCTGCGCGTTGCCGCCGAGTGCTCGTCGTCCTCTTCGTCGTCTTCCTCGCCATCGTCGTCGTAGTCTGCGCCGTCCTCCGGCCCAGCGCCTGCCGCGTCGGCCTGGCGATCTGAGTACCCGCGCGCGGCCTGAGAGACGAGGCGGTCGGTGTCCGCGTCGCGGCGGCGATCCTTGCCCTCACCATCCTCGTCGGCGAAGTCCTCGTCGTCCTCGTCGCCCTCGCTGTCGCCTGCGGACGCGTGGTACTCCTCCAGCGCAAGCTGCAGGAAGGCCGCCACGTCGATGGTTCGCGCGCCCGAGGTCGCAAAGTGGTCGTCCACAGCAGTCTTGAAGGCGACGAAGTGGCCGTCACGCTCCGAAGCGAAGACGATGCGGGCGATGTGCGAGCACTGCCGCTCGTCCAGCTGCGGGCAGGCCAGCGGCATGGCGCGCGAGCCAGGCCCGCGGCCCACCTCGGACCACATGGAGCGGAAGGAGACGTTTCCGAGAACCTTCTGCGCGACGGAGCGCACGTAGAGGTAGAAGAGGAGCTCGTCCGCGTCGTAGTACTCCTCCAGGAAGCGAGCGAAGGTGTCGCAATCCGCCGACTCGCGGCGCATGCGCGTGACGTTGTGGAGGATGTCGATGCAGCTCTGCTCGATGATGGCCGGGAGGCCGTAGCGCTTCTTGACGTACTCGACGACCGACGAGGGGAAGGGGCGGCTCTCGCGGTCAGGCGCAGCCTCGCCGGCCTCCTCGGCCGCCAGGAGGTCCTGCTCCCGCTTGTAGCGCTCGTCATAGATCTCCTCGATGATGCGCATGCACCAGGGCGTCTCGCGGTGGCGCGGCTTGGGGACGGTGCGGAGCGCCAGCTCCGCCACGAAGGAGCCAAAGGGGCGCACATCGAGGGAGACACCCTTGCGGGCCAGCTGGTGAGAGATCTCGTCAGCCGAGAGAGGCGCCGCCGATCGGGCAGCGGCGCGGCGCGGGGACGGGCTGGAAGCGGCAGAGGCACCGGAGCTTCCGGCACGGCGGCGGCTCGCTTCCTCGGCGGCCTGGCGGCGGGCCTGCTGCACCAGGTGCTCGTCCACGTCGTCGCCGTGTGCGCCGTGAAGGTCGGCCCGGGTGACGGACGACTCGGTCATGTGAATCCGGGCAGCGTAGGTTCCGTCCTCTTGCTGGTGGAACTGCGGCAAGGCGGGGCGGACCGCAGGGCGGGACGGCTCGCAGGGCGATTGAGGCCGCTGCTGAGGTGGGAGGCAGGCGACGGACGCATGCGCACGCGCGCACACACACCAGCTGGCCAAGTGCTCGGGGAGCTGTTGCGGCATGGCGCGCCGGCACCGCGGCGCCCGCGCACCAGGAACACGGCAGCGGAAGACCGGCGGCCCGAGATCCGCAAACAGCGCCGTGCGACAACGCGACGCAGGTTGGCCCTGGGCCGCCGCCCCGGTCGTCCACGCACTGCAGCGCGCTCCCGCTGCCCACCCGCACAACTGCCGGGCGAGCGCCCACTCTCGAGAGCCCGGCGAGGCCGGGCTAGCAAGCGCACCCGACGGCGGCTTGCGTCGTCGCCCCGCGCTGGAGGCAGCGCGCGCCAAGCCGCCGGCGAAAGCGGCACGTCGCAAAGTGGGGGCGGCCCGCAGTGTGTGCTGCCGGAGGGGCCGGCAGCCGGAGGGGCAATCGGCCGGTGAGCCAGTCGCAAGCAGTTGACATCGGGCGGGGCGAACCTTGATCTTCTCGGCCACGAGGAACTGGGCCATGAGCTCCTGCTCGCCTTCGGGCATGTCTGCGAGGCGGACCACGGGGACTGGTCCCTGGGAGGCCATGGCAGCGCTCATCCGCGCGCACGGTGGACGCCGCAGCGCGCGCCAGAGCTCGCCCAAAAGCCGGAACCGCTCCCCGCCGGCAGAGCAGCCGCGGCAAGAACGGAGCGACGAGACCGCTGGCGCCGGCGCCTCCACGTGGAGTGGCGACGCTGCCCGCACACTCCACGAGTCACAGCCCCTTCGAGGCGCGCCCGCAGGAGTACCAGAGGCCATGATCGCCGTCCTTGCGGTCCTCGCCGCCGTCGCCGGCTCGGCCAGTGAGTTTGGCTTGCTCGCGGCGGCCGCTCTGCCCGCCGCTGGCCGCGCCTTCAGGCTGCCCGCAAGATCCGCGCCGCCCGCCGCTCGGGCGCCGCGCGCGCCGCGAGTGCCTCGCTGCAACGCTTCCTGTGCGGCTTTTATCGCCTCGCCCCGACCGCAGACGCCCTGCAGAACATCCGGGAGCCCGTGGGGGAGGATTTCATGACTGTGCGCATGGACCCTCGCCGCCTCATGTACCTGCCGCCTCCCTCCTCTGAGGTCGTTACTGTGGCGAAGACCACCGGAACCGACGGCGACGGTGCGTATTGCAAGCGCACCAGCCCTCCGGCCACCCCTGGCGGCGCGCGCCTGGGGACGGACGCAAGGCTGCGGCTGCCACGTGCTGAGCCAATGGCGCGGCTCGCAACCCAGGGCGGCCAAGCGAGCGCGGGAGAGGCGAGCGGGTTGAGGATGCACCGCTTCGGCCATGCTGGCGCATGACGCACGGCGCCTCGGTTGTTGCGGCGGCGGCTGCGTGCGCTTGGGCTGCAATTTGCCTCAGCTTCCCCCCCCCCCTCCCCCCCACTCCCTTCCTCCTCCGCTGGCCCGGCCCTTGCCGCCGCAGACTTCCCCCTCGACAGCCAGATCACGATGCTTAGCGGCCTGCTCAACGAGGGCGAGAAGCCCATCAACGTGACCGGGATCATGGGATCGCTCAACATGCCCGAGGCGTTCCAGTTCTACTACGTCAACTTCACCTACAAGCACTTCGGCCACGTCGTGGAGCAGGGCCAGGAGATGACCTTTGCGTACCCCTTCAAGCTGCAGCCCGAGGACCTGATGATGATCAACCAGCGCTCCGACGAGTCCCCCACCACCGTGCAGATGGCCATGACTCTCTTCTACGACGACGGCGAGGCCGAGTACTCCACCACCTTCTTCAACAAGACCGTGCGCTTCGTGCCTGGCCCGGCCACCATGGACTGGGCCTTCCTCCTCCAGCTCGGCCGTGACATCATCGTGGGCGGCGTCATCCTGTTCGCCGTGGCGTACGGCGTGCTTGGCCAGCAGGTTATGGACGCTCTCCCGGTGGGCGGCTCTGCGACTGATGAGGCCGACGAGCCTGCTTCTGCGGGCGCCGGTGCCGGCACCTCGAGCAAGGGCGGCAGCAAGAAGAAGGGCGGCAACAAGAAGAAGCGCGGCGGCAACTAGGCCATTTGAGGACCCTCGCCTCCTTGGCCTCTCGCCCTGGCTGAATGGCGAGTTCTTGCAACGGGCCTGAAGCCCTTCTCGTGAACGCGTGTGTTGCCCCTACTTCTGAGCTCAAACATCGCCGACATGCTTGTTCCAGCCACTCGGACCACTTTCCACCCCCCAAATGCCCTCGCGCGACTGCATCACGAGCGGCCTGCAGTCGGGCGGGACATGCCGTTGTCGAACGGGTGGCCATGCGGCGCCGCGGCGGGGGGGAGGGGGGGCGTGCTCACGAGAGGACGGCTGACGAACGCAAGCGGGGACGACAGCGACTTGGGAGCGGTTGGAACGCCCGAACACGCACGACAATCACGCAAGCCGCTTCAGACAGACCCCGAGCGAGCCACGATTCCGGCATGGACTCGCCCGAGCGAGCGAACGACGTCGCTGAGCGCCTTGAATGTCTTGCCCTGCACTGCGGCAGCGGGCGCACTCAGAGAGAGGATGCCGTCCACCTGGTCCAGGGTCCCCTGGAGCCTGCCGTCGAGGATGAGAGACGCCAGAAGCTCCTCCACCTCCTCCACAGACAGCTTCAGCTCCGTGGCCAGGAACTCCAGCCTGACGGTGCGGTACGCCTTGACGCGGCGCAAGACCACGCGGGAGCGGAAGTTGCGGAAGAGCGGCTCAAGGTACTCGATCATGGTCTCGTCGTCGAGGATGTGGCTGTCCTCGTGGCGGAGCACCTCGTCGAACTTGGCCATGTCGTCGCGCTCGAAGGCTTGGCGCAAGCTCACCATTGCTGCGATGAGAGGGTTGCGCTGGTACGCCTTTGCCTCTGGCGAGTCGAAGGGGTCGACGGCCATGTTGGCCACCATGTTGGCCAGCAGCGTGTACCGAAGGCACTGCACGGCGCGGGGGCTTCCCGCCTTCTGGAACGACGTAAAGGCCTCGCGGTAGTCGTTGTAGGCGCCCTCCCAGTCATGGTTGGCCATGGCCTTGGCAGCAAATGCCTCCTTCACGATGCCTGAAATCCGCGGGTCGACGATGGCAAACGCCGAGAGCGCGCGTACCCGCTCGTCCATGCTTGCCAGGGCTGAGTAGTCGCGAGTGATGCTGGCCAGCTGTGGTGCGCGGGGGGCGGAAAAGCAGCGGAGCGGAGCGCGGGCGGGGAGGGTGGGAGCAAGGCTGGGGCAAGAGCAGGCGGCGTCGGCAAGCACTGAGCGCCACCCGCGCCGAGCGTCCGCAATGCGCCGCCGGGCTGGGGAAGGGTGTGTGCAAGCCATGAGATGCCAGGCAAGAGCTACTGACCTGGATGCGCAGGGCGTAGATTTCCATCAGCTGGGTGCCCTTGCTCTCGTCGTCGTTGCCGCTCTCGTCGCGGCACGAGGCGTGCAACTCCTTGATGTCGTTGCGGAGGGCCTTGGTGTTCTTGGACTCCAGGTGAAGCGCGGCAAGCTTGCTCAGCGTGGAAAACCACAGGCGCTGGTTGGTGTCCTTCGTCAGAGCAAGAGTCTGGGAGTAGATCTGCACGGCAGCGAGGAGCAGCAGGAAGTCGGCAGGGTCAGAAGCGGAAGGGTCGGTCGCGGCTGGCCGCGGTGAAGTTCCGCCTGCAGGCATGCATGGAGCTGGGCGGGCGAGCGAACGCTCACATCCTGAAGATCATCCGTCGCAGAAGATGCTGCCCCGGATGCAGCCGCCTTGCTCATGGCCTCCAGCACGCTGTCCACTGCGTCGTTTGCGTCGTTGGCTGTGACACTGGAGAGCTTGGAGAGCAGCGTCGCGTAGTGGCCCTTGGCCGACGCGAAGTCGCCAGTGCCGATGAGAATCGTGACCATGCTCAGCAAGGCCTTGAACGCGAACTCGACGGTGCCGTCGAGGCCCTCTGCTTGCTCGACCACAGACTCGAACTTGGCCAGCGCTTCTGCTGTATTTCCCAGGCGCATCTCCTCTGCGAACGCCCTCAACATGACGACAACAAGCCTGTGTTGCGGTTCCATCTCGGGCTGGGCGCCGAGGCTCACTGGGGCTTCGGAGGCGGCGTGCGCGCTCCAAGCGGCCATGCGCGGGAGAGCCAAGCCGGCCGCAAGCACCGGGGACGGCGCCAGCGACCACTCCTCGCGCAACAACACGAACTGCCCACTCTCGTGGTGCGTAGCGGCCATCCCGTCGCCATGCGAAGCGCGCGGCGCAAGCCAGGAGCTCCGATCCGCGAGACTCACCCTCGCCCTCCACAAACGCATTCTGCGACCAAGCAGCAAACGGCAGGGTCGTCGAGGTGAGCAGTGGCGCCGAGTGCGGTGCCTGGCGCGCGATGCCGCGGGCAGGCCGGGTCGCAGCGGCTCCGATCCAGCGGCGCTTGTGCGAGGCACCTTTTTCTCTCGACCGAATGGACGCGGATGACTCACCTCCACCTCGACACGCGGATCGTCGTCTCCGGGCTCTGACGATGCACCCGAGTCGTAGGCGTAGCCCTCATCGTCCGATCCCATCGAGCCATCGCCATACGGGTCGTCAGAGTCCGACATGGCTGCTGCTTGCGCGAGCAAGTGGTGGTGTCAATGGAGTGAGGTCCGATATTGCGAGATGGGCCAAATATGCGCTCCCTCGGCATTGCTTGGCGGCAGATCGGTCGCACTCCGGAGGCAGCTGTGCGGTCTTCGAGCCGGCACCGCCAACCCTCGGAGCCTTGGGCGAGTGCTTGTCGCTGGCTCGATTGAAGGGCAGCCATGTCCACCCGCGTGTCGTCGAACATCCGCGAGCTGGTGAGCTTGGATGAACCCGCGAGGCCGCCTCGCTCTCGCACCCTGGTTTCGTCAAGCCAAGCCGCTGTCCCGGTGCGCCTTGCCGCCATCACTGCGCCGCCCGCAGGTTAAGGCCGTTGGGAAGCACAAGAAGTTCCGGCAGCGTGAGACGTTGCCGATGCGGTCGCCGGAGAGGGGAGCAGCGCTTGCCTGGTGACGGCGTGGATTGGGGCCGATCAACGCATCCTCGAGGCTTGCGACGCCCATGATCGTCCGCAGTTGCAAGCTACAGCGTGCAGTGCCTTGAAAAGGTCATCACTCCGCCCCGCGTGGGATGGGAACGCAACCTTGCAGAGGTGAGGAATTGCCGAGGTTCAGTCTCAGACCGGGCCCAAGAACCCGGCGTGTCACGGTTGCACCCGCCCCGATCGAGAACAATGGCAAAGCAAAGCCCCCCCTCCCCCCTCCCCCCAACACACGCAACTCGCCTCCTTCGCCACCATTGCCGTTCGTCCACAGGCTTTTGAGGCGGGCGCTGCGGAAGCCATTTTCGACGTCCTTAAGATTCACGCAAAAGACGAGACTGTCATGGCGTCCTCAACTGCTTGCCTGGCCGCGCTTGCTGGGAATCCCAAGTACGCCCCCGCCCTGATCGAGCGGGGCATCGTGGACGTCATGTGCAAAGCCGTTCAAGAGCAGCCCAACTCGGAAATCGCTTCCAAGATGTTGACTCTCGTCGAGAATGCGGCCGGGAGCTCACCGGAAAAGCTCCTTGCCGCCGGAGGCGTCGACCAGCTAACAGCCACGATTGAGCTCATGGGAGGGAAGAACCCTCACGTGACTGCATCCATGCTCCGGGCCCTGGAGAAGGTGTCACGTGCGCCTGGCGCTCCATCTCGCATGGCTGGCAGAGGCACGATTGGCGTGATGCTCGCCGCGACCGAGAGCGATTCGCTGGCGCTGCAGACCGGCGCCGTCGAGGCCTCTCTGCGCTGCATGGAGCGACTGTGCCGCGACGAACTTATCGCTTCTCACGTGCGCGACGAGTGCGAGGGCATGCAGCGCATCGCCACGGCCATCGAGAAGAACCGTTCGAGTGACCGCATCGCCAAGATGGGCGGGCGAGCCCTTGGCAGGCTGGCCTCCAGCAACGTTGGCGACCTGATCCGCCAAATGGACGACCCTGGGACGAGCGACAAGCAGCGGCAGTTCGTCTCCACGCTGATCGCCAACCTGGCGTCCGAAGAGGAGAACGTTGAGAAAATCATCAAGAGCGGGGGCCTTCCCACCTTGCTCCGCGTGCTCACGAGTGAGAACGGAAAGTCTGTGGCCTCGGCCGCACGCGCAGTGGGCCGCATTGCTGCCACTGACTTGGCTCAGGTGGAGGAATCGGCGGGCCTCGCAGCTCTCGTCAAGGCGTACGACAAGCACAGCAAGAGCTCCGACGTGACCGCTGCAGTGGTAGACAGCGTGAACAAATTCATTGCGGCGGGAGGCGCTGTCGAAGATGTCGAGGGGCACGGCCTGCTGAGCCGAGTGGTGGCCACCCTGCGGGACGAGCCCGACTTCACCGACCATCTTGTCGGCGCATTGGCTTTGATCGAGACGGCAATGGTCGAGGGCGTCAGCGTCGACTCACTGCGAAAGCTCTCCGTGGCAGAGGCCGTCGCTGTGGCAATGATGGTGACAGACACTGGGAACGAGTCTGTCCAGCTGAACGGCTGCCGCTCGTTGATCTACCTCTGCGGAACTGTCGACGGGCTGTCCGAGGTCATGGCACAGGAAGGCCTGCCCGAGCACGTCATGGACCTCGTCGGAGGGTCTGGGGGCAAGGCGTCGGCACCTGTGGTGAAGGCCGCGATGTACCTCGTGACGTCCATGTGCACCGAACCTGGACATGCCGAGGCAATCAAGGCCAAGGGGGGGCTGTCCGTGCTCCTCCCTGCGGTTGCCAGCAACTCGACGAAGGCCGAGTTCCGCGAAGTGTGCAGCGAGCTCGTGGAGTCCATCAATGCCGAGTCCGAGATGACGCGGCTCATCGACGAGCTTCCGAAGCTCCTGACCAAGGCGCAGGAGGAGAAAACGGCGGCCGCGGCAAAGGAGCTTTCGGTCGCGGTGCAGTCGATGAACGCCCTGTCCGTCGTCGTTTCCAACGCTGAGGCCATCGCGACGGAGCACACCTTGCTCCGCATGGCTGAGTCGATCAACGCCCTCGCCAAGGCGACCGCGCTGCCGGGGCAGGAAGAGGCCATGGCCGCGCTCACCAGCCTGGCCAAGTCAGTCTACCAGACGCTTGCCACTTCGGGCGTGGACGACGCGGCGGCCGTCGCGTTCGAGTCAATGCGGGATTCCAAGCTTCCCGAGGCAATCATCACGGCCACAAAGCTGCACCCAAAGCTCACGCGCCTCGTGGACGTGTCCCTCGGCCTTGTGGAGAGCTTCGCACAGCAGGACCCGGACTTCATCACTGAGATTGGCGGCATCGAAGCGTGCATCGCGGCGATTCGGTCCAACCCGTCCTCGCTTGGGGTCGCAAACGTGGCTTCCAGCGCATTGCTCCAGATCGCATCCACCGCCACCGGCGCCATTGCCGTGGCCAAGAACGGCGGGACTCGCCAGCTCGTCACAACCATCAGCACGGCCCACGAGACTCCCGAGATGGCCCAACCCATCGAGAAGATGCTCACCATTCTGAATCGAGTTGCCGTCACGACCGAGGGAGCCGACATCCTCCGCAAGCAGGACGCAGCCACCATTGTCATGGACGTTGCTGGCACGATGAAGAACTCGGCCATTGCTGCCGAGGCAACCAAGACATGCCTTGACCGTCTGCTGCAAACGTCTGACGTTGTCAAGGCTGTCGAAAGGCTGGATATGGCAACGGAAGGCGGACGTGTCGACATCGCGACCCTGGGCCCCGTCCTTGCCCGCATCGGTCACATGGCGACCTCTTCGGCGAGCGCTAGCGCCGTCAAGGCCAGCGCCGGGGGCGAAAAGGTGAACTCCACCACGGAGATGATCATCGACGAGCTGCTCAAGCTGGAGGTGCCAGAGGAAGGGGAGAGCGACCTCAAGCGCCAACGGCGCGAGAAAAAGGTCCTGCAGTGCAGGGAAATCCTTCCCGTGGCAATTGGGGCAGTCGCGGCCTTCGCCAAGGCTAGCCAGTCCCTCGAACTCATTTCGAGCGAAACCATCGGCCATGTGGGTGCGGCCTTGGAGCGGAGCATTGCCGTGCGCGAGTGCATGGACGTGATCGCTGCTGCTTCGAGGTCGGAGACTTCGGCCGTGAGCATCGTTGCGGCGTCGGAGGGGAAGCTTCTGGGTCACATGGTCGACTTGCTCAACACGGCTCGCGAACCCGAGATTCTGGCGGACGCCTACTCCGCAATGGCGGACTTGGCCAGACACGAAAGCACGATCGGAGCAGTCAAAGGAACTGGGGTGGACGTGATCGCGGGAACGTGGCTCGACACCAATCTTGACGACGCCACGCCCGCAACCGTCCGCAGCGCTATTGACCTCCTCGCTTCCCTTGCGACGACCTCCGAGACGGCGGAAGCGATGGTGTCCCGTGGGGTGTTGGAGACCACCAAGGCCGTGGTTGCGCAATTCTGCACCGACGCCGAACTCCTCTCGCCTGAAGTGCTGGGCTCCACTGCGAGCCTAGTGGCAGCGTTCGCAAGAGCAAGCCCAGAAGCCATCGCTGCGGCAGGGAAGAGCTCGGCGATCCGCCGCATCCTTCGGGCGACAGAGTCGTCCGCGTCGTTCCTGACGGACCCTGCAAGTGCGGGCGCCGTGCTGGACATGATCGGAGCTTGTGCCATCGCCGACCCCGAAACGGCTGCCCACATGGCAGAGCTTGGGGCTCAGGAGATTGTCTTGGCAATCATGAGCGCAAACGGGAGCAACCAGCGTATCCTGGACACCGCGGCCGGGGCGTTGCGCGCCATCGGGACCACCGTGGACGTGTCAGTCTTGACGAAGGACTTGGAGCACGCTTCAACGGCCTTGGCCACTGCAGAGCGCTTCGGGCCCGAGATGGTGCAGTCCGTGGTGCAGGCAATGCAGAAGCTCGGCAACTTCATGGTTATGGATGGCGTGGTCACCCCGGAGAATGCCGGGAAGATCCTGGACTGCGTGTCTGAGGCCGTCGGGCTGATCGCCGAGTCTGAGCTGGCTTCGGAGGACGACATTGCCTACGGCCTGGGCAGCGTCGCTCGCCTTGCAGCCATGGCCCCGAGCGGAACGCTCGACACGCACAACGCCGTCGAGGTGCTGCTCGACGTGCAAGAGCTGTTTTCGGACAATCCCAAGGTCGTCCAGGCCGCAGTAGACTGCTTTGGCATCCTGACCGAGGACGCCGCTGCAGTGCACGCCATGATCGAGCTCGGCGCACTTGGAGAGATCACGAAGCTTACGGCTCGGCACGCCGGCGACCTCGGCCTGCAGGCAACGCTCAAGTCGGCTGTCGGGCGAATCGCGAACTACGCCGCGGAGGAGGCCTCCTCCATTGCAGCCTCGGGCGCGCAGGGAGAGGAGTTCATTGTCCAAATCCTCGACGCCTCGATTGGCGACAAGTCAGCAACAGACACGCTCCTCACAAAGGTGGCAATGGGGGAAGGCGGGTCTGAAGTGCTCTGGTCCATGTTGGAGCGGTACGAGGTGGGAAATGAGGTTGACGCCGAAACCGCACAGGCAATTCGCATGACAGCTGGCGGTGTCGAGGTTCTTTGGGCGACCGCTCAGCGCATCGAACAGAGCATCGTGGAGGGCCGGGTCCAGAAGGACTTGGCGTCCGCGGACAGAGGGCAGGTCATCGGGACCGTGCTCCAGTCGGCCGTGAACCTGCGGTCTGGCATTTCCGAGCGCACCACAGAAGCGGAGCAGCTCGTAGCGCTTGATAGGTACAGGCAGGCCATGATCCTTTTGAACGGGGTTCGCTTCGACGAAGCAGGCGCTAATGCCTTCGTCAAGAATAAAGGCGTCGAAAACCTCATGCAGCTCCTGGAGGTGGACATCCTCACAATGAAGCCGTACGTCCCGATGCTCACGGCAGCTTTGGCGGAGGTGATCGCGCGCCACCCCGTCGAGGCGATCAACAACATCGCCAATCCGACGGATATGCACCTGATCATGAAGGCTCTGACCGAAGTTCCTGAGGAGCGCTCGGTCGCGATGGCGCTGCTGTCCGTCATGTCCGCAGTCATCACGGAGAAGGGCGCCAAGGATGCTGGAGTCACTCGGGATGTCCACTCCTTCCTGAGTGGCGACTTCTGCTCCCGCTGGGAGGCGGACCCGCAAGTGGCCACCGCTGTGAAAGAGGTGCTCGATCTGCTCGAGCCTCGATTCTCCTCGAGCGAGCAGGCCGCTGTTCGTGTCAGTGTCGACTCCGCAGTCGTGGCGATCTCTAGCGCACTTGCTGTCGATGTCGTCATCCAAGACGGCGAGACAGTCTATGTCGACGCCACCACGGGCGAAACCGTGGACGGTCGCGCGTACGAGGCCATGAAAGTGCGCCTTGCCGACGTGGCCGAGCGCGTGTCCAGCCAGTCGGCGGACAACATGGTGGAGGTCGACACCTCTGGGATCCGCTCCATGGTTGAGACGCTGCGGAAGAACAAGCACGTGGCCAACGTGGCCCAGAGCGCCTCGAAGGTGCTCTCGTCCTTGTCCGCCAACCAGGCGAACTGCGAGGCGATCGCGGCCGCCGACGGCATCCCTGCTCTCATTGACGCGTTCAACATGGCCGGAGAGGAGGACGACTTGGTCGAGCACCTGGTGTTGCTCCTTGCGCGGCTTGCTCGCAACGAGGCGTTCAAGCAGCCCATCATGGATTGCGGGGGGGTCAAAATGCTTGTTTCCGTCGCGGGCTCAAAGAAGCTTGCTGAGCTCACGCTGCAGCGCGCTCTTGGTGCCCTGGCTGACTTGGTTCACGACAAGCCGACCGCAGTGGCCATGGTCATGGACGAGGGCGGCGTCAAGGCAACCGAGAGCGCGATGCAGCGATTCCCAAAGTCCGCGCGGCTTCTGGAAAACGCAATGACGCTACTGTCCAACCTGACGCACGGGTCAGAGGACAACATGCTCGAGATTGGGCAGACGTGTGGCGACGAGATCACCAAGGTGGTGTGGGACTTCGCGCACGACAAGGACCTCGCCAAGATGGCGCTGAGGGCGCTGGGAAACCTCGCCAATGTGGACGAAAACGTCGCAATGGTCGTTCAGCACCACAGCGCAGTGGACAACATCAAGCGCGCAGTGCGAAAGAACAAAGACGACGAGGAGCTCATCAGCATCTCGCTGGAGGTCCTCGGCAACTTCGCCGCTTCGGAAGTTGCGGGCGATGAGCTTGAGGGCGAAAGCATCTGCATGCACATGCACAGCGATGCAGCGACGGACACTATCGTAGAGTGCATGGCAGCGAATCCGTTCAGCGCATCTATCCAGACCGCCGGCATGTTCGCGCTCTCAGAGCTGGTGGCCGATCCTGTGGTGCGCGCAGAGTGCGCCATCGACAAGATCGCAGCTGTGGTCATCACCGCCCTCAAGACCCACGACTGGGACGGCGAGCTGATCCGCCAGGCAGCGGAGCTTGTGCGCGAGTTCCCGCCCAAGGGGGGGCTGGACACGTTCGTGCAGGCCAGCGGCGTCCGCATGCTCCTCCAGGCGCTGGAAAATCATGCCACCAACGACGAGGTCCTGCTTGCAGTGGCCAAGACCCTGGCCGTCATGTGCGCGTTCCAGAAGGAGGTGCCCGACATTCACCTCAGCTTCATGTCGCTGGATGCCCCTACTGTCTTGCTCGGCGTGGCAGAGTCCAAGATGGACCACGCAAGCGTGGTCGCTGGCATGTTCGAGGCCTTGGCGGGCATGTCAGTGGTCGAGGACGCCGCAGTCAGCATCGCCGAGGTCGGCATGCACACTGTGGTGGCTGCCATCAACCGCCATATGAACAGGCCGGCCGTGCTCATCCACACGCTTCGGCTGGTGGATCTCATTTCCCTCAACAAGGTCAACATCAACGAGGTCGTCAACGCAGGTGGGATCAACTCACTCTTTGATGTCTGCGTCGAGCATGGGCCGGACGAGGACGAGGAGCAGCTGCCTCCGATGGAGTCGCTGCTCGTCATCAAGCAGGCAGTCGCAACTCTGTCCACCATCTCGTCGGCGAGCTCTGATTTCGCCTCGCTGATGATGGAGGAGGGCCTCGACGAAGTGCTCAAGATCTTCATCTCCAAGTTTGACGTGCGCACTCAGGAGGAGAAGGACATCGAGGATGCCAAGTTCGCGGCGGAGGAGGGTCAGGCGGTCGAGGAGGCAGATGTGCCAGACGACGACCCCATCCTCGGCGTCATTACGAGCGTGACAATCAAGCCGGAGCAGCTAGCCGATATCCTTGACAAGAGCAACTACTCGTGGCACATCGCCAAGTTGCTGGAAGACCCCATTCGCGACGAGATTGAGCGAGCCGCCCAGAAGCTTGAGGCCAGAAGAGGCAAACTCGAGATTCAGCTGGCCGCGAAGAAGGACGGGGCCGTGGAGGCTATGGAGCTGCTGGAGGATGAGTACGAGCAGTGGGCCATCGCCGAGCAGGCAGTCGGCGCATTCATGGAGCGGGCGCAGTTGCTGGAGCAGCTGGCCCGAGAGTGCCACGGTGCCATGAACATGATGGGCGCCCTGGACGGCATCAACAAGTCCGCAGCACTCCAGGCCCGCGCCAAGCGTTCTGCCGCTCTTGCGAAGCGCGACGAAGTGGCCTCGGACGAGCTCGCCGACGTGAAAAACTCCTTGTGCGTGGCCAAGCTGATGAACGTGTGGACCAAAGGCAGGTGCAAGACCTTCCAGCTCTTGCTGGGCGACGACCTCGAGAACATCGTCTGGCAGGACGCCAGCACAGGGGCCAAGCGAGGCAACATCTCCTTGTCCACAATCTCCAAGGTTGTTGACGGTCCGGACCCAGTGCACCACCGCGGGCGCAAGGTGGACAAGCCTCGCTGCTTCTACCTGGCAACGCCAAGCGACACCGCGTTGGCGCTGGAGCCGATTAACCCCCGAAACAAGAAGCTGTGGATCACCAACCTGCGCACTCTCTTTGCCGCCCGGAACAGCGCCGTGGAGTTCACCACGTCCGAGGCAATCGAGGAGGCGGCGCGCAAGTCGGGGGTCACGAAAAAGCGGTGACGGGCAATTCGCCAACGACGACCGGACGCCCTAGTCCTGCACCTCGCCGAATCGCCGGCCAAACCAGATGCAAGCTGCCTGAGTGCTCGCGTTTTGGTTGCAATGCACAGCACAACGGGAGGCCGGCCGAGTTGCACATGGGTTGTCGGTCGCGCGGCCATTGCTTGCGAACCACTCCTGATGGCCTGCGTCGGGCCGCGCCTCGCGCCCGCTCAGCCGTCGCCTCGAACGCACAGACTCGCTGCGCAGCGGCCGGCGACGCCACGCACTCCCTCGCTGGTATCGGCGCCGCCAGCGGTTGCTGCTTGCGCGCCGCAAGCATGGCTGGCCGAGATGCCGGCTCTGCTGCGCCGAACACAGCCCTGAGCTTGGCAGCCACGCGCGCTGTGGGCACTCTCTCCGCGCGCGGGCCGGGAAACATCTGCAAGACTGGCGCGGCAAGGCAACCACTGACGCGTGCCTGCCCCACTCCCCAGCAGGGACTGAGGGATGGAGTCCAAGGAGTATGTGGCCACGTTTGAGGCCGGGTCGACGGGGCTCATCTTGCAGCGCATCCACGGGCACGCCGTCGTGACCCGCTTGCAGTGCCTGGACAGCGGCGAGGCGGGGCAGGGGGCGGACCAGGGCGTCACCGTTGGCAGCGTGGTCATGGAAGTCGTCGGCGAGTCCGAGCCCGGAGACGAGGGCGACTGTGACAAGGTGTTTGAGGCCCTGGCTCGCGCCAGGAGGCCGATGCGGGTGGTTTTCCTCCGCCTCGCGCAGCTACTTCGAACGCTACGCACCCCGCTGCCGCTAGTTGTTTGGCGCGGGGAGGTGGACCTGAGGCTGCCTGGCTCTCGGGACGTGTTGCTGTCTGGACCGGCGGCGGCTGCGATCGTTCGCGTTGCACAAGTGGGCACGCACCGGCTGGAGCTCCAGTGGGCGTGCGCGCCGTGGCTGTGCGTCGTGGTGCTCTACGAGGACGGCCGCCGCAGCGATGCAACCAGCTACAGGGTGCTCGGGGTGGTGGTGCAGGCCTTCAAGCCGGGGTCCACTGCCCCGCCCACGCCGCCCAAGTGGCTCCGCCACTCCCGGCTTGCGCAGGCAGTGCGCCGCCTCACGGTTGGGCACTGTGCAGCGACCGGCCAGGGCCAGGGCCAGTGCCAGGGGCACGAGGCCGAGCTGCACCTCGAGCATCGTCGATCCAAGCTTGAGCTGATGCGCGGCTTGGCGGCGCGCATGTTCCCCGACGAGCTGGTCCTGCAGGCCGAAGGCAGCGGCGGGCCTCGCGTTGCGCTGGCCGGGTTCCTTGACCTGCGGCTGACGCGGCTCGGCATTAGCGTGTGGTGGGCAAAGCGGTGGTTCGTGCTCCGCACTGACGGGTCGCTGCAGTGGTACCTGGACGCCCCCGACGGCGCGATTCAGGCGCACGCGCACGCGCAGGTGCAGCGCGCGGCCTCGTCATCCGCGGTCGCATCCGACACCCTCAGCGAGGCGGCGAGACTGGGGCTCAGCACGCCGCCCGCCAGCCGGCCAGCTCGCCGAGGCAGCCTGTCCCGGGACAGTCCGTCGGAGGGCTCTGCGGGCGCCTGGTCGCCTGCGGGGCCGTGGAATGACAGCCCCGGCTCCTTGCGCGGTCTGAGCGGCTCTCACAGCGGCCGTCGGCGCCGCCCCGTGGGCGGAATTCGCGTGTCGCAAGCGCACTTTGCCCGGGGCAGCAGGTACCGCGTTTCGGACGTCTTCTCATCCCTGCCAGCGTCGCTGGCGCAGGACGACCGCGTGCTTGTCCTCCGCACGCTCGACCCTGTGCGCACGGTCGTGCTGCGGGCAGGCTCTGCCGAGGCGGCCCGGACCTGGGCCGAGTGCATAGTGCACGACATCAGGTCCGCACGGGGCGCGTCCGTGACGCGGCGGGCGAGGGCGCCGGCAGGAGTGCCGTCCCCGGCGGGCGGGCCAGCGGATTCATTGCCCCCCCACCATGCCGGGGCAGCCCCTGGGCTGGCGCTGCCGCAGGCGGTGACGGGCGCACCCGCCGATGCTGGCTCTGCGCTGCGCTCGCCTGGGCTGTCCTCCATGGGCTCGCCCGGACTGCACGCGGCGGCTGGCAGTCCCGCCAGGCTGGACCTGCCGTCGTTGGACCTCGCTACGCGAATCCTGGCCGCTCGTGCGCACGGCACCACCCTCGACGGGGCGGTGTGTCGACCTCCGGCCGAGGTGGGCCGCGTCGGCGGGGGCGAGGCCGGCGAGCTGCCAGACGAGGCGGCGGCCCGACTGTTCCCCGACATCCCCGGAGGCGGCGGCGACGACAGCGCTGAGCCGTCAGGCGAAGACCCTGCGAGCGGCGCTGCTGACGGTGCTGGCGGAGGCGGGGGAGGTGGCGACGGCTTCGGGCAAGGCGCCATTGGTTCCGACGCTGCCAGCAGGGCTGCCGGCAGAGCTGCGGCAGGACGAGGCGCCGCCGCGGCGGGGGCACCAGGGAACAGCCTCGCGCGGTCCATCGCGTGGGCTCCAGGCACCGCCTCTGGGGCCGGACTCGACGGAGCAGCGGACTTCGACCGGCGCAGGCGCTCCAGCAGCGTGACGGGCACCGTGCGCGCGGCTGCCCGTCGCGCGTCGGTGTCGCGTCTGTCCAGCGGCGCGTCAGGCGGCGTGGGGGGCGGAGGAGGAGGGAAGGGCGTCAGCGGGGCCAGCGGTGCGGGCGGCCATGCTGGCCACGGCCTCGTCAGCGCCGGTGGCGGGCCCGGTCTCACCGCCGTGCCGCTGCCGGCGTGGAAGCGAGCGGCTGCGTCCGCGCTTGCTCTGCTCGGTGCAAGGCCAGTGCCGGCTCTGTGGCCGTCGCTGTCCCTGCCTGCGGGAGGCGTGGTCCCCGGGTGGCTGCTGGCCCCGGCTCCCGGCCAGCCCGCGCGCCGCTTCTGGACCGGAGTGCCCTCTCTCGCGAACGGAAAGGCGGCCCGGGCTGCCGAGGCGCGGGACAGGGAGTGGCCGCTGGCCCAGCTGCTGGCGGACGCCCCCGCCGCCGCTCGGCTCTACAGCCCGGAGCTGATCAGCTGCGTGCGCTGGTCCGTCCTCCGTCAGCTGCGCGCCATGAGGGAGAGTCCCAGCCTCCTCTTCGCCAAGCCACAGCGAGCGTTTGCCCTGCTGGTGCGGGCCGCGCGGGATATGGACGAAGTGGCGGCGGCGCCCGACTGGAGGCAGGGCTTGGTCCTGGCCCCAGTGAGGGACGCCACCGTGCTGCTCAGGGCAGGGCCGACGCTCGGCCTCGGCCTCGCTCGTCCGGGCAGCGACCGGGCGGTGGTGCTACAGGCTGCGGCCGCGCTGGAGGCCGGGAAGGCGCAGCCGCGAGCTGCGGCGGCAGGCGGCCGGGCAGCGGCGTCGGCCGGCAAGCCGCATGCGGCTGGTGCTGCCTCGCCAGCCGATTCCAGTGCGCCGGGCGCGGCGCGCGGCTCCGCGTGCACCTGCCTGGCGACATTTTGTTCCGGCATCAGCGACTCGGCAAGCCTCGCGTTTGGCTTGGTGACCAATTCCGTGGCCCTGCTGTGGGGCCTGGCGACGGCTCTGTGGGCGCTGCTTGTGGCCGTCGCGCTGGCCGCCTGGGCGCTTGCTGTCGGGTGCGGGTCCGGCTCTGCGCGGAGGCGCGCTCGCTCTCGCTTGCTCCGGCCATTTGCGCTCTGGGCGGCACGCGCGGCCCCAGGCATGCGAGCGGCGGGCCTGTGGTGCGACGCCGCTCTGCGGCCCGATCCGGAGGCGCTCAACGCGGCAGAGCAGGAGCTGTTCCGGCGCATCGAGACTGGCACAGACGGCAAGCCCCGCACGAGCTGGGACGTGTTTAGCGACACGGACGAGGAGGCCGACACGGAGCTGGTGGACGTGGGGGACATGGTGGACGCGCGCGCCATGGCGGAGCTGACCACGGGCTCGGGGGCGGCTCTGCGCAGGCACCACTTCGTTGTGCTGGTGTCCAGGTTCCTGCCGCTTCTGGCAGACTCCTACGGCGCGGGGTCAGTGTTTGACGCGCTGGTGGAGGACAGCGAGCCCGTGACGGTGGCGATGCCGGCAGCTGCGGTGCTGGTCACGGATGCAGAGCGGAGGCGAGTGGAGCTGGACGGGGCAGCGGGGCTGGCCGGGGGAGGGGCGGCAGGGTCATCGGCGCCCTTCGCCGGGCGGTCCAGCGGCAGCGCGGCAGGAGGAGGGTCTTCCGACCCGGGCGGGTCCCTTGACTCGCCATGCGGAGGCGGAGGCGGCGGCGGGTCCCCGGCGGGGCTGGGGCGCGAACCCCGGAGGCCCGCCTGGTGGCGGGTGTCCGCGGCGCCGGGCACGCCGGCGCGCTCCCGCGGGCACCGGTCCGGGCACAGCCGGCGCAGTGGCGACGGTGCGGGCAGCGTCGCTGGCAGTGCCACAGCGGCGGGGCTGGCCCGGGACGAGGAGAGGCGGCGGCGGTGGCGCAGCTGGCGCACTCGGGCTCCGGTGTGCCGGACGCTGCCATCGGGCGGCAGCGGCGGCGCGGCGATGCCGGGGGGCGTGGGGCCAGGGTCGGCAGTGTCACGGGAGCGAGTGCTCACTTTCGAGGCGTTTGCTCCGTACGTCAGCAGCTTGGCGGCTGTGTTGCAGACGCCTCGTACCCCCTGGGAGACGCTGCGCGACCGGCTGTCGCTTGACACGCGCGAGATGCTCATCCGGAGCGAGCTTTACGCCACAGCCGCGGTGGCTCTGAGGGCACACGGGCCCGTGTTTACCCCCGAGGCCAGCGACCCGGCGGTGGCCAAGAGGGAGGTGCGCGGGCTGAGCGTGCTCTACAAGCAGATGCGGGAGGAGGCCCGCCAGGCAGCAGGGGCGGAGCACAAGGGGGGAAGGTCTGCGCTGGCGGAGGCAGCGACCGAGCGAGCCGCGGACGCAGGTTCGGCTGCCCGGTCAGCCCCAGCCGCCGGTGGCGCGGCCACGCCGCAGCGCGTGCCATCGTCCAGACAGCTGGACAATGGCGGCGGGCTTGCGCTCAGGCGGCGCGCTCTCCGGGAGCCGGCCGGAGGCTCCGGGCAGAGCCCAGCTTCGAACGCTACCAGCCCTGCCACGGAGGCTGAAGGGACGCTTTCGGGAAGAGTGTCTCGCGCGTCGTCGGCTTCGTTCCTGACGTTGGCCTCCTCGAGCCGTCGGCGAGAGCAGGGGGCGCGCAGAAGGCTGGTCCTGGCCCCTGGCGCCGCCGAAGCGTTCCGGCAGGCCATAGACAGAGGGCGGGCATTTGCGCTGGTCCTGCCGCGGGCGCCCGGGCTGTTTGCGCTTGTGGGGTCCGCGCCCAGCTCCCACCAGGCGGGCGCAGACCAGCGACCGGGTTCGAGCGAGGTGTCCCTGCTTGGCCACCCGGCGTTTTTCGGGCGCAGCATGCAGCAGTGGGCGGTGGACAACGAGCGGGAGAGGCTGCGGCTGCGCCGGCAGCGGCAGCGCGGCCAGCGCCTGCGCGAGGGCGAGACCCCGTTCGACAACACCCGCGGTTGGGGCGTGTTCACCGACTCCGAGGCCAACAGCGGCATTGAGCAGGAGTTCGGCGCGGATGTCGCCAAGGCGGAAATCGAGAGCCGGCAGCGCCTGCGGGACTCGCTGGAGCAGGTGCGGGCCCCTACGCACCGCTGGTCGACGTCAAAGGGCGTGAGAGCCAGGGCAGCCCTCTTGGCAGCAGCGTCGCAGGCCAAGGAAGGGGACCGGAGCGGCCGCACTGAGGGGAGCAGCTTGGCAGACGGGGCTGCGGCAAGCGGCGCGCCGGGCGGAGCTGGCTCTGCCGAAACCGCGGAGGACCCCTCCGAGGCGGACATGACGCCGGCTGGGGCGCTGGCTACCGACAACGGACGGCGGCTGCTCGAGACTGGCCGGACGATGGTCCGGCTCTCCGGGCAGCTCTTCCTCAGCGACAGGGCGCTCTATCTGGTCAGCGGGCGCGAGGTGCTCGTCGTGCCGGTGGCAGGCATCCAGGGGCGAGCGGAGTACTGCGAGACGCCGTCGTGGCTGCTGGGAGTGTCCACGGGCGCCGTCGACAACGGGCTGCACTTGCCGAACTGCGCGATCAGCCACGTGGATCAGAGCCGGTCCGCAGCGGCTACGCAGCAGGGAGAGGAGGGAGGCGGCGCGTCCTCCATGCTCGGCCACGCCCTCGGCGCGGCTCGCGAGATCGCGTCGCCGGCAGAGCCCCCCGCAGCGGTTCTGGTGCCCAGGTGCGTTCGGGCGGACCCGGCTGCGGCAAGCGGTGGGGTCAGCGCTGGCAGTGCCGGAGCGGCGGGCGCCAAGGCGCAGCCGGAAAGCGAGACGTCCAAGGGTGACACGCTGCTTCAGCCTGTGCGGGTGCGCAAGCTCCAGGACGGCGCCGTTGCGTCCGACGTGACCATCGTGCTCCCCCGCTGGAAAGACATGGTCGTTTCCAGGGGCGAGGAGAGACAGGGCGGCCGGCGCAGGGTCGTCCGCGAGGCTGTGAACGAGCTGCAAGAGGCTAGCATCATCACAGGTGCCTTGCGGCGCCATCCCGACGCACCCATTTCGCGCGCGGCGCGCAAGCACGGTCTGGTCTCCTCCGAGGCGACGGCAGTGCTCGAGCCCCTGGCAGCGCTGGACCTCCGGCGGCTCAAGTCGTCGCTGTCCCACAAGCAATCCGCGGCCGCGGCATCGGAGGACCGGCTCGCCCTCATGGCGGGCCTGAACCTCCACCGCACGCGCGCGCTGTTCAAGACCACGGGTCGCTGCATCACAGCGCTCCTGCACTGCACCAACGCCACAGAACACCTAGGCAACGACCCGCCGGGCGCCAAGACGATGCAGGCAGAGGTCATCGAAGACGTGGACGCAGCGCTCGTCCGGGCCTGGGGCGCCGAGAGGCCCACGGGCTTGCACCCCCGCGACTGGGTAGTGGCTCCCGCGCTGAGCATGCGAGCTGCGGAGAAGGCTGGGGCAGCGGCGGAGCCGGGCGCAGAGCCGGAGCCCGACTGGACGGCGGTGCCCGTGGCTGCCACTTGCGTGCTCTCGCCCGTGGACCGCTTGCCGCTGTCGTGTGAGGACGGGCAGCTCCTCCCGCGCCTGCTCCCCGGCGCTGCGGACGCGTTTCGCCAGGCGGCCGCCCACGCCCTCGCCCAGGCCCGCATCGAGGCCGGCGGGAGCAAGGGACACCAAGGCACCGTTGCCATCGCGACGGCTGCGTGCGAGGGCTCGGCCCGGTGGCTCATCCATGCCGCGGCCTTCGCCTCGCACGACGCGGAGGCGTCGTCGCGCCGCCACGCTGCGCAGCTGACCTTCGGCCCTGAGACCTTCCGCCTCGTGTGGAGCGGCATGGTCTCAAGCCTGTTCCGCCCCATCCTCCTCTTGCGGAGCTTTATGTTGTACCTGTGGGCGTGGGAGTCGCCTGCAGTATCCTTCGTCGTCCTGGTGTCGCTGCTGGGGCTGTGCTGGTTCGACCTGCTGCAGTACGCGATGCCGCTGGGCATGGCAGGCGGCGCGCTTTGCGTCGTTGCTTGGCACGCCCTGCGGCCCAGCCTGCGGGAGATGATCATCCGCAGTCTTCAGCCGCGCGCGGCGGGCCAAAACTCGCGCTTCCTGTCTTGGCGTCAGCAGTACCTTCGCCTTTCGCAGGGTGTGGGCACCGGTCAGTTCCGCATCGGAAAGCTGAACCTGGCCTTCACCAAGCTGCACTCGCTCGTGACGTGGCGGGACCCGATCCGCACCCAGGTCCTGGTGGTTGCCCTGATCGCGGGGGCCCTGTTTTTCAGCGTCGTGCCCGCGCGCATCTGGTTCGCGGCTCTGGTGCTGATGCAATTCACGCGGCCCATGCGCACCGAAGCGCCAGGCCTGTTCCTCGTCGCTCTGAACCGCTTCATCGACGGCATCCCGGTCCCATCCGCAGCTGCAGAGATCGGGACCTCCTGCCGAGCGCTGAGGCCCGGTGTAGGCCAGAACACGGCAGTGTCGTTCCTGGACCCGGGGCTGCTCGTTCAGTCGGTTCGCCCTGCCCCACTGAAGAAGCAGGAGGAAGGAAGCCGCAGGCCCGGCCGGAGCAGGTCCCCTGGCGCTTGAAGCCGCGCGAGGCGCAAGAGGCAGCCCCGCCGATCGAATGTATTTCGCCGAATTCGCCCCGCCCTCCCACTTGCACAACTCACCCTCCCGAACTGCGCCACAAATCGCTCTGCCGCCAGTTTGCGCTTGCTGCCGCACCGCACCACTCGGCCGCTAGCATGCCGTGGACGCGCGCAGCGCTGCTCGCTGGCGCGGCCCTGGCGGCGGCCAGCGTGGCAACGGTGCGTCCAACTGCCTGGCGGGCGCACCGCTCCGCGCTGCGTCTCGAGGGGTGCTGGTTCGCAGCGGGAGTCGCGGCAAGTTGCTTGGCCTGCCCGCCGCTCCCGGCCTTGTGATTCGCAGGCTGGCCGGTTCGACCTCTCGCATAGAGGACACGACCACCTCCACAAACTAGTCGATGCTCTGGAGACCAGCCACCAAGCGGTTCGGCACGGCAAGCCAGCGTCCGAGGTGGACATCCCGCTGCACGTCATTCGAGGCGTGAGCTGGCGCCCACGCCGCATCAGGGCAGCGGTGGAGGACAACAGCAGCCTCTGGTGGTTGAAATGCGCGCGCCAGCGACCTGGCGAGACGGGGGTTCGCGCTCTGGCCGCCAGTCTCACCAAGTTGAGCTTGCTCCTGTTGCGCTGTTGTTGCAGACTCAATACGTGGGCCGCATCGGCGTTGGCACGCCGCCGCAGTGGATGGACTGCGTATTCGACACGGGGTCGGCCAACCTGTGGATCACCTCGGCGACATGCGAGTCTGACGCCTGCCGCATGCACCCATCGTGAGCTGGCAGTGGCTGCTGAGCGCGTGCGAGCAGGCGCCCCCTCTCGCAGTGTTTGCTGGCCTGCTTCTTGGCACGCGCTGCCCCGTGCGGCGATCGGGCCCGCACCAGCGCCCCCCTGCACACAGTCCCAGCTCCCACGCCCCGCTTGCACGCGCTGCGCCGCAGGTTCGACGCCACCCGCTCCTCCACCTACCACCGCATCGGCTACGACGTGGAGGTGAAGTTCGGCACTGGGGACATCGAGGGCTTCATCGCCGAGGACGACTTCACGATTCCGGGGGGCGATGGCGACGCCTCCGGCGGCTTGCGCGTGAAGGGCCAGGCCTTTGGCATGATGACGGAGCAGGTGGGGGATGTGTTCATGACGCCGGCCTTCTCGGGCATCCTCGGCCTGGCCTTCCCGGCGCTCAGCGCGTACGACTTCACGCCGCTCTTCGACAACATCGCGGCCCAGAAGCTCCTCCCGGAGCCCATGTTCGCCTTCGCGCTGGGCGGGGAGGACGAGCCGTCAGCCGTGCTGATGGGGGCACCGGACCCGCAGCTCTACGAGGGAGACATCCACTGGGTGCCGGTCACCAGGGAGTTCTACTGGGAGGTGCTGCTGCAGGACATGCTCATCGACGGGGTGCCCCAGGGCTTCTGCGGCGTGGACGTGACGGGGCAGCGCGCGGCGCCTGAGCCTGCTGTTGGGCAGATCTCGCCGTCGCTGAGGGGGTCGGGAGCGGCGCAGGGCCTCGGGGCGAGCCTGGCGCAGCTTGGGGCCAAGAGCAAGGACACCTCGTGGTTCTACGGCGACGAGCAGGCCGAGGGCGAGGGCGAGGGCGAGGGCGAGGAGGCGCAGCTGGAGCCGGGAGAGTCCGCCTCGCGACTGAGCAAGGGCGTGGAGCGCGACGGGCCGGTGCACGACACCGGCGAGCAGGGCTGCAAGCTCGTGCTGGACACCGGCACCAGCCTCCTCACCGCCCCAACCGACGTCGTACGGTCGCTGGACAGGCAGCTGCCGCTGGACCCCGACTGCACCGGGATGCAGTCCCTCCCCACCATCTCGTACGTGATCCACGGGCGCCAGTACGACCTCACGCCAGACGACTACGTGATCAAGGCGGGGGGCGAGGGCAGAGCCGAGCGCTGCAGGGCCGGTTTCATGGCGCTCGACGTGCCAGCTCCGCGCGGGCCGCTCTTCGTCCTCGGAGACGTCTTCACCAAGGCCTTCATCACCTTCTTCGACAGAGGCAATGTCAGGGTGGGCTTCGCGCGCAGGCGCGTCGGGGCGCTCAAGAGGCGCCAGGAGCTGGATGAGCAGGCCGAGCGCGAGAGCAGCTCCCTGCTTGACGCCACGGCCGCAGGAGACAGGCTCTTGGCCCACCAGCAGGAGCGAAGGCCGCACGACAGGCAGGAGGGGAGGAGGCAGGGGTCGCGGGACGACTAGCTGCCGAGTCAACCCCCTGGGTTGCGCGGAGCGGCTGGGCTGCTCCAGCGGAGGGCTTATCGGAGTGGGCGGGCGAGCGCGCGGTGTTTTGTGTCTCTCGACCATCGAGAGATTCACGTGCGACTGGTGGCAGCGGAGCTGCTGCTTGGGTGGGTGCTGTGCAGTGTGCCAGACGCAGGGCGGGAGGCCGCTATCCACCCCGGAAAACAGCAAAAAGAAGCTTCACTCGCTCGATTGGAACCCTGCAAGCGAGACAGACGCACGCGCGGATCAGTCCACAACACGAGTGCACGCGGGCCACAGAAGATGCCACATCCTCGGCGGGCGGAGCGCGCTAGACGCCCCCAGGGGGAACCTTCCCGTGGAGAAAGTCGAAGATTTTGGCGGCCGTGCGGTGGTCCAAGAATGCCCCCAGCTGGCCGAGGGAGAGCGACGACAGCTCTGCCACACTGTACACTGTCCTCATGATGGTCCCGACGTTGCCTTCCGTGACGCCGGGGATGCGCCGGAGAACGTCACGCGCCGCGTCCTGCGCCGACGTTGCCACTGCCCCAGCAGTGGCAGCGGCCCCGAGGGCTGCGGACGACTGGGCGGACCGAGTGGCAAGCGCAGTTGTGCCGCCCGAAGCCTCGGCAGCCGCTTCTGCTTGCAGCTCCGCCTTGACGCGCTCGAAGTCCTCTGTGCCTGCTGCCAGTGCCAGCCGGGGGTCTGGCTCCGGGTGCAGTTGCTGCGGAGGGAGGCGAACCGGAATGGGGGGGCAGTCGAGTATTGGTGGGTGCTTGTGCTCGTTGCGGCGGCGAAGCCGGAGCGGTTGGGGTGGGGCAGGCGCGCGATCTCGCTGGCTGGCAGCTGACGCGCTCCGTGGTGCAAGCGCGCAGCGGAGCAGCGCGGGCAAGTTCCACAGCCGAGGCTGACGGGAGCAGCCAAGCCGCAGGCGTGGCAGTTCTGGGAGTTGGAAGTTGGCGCCAGGGAGGAGGCAGCAGACGCAGCCGCACCGGGGCCGTTGAGCAACACTTACCTTGATTGCGAGAATCATGTCCACGGCCGCGTGCGGCGACCTTGCCCACAGGATGCGAAGCGAGGGGAAGTGGATTGCGAGAATGCACAGCTTCGTCTGGATGTCGTACACCAGCCTGCCGTCATCATTGCCCCCCGCAGGTGCGGCAGAGCCGAAGCCGAACGGCCTGTCCCCATCGAACTCCACCAGCAGGACGGCCAGGTCGTAGTGGCGAGTCATCGCGACGCACTGGGTGTAGAGCCGCCCCGAAGCCAGCGATGCCACTAGGTCAGGCACGCTCTTGCGCTCAAGGCATACGCGAGGGGCGATCACGTAGTCTCCGACGTCGATCGTCACGGGGACCACCTCCATCCCTGCGGCGTGAAGCAGGCTCGGCAGTGCGGACCGGAACTCGCGGATGTCCACCACCACCCTCCTCCTCCCCGCGTCCTTCACGCCGCCCAGCGCCCCAGCCGACGCCCGCCCCAGCTTGGAGGCGCTTGCCCCGCCCGCTGAGAGGGTGCCGAAGGTGCGGCTGAACCGTGTGTCCTCCGTGCTGATGCCCCAGGCGTCCAGCCCCCGGGTTGACGCCGTTCGTGCCTCGGCTGCGCGCTCCACCGCGGCGGAAGCCCGCCTCGGCACCGCCATGTTCGACTTCTCCTGAATCAGCTTGCGGAACGCGTCCTCCTCGTCGGCGAGCGACGCCGTGAAGTGGCTCTGCTCGACGCTGTTGGCGAAACGGGTCGAGTAGACGCGAAGGCGGGGGGCGCCTGGGAATGGCGGCTCTGCCAGCGCGGAGTAGACTTCGACCTCGCGAACGAACGAGGCGCTTGGCTCCAGCAGCACCACGAACTGGGGGCGCAGCTGCTGCAGAAGCGCGCGGCGGGAGGGGGCGCCGGACAGAGCGACGAAGTGGACGTCGAGGCGCCCCACCCGAACTGCTGGCAGCCGCTCGGCCTCAGCCGAGGAGGGGCCAGCTGCTGCGTCGCGGAGGCCGCTCCTGGGGACCCCGCGCGTGCCCGGCGCCGCCTCAGCCGCAGAGGGAGTCCGACCACCCTCAGCGGCGCCGTCGGCACCCTCAGCGGCGCCGTCGGCACCAGCAGCATCAGCACCAGCATGGTCACCATCGTCGTCACTGTCATCATCATCGCCGCGGTCGTGCTCTTGGCGTGCAGGCGCGTCGACGTCACCCGCGCCCGCGCCCGCAGGCCGCTTGGCCCGCCCCTGCTGATCCGGCTCCAGGCCGCTGCTTCGCGCTCGCTTTGGCAGCCGCTGCACCACCCTTGCCCTCCCGAGAGCAGCCTCGGTCAGTGACTGCACGCGGGCGTCCAGCGAGACATGCGATTGACGAAGAGATGCAGAGCCGTGCGGAGCGCTCGCCGAGCTCTGACCACCGCCGTCGCCGCGACACGACGCAGCAGCGCCGCTGCTGCCCGTGCGGACTTGCCGCCTCCGCTCGGAGGGCAGAGGCATCAGGTCAGCCACTGCTTCCGACGCCTCTTCGTCAAGGCTGTCCGGGTCACCTGTCGCCGCTGAGGGTGTGTCAGCAGTGCCACACCCCCCGCCCCGCTCTGCCATGGTGCGGGCTGCGGCGAGCCACAGCAGGCGCTGCTCGGGTGTGACGATGACGCGGCGGGCTGTGAGAGCGCTGGTGGCGCGGCCGGATGCTGGTCCACTGCCGTGGGGAGCGGGCCCTGCACTGCCGCCGAAGCCACCGACAGCTGCACCGGCCCCAATGGCAGCGCTAACAGCGGCGGCTGCGTCGGAGCTCCCGCCCCGCGCAGCCCGCTCGCCGCGCCCTGCCGCGTCACTGGGAGTCTTGCTCCCCAGCGGCGCGGCCGCGAAGTGCTCCGCCTCGTCAGCAGCGACGCTCGTGCCGACGTCGGCTGACAGCGCAGCGGCCCCGCCGTGGCGCCTGGGCGCGTCCTGCTTGACTCGCTGAAGCAGCCGCCTGACCGCCGCGCCGGCAGGCGGCGCGAGACCCAGCTCCGCGGCTCGGTGCTGGCGCCAGGCCCGCCAGAGGAGGCGGAGCGATGCCGTCGCCTCGGCGTTCCGGACGAGGAGGCGAGACAGGTGTGCAGTCATTGTCGAAGTGACTCCGAGCGACACGGCGTCTCTCGCTGCGCATGCCAAGGCGTGGTCCCGAACCACGACCAGCACCGTTGCTCTGCGGGGGACAGCCCGCGCACCGGCTCTGCCAGCGGGCCTGCCGCCGGCTGCAGGTGTCGCCGACGCATGCAGCCACGCGGCGTTGGCCTCTCGCAGAATGCGGCGCAAGAGGCGCAGCTTGGGGCACGCCTCGAGCGTGAACCTCAGGCGCAGGCGGGGGACGGGCGCGGCGGTGCTGGGATCCGCAGACGGGCGGGGGGCGCTGCCTCGCGACGAGGCGCCATGGGCGCTCGAGCTGACAGAGGCGGCGGAGGCGGCGGGCGGCCGAGCCTCCGTCGCCGCGGCGGGCCCCCAGCCCTGCACGCCAAACACCCGGCGCTCCCACTCGCCAGCAGTGCCCAGCAGCGCCACGTCGTCTGGCTCTGCCACCGACAGCTCCGCCTCGTCGGACTGGCGTTGAGCGGCGCGCTCCACCACGAACACCCTGTCTTTCGCCAGCCGGTAGAGCTCCTCCGCAGCGTCGCTCATGATCCAGAGGCTGTCCGTGGCCTGGTGGCGGTGGGCTTGGCGCAGGCTGAGCAGCAGCGCGTACAGCGACACCGCGTCAAGCCGAGCCACCTCTGCAAGCAGCCTCCGAATCACGCCCACATCAGCCACCACCTGCCTCGCCTGCGCCGACAGCCGGTGCCACACGGGGTCCAGACGCCGGCGGAGCTTCACCTCGAATCCTTCCTGCGCAGCTCTGCCGAGGTCGATTCCGTCGAGCTCTGCCGCTGGGCTCGACTGCAAGTCCCTGAGGCACCCGTCAAGGGCGGTGACGAGACAGCGCTGCAGAGCCAGCACGCACGGGGTGAGGGGCACGGAGAGGTCGACGACTTCAGGGGAGCGGCGCGGGGCTGTCAGGCCGGCCTGCGCAAGCGCGTGAAACCGCGGCCAGAGGTGCAGCTGGCGCACCCCGAGCAGCTTCAGGGAGGATTCCAGGCGGTTGAAGCCGCTGGCCAGGCGGCCAGGGTCGTCGGAAAAGCCCTTGACGAAGCCGGAAGGGTTCGCGTCGCGGAACAGCCGCAGGCAGAACGCCTCGCTGGAAGCTTCGGTGAGCCGGTGGGCGCCAGCGACGAGCATGCCCGCCACGGCTTCTGCCGGGAGGCGGCGCGTCAGCAGGTCGATGACCAGGATGCGAGAGGTAACGATAACCGGGCCGCCGCGCTGGTAGGCGGAGACGCGCGCCGCTGCCGACATTTCGTTCGTGATGGCCACGGGGAGGTGGTCCTCCGAGACGCCTGCCTCGGAAAGAGACGCGCGGATCGTGTCCGAGTCGTGGCTGCAGCCCAGCACGGCCACCAGGCTGCGCCCGCCGCAAAACACGCGAATGAACCTCTCCAGCAGCAGACGCAGTCCCATGCCGCGCGCCACCACAAGCAGGCCATCCTCCGCCAAGACTTCTGTGAAGATGCGGCGGAACAGGCCCTGCCCTGTGGTTGGCACCTTGAGCGCCTCTTCCGCAGTCAGCGCGTCGGTGATGCGTGGCAAGGACGCCGCGTCAGAGTCGCTGGCGTCCCCACCAAAGGCCGACGAGGCCGCGGCCACCGCTTGGCCCCAAGCCGCACCGATCGCATCCGTTTCACCTACCCCCGTTGCCGCGCCCGCCATGGCACCGGGGGTGCCGCCTCTGGCCGCCTTGCGCAGGTGCACTTGTGGTCCGGCTCTGCCGCGCGGGCTTGCAGCTCGCATCCGCGCCCCGCCGCCCTGAGCCACACGGAGCTGGGGAGCAATGGCTTCAGCTGAGGCGCGCGCTGCTGTGCACATTTCTAAGTTCCTGGCCAAGACGGAAGAGGTGCGTCGCTTTCAACCAGCCAGCTGATTCCGCCTGCTCGGCCAAGGGTGGCCCAGTCAAGCCGACCGCTCGCGCCCCTTCCAGCGATCGCAGCGGGCGGAGTTTAACCAGTATTACTACAGCAAGGACACTCTTTCTGCGCTGTTGGGTGAGGCCGCTTCGACACCCGTCGTGTCCGCAGCTCCCTCCGGCCGGCCGCGACTGACTCTAACGGGAATTTTGTTTCGGCTCGCCCCTCGCCCTGCGCAGCGTCGTTGAGGGAGCTCGGAGCCGTGCGTATTGCATTCCTGTCCACGCCCAGCGTGTACTTTTCCATGACGCCCGAGGAGCGCAAGCTTAGCTACGTGTTCGACGTGAGCCTCGCGCCCGCAAAGGCCGTGCCGTCAGGGGTTTGACCACCCTCGCTCCCGCGCCCCGCTCCTCGTGCTTTTCGCCAGCCGACCAGCCATGCTCGAGTTGATCGCCACCAGCGACCGACCAGCCCCCTCCTGCCCCCTCCCCCCCCCCCCGTCCGTCCATCCGTCCGCCCATCCGTCCGTCCATCCGTCCGTCCGTCTGCACCTGATGGTTCCCGCCCCGCTTCAGCTGGACGACGAGCAGTTTGGGTCCGACCCCCGGTTTGTCAAGTATGACTTCAACCAGCCGCTCGGCTTCCCATCAGAGCTCACCGGCGCCTTTGATGCGGTGGTGATTGACCCCCCCTTCATCACGCGGGAGGTGTGGGAGAAGTACACTGAGACGGCCAGGGCTCTGCTGGCGAAGGACCCGCTCGCCGCCCTCCCGGCGGCGGCGCCGGAGACGGCCCCGGCAGAGGAGGACAGCAGCACAGAGGCGGACGGCGGCGCAGGGGCGGCGGCAGGGGCGGAACCAGCCGAGGCGGCCGCGGCGGCGGCAGCGGCGGCGTCGACCCGCGGCCTTGTGCTGCTCAGCACGATTGCCGAGAACCGCGCCATGATGAAGGAGCTGCTGGGGGTGGAGCCTACGGTGAGCGGCCGCAGGTCATGCCCGTGTGTTTATCCCGTGAACCGCAGCCACGCTTGCCGCCCCACCCGCAGCGGCGGCCTCCCCATCCCCCCCCCCCCCTGTGCTCCGTCGACTTGCGCCGCGTCTTCGCTTCCCCTCCCCCTCCCCCTCCCTCCCCCTCCCTCCCCCTTCCACCCGCAGCGGTTTCGCCCATGCATTCCCAACCTCGTTTACCAGTACGACCTGTACGCCAACTACCCCAGCCCCGCCCTCGCTGTCAAGAACGCCGAGGTGCCCGACCCGGACGACGACTGAGCGGCCTCCTCCTCCTCGCTCGGGGACGCCGGTCCAGTCCTCCCCCCGTTCCCCCTCCCCTTGCGCGGAGCGGCTGTGGCCACGACCGCGTCCGGCTGTTGCGTGCCCACTTCGCCCCTGCGGTGCTGCGCGTCTCTCAATCAAGCGCTTGCGCGTTTGCCCCATTCACACGTTGTCCGCCACTCGGGAAGCGCAGCAGCTCGCGACGAGCGCACCGGCCTTCGGCCAGCAGCGGGCAGCTTGGTGAGTGCGCGCGGACACAGCGCGCAGAAGCCCGCGGCGCGCCTGGGCGCTCAGTGTCAGAGACGGCGGGCTTGTGACGGCGGAGCAGCGGAGCCAACGCATTGACACGCGTTGGTCAGACCACGCTGGCGTGGCTGCCCCGCTCAGGCATATGACACAGGCGCCCTTGGCCTCCTGGCCCCGGCGCGCAGCGTGACTCGCCTCCCCAGGCAGGCGCAGAGCGGCTCCTCGTTGTGCGCGCGGGCGAAGCGTGTGTTTATGTGTGTTCGTGTGTGCTTATGTGTATGTGTGTACGTGTGCGCGCGTGTGTTTATGCGTGCGCGCGTGCGTGTGCTTTGGGTGATGAGCGAGCCGGGAGAGGCTTGGCACGGCGAGCGGGATTGCCAGAGTCTGGGCGCTGACGGGACACCCCACCAGCCCGTCGAGCCTCTCACTCCTCGTCGGAGAATGCGCGCCACCGCCTCGTGTCGCCGTCCCGGAAGCTGCGCAGAAACCCCTCGCTCTCGAGCAGGGCCAGGAGGCTCTCTGCGCGGCGAGGGCTGACGTCGCAAACGCCCTGCCGAGACAGGGCCTCACTCACCTCGCCCGCAGAGCTAGCAACGGGGTCGGAGGGGTCGAGTGGGGAGCCAACGACACTCCACACTGCGATTACGGCGGCAGCGTCCGGCCCGGACTGAAATTGCGGCGGCAGCGACTTGACGGAGAACTCGGGCCGGGGCTGCAGTGCAGGGGGCAGAGCCAGCCCGGTGGTGGCGAGCTGAATGGCGGGAGGCGGCGCGATGTCATCGTCGCTGTCGTCGAGGGCGCTGCCGGGGTCGGGCCGGGAGGGCGCGATCGAGGCTGCCGCTGTCGCGGCACCCGCCGCCGACGTAGCTGGCAGAGACGATGACGATGAGGCCGGGGGCACACTCGGCCGCTTGGATGTGCTGCTCCGACCAGCAGCTGCTGGGGCGGCACGCGCCGAGGCCAAAGGCGCCGATGCGGCTGGCGCCGTGGCGGCGGCCGCGCCAGCGCCACCTGCCGACTCCACGGCAGCCTGGGTCTCGGCAAAGGCAGCCGCCGCCGCCGCAGGCCCTACCAGTGCCAGCGAGTGCCGCGACAGCCCGATGGGCCCGGGGGATGCCAGCTGCGCGAGAAGGTCGTCCTCGTCGTCGGAGCTGTCCACGGCAGAGAGCCCATCCTCCTCCTCGTCATCAGAGCGCGCACCGGCGAGCGCAGCGCCAGCCGATGATGACGAGGAGGAGGACGCCGGTTGAGTGCGCCAGGCCGCACCTCTCAGCTCAGCGCCGGCGCCAGCGCCGGCACCGGCGCGGCGGTCGGTGGCCTCGGCGTCGCTCATGCTCGACGCCGCGCCCCACAGTCCCGAGTCCCCGGCGGACAGCGCAGCGTCCGCCATGGTGCGCGGCGGACGGGCAGCGGCAGCAGCAGCAGTTGCAGCGGCAGTTGCAGCAGCACTGCTGGATGCGCCTCTGTGCTCCCCAAGCCCCTCACCGCCCGGTCCGTCCAGCGCCGAGATGAGAGACGCCGCTCTGCACGAGATAGTGGGCATCTCCGGTGATGCAAGCTCCGGGGAGGGCGCCACATCGTCGTCGCCAGCATCTGCCCCGGGAGACGCAATCTCTCCGGCAGGCGACCCGGTCGGTGATGTGTCCAAGTCTGCAGCCGTGAGAGCTCCCGGTGCTGGGCGGCCGGAGGCGGGCGGCGTGACAAGGGGGTCCCCCCGAACGAGGCTGCCCCTTTCGTAGCCAGACACGTGGCCAGGCGTGCGTGCGGGCCGGAGGAACGGCGTCGAAACGGGGGGCGAAAACAGCGTGAGGCCGTCTCGGCGAGGGGGGCCGCGGCTGGCCGTGCCGGGGCGCACGCTCGACAGGTCAGACGCTGCCAGGTCGGGGGTGGCGTCTCCAGCACCGGCGAACCGGGAGGGGGTCTTCGCCGCTGGCGTGGCGGGCGGCAAGGCCGATTGCTCGCCGTCGTTGGCGGAGGCCCCTGTGTCCTCAGGGGCCTCCTTGAGGCCTGCCACGTCCAGGAACGCATCATGCCAAGTCTGCGACTCATGGAACGCAAAAGGCAGGGGCGCTGGGTCACCTGGAGGCGCGCCAGGCAGGGGCGCCCCCAAGCACGGCAACTGCCGTCGCAGGCCAAAACTTGCTCACGGCGCTCGCTTCGTCTGCTGAGGCCAGCTGCTTCACGAAATCCCGAACGAGGGGAAACATTTCAGCAGCTAGGTCATTCGCGCGAGAAAAGTTGGCGTCAATGGACTGCAGTGTGGCCGTGACCTTGGCCTGAAGGCCTTCAAACTCGGCAGTTAGGCTGCCGGCCATGGCTCGCGGGTCTCGCCACGAGGAGTGCCGCCGACGTGGGCACCAAACGCGGAGGACGTGGGACGAGCCTCGCCCGTCGCAGGCTGGCACGGGTGCTGGGCGGCCGTTGCTCGCTCCCGTGGCTGCGCGCCGCCAACGGGAATGAGCGGCAGAGCCAGCGCGGCCTGCCGACCGCCGTGGCAGAGAGGACTCCAGCGCAAGCAGACAGGCCCGCTGCGCGCACCCTCCAAACATCTGAGGGTTGAGTGAAGGGGGACTGCCGGGGTCGGGCAGAGAGCCGGAGTTGCGCGGCGTGGCCCTGGGACCGCTGGCAATGAGGCGAGCAAGGCCTCCGCCGCGCTCGCCGAAGCGCCACAGTCGCGTCGGCGTGGCGCTCGTGTTCGGATCATCACTGCTTGTCGTCATAACGATGCTGCTCTCTGGCTGGATGGGTATGGGGGTGCCGTCAGACTTCGCACTGCGCCTCTCCCGGGCATTTCGGAGCTCAGCTTGGGGTTTTGGTCGCAGCAAGGGCCAAGGTCGCCCCTCTGAGGCACCCAGAGACCCCACCGCCGGGATTGACGCTGCCGTCGTCTTGGGAGCGGCTGCAGCGGGGCCCACTGAGCCGGTTTCGGTCCTGAGTCTTTGCGAGCCAGTGGCGGTGGCGCCACGCACTGGCCCATCCCAAGCTCTCCTGATCCTCGCAGCTTCGCCGCGCCGCTCTCACCCTCGAACTCTTCGCGTTGTTGCGACTGGGCTTGCTCTCGCGGCGGGTGCGGTTTCCGCCAAGGGCGGCGCAAGCGCGGCCTCTGAGGGCTCGGCGACGTCTCTCACACCTGACAGCTCTGCCGCGCAGGCAGATGCGAGGGAGGCGGTGGAGCAGCTCGCCCACCGGCTGCAGTGGAGGGCGCGGCGGCAGAACGGGGCGGTGGGCGGGCCCTGGACGCGATGGCTTCCGGTCACGGCCGCCAGGGGCTCCAGGCGGCCGCGCTCGACCAAGCCCGTCGGGCCAGCCGACCCAGCCGCTGCAGCAGGCGCGGCTGCCGCGAGGGCAAAACAGCAGCAGGCGCGGGCAGGGCGCCGGGTCCGGGCCCCGGGCGCGACGTCGGACTCTACACCGGCGTTGGACAGTGCGCAGCGCGACGTGGCGCTGCTGGACATCACGCTGCCGGCCGTGAGGGTTGCGGGAGAGGGGGCGCAGCGGCGCCCGGCTGCCCCGCTGGCGGTAGCAGGGCCCGTGGTGTCGTGGCACCCAGACGTGCAGCTGGAGCTGCGATTGCGCGCCGACGACGCTGCCGGCGGCGCCGCTCCAGCGCCCGCGTCAGGGCCGGGGCCTGCGTCAGGGCCGGGGCCTGCGTCAGGGCCGGGGCAGGGGCCGGGGCAGAGGCCGGGGCAGGGGCCGGGGCCAGGGACAGGGGCAGGGCTGACCGATGCACCTGCCAATGCACCCGCCGACACCGTGCGGCTCCGGCTCTGCTCCCGCATCGCCCGGGGCGGGCAGAGCCTCGGCGTGAGCTCCTGCGTCGTGGCCGACACCGGCTCTGCCGTGGAGGTCCCGGCGGCCGGGTCGGGCCCCGCGTGGGCGCCGACGGCAGCCCCAGACGGGGCCTCGCTGGACGGGCTGGACGCGGTGCGGGCCGCCGCGTGGGCTGCCTCCACAGCGCACGCCCACCTCTGGGACTGGGCCACAGTGGGCGGCTCCGCTGGAGTGGGCTCCCCTGCTCGGTGGCCTGCGGGCGACGGTCCCTCGGCCGGCGCAGCTTGGCCTGGCGTGGCGCGCGTGTCGGGCGCAACGGGGGGCGCTGGGCGGGACGGCGGCCCCGCAGACGGAGGCCGCGCGGTGGCGGCGGCCGGCAGCCGGGACGCGGTCGTCCGCCGCCTGTTTGCCGCAGCGCGGGTTGTGAGCGCGGTGGCCGGAGGAGAGGCGGGCGACGGCCCAGCGGCGGCCGAGGGCCTCGCCGCCCCCGCTGACCGGGCTGTGCCACCATCAAAGGCAGCAGCGGCGGCGTTGCGGGGCTGGGGCAGCCCCGCGCAAAGGACGGGCGGCGCGCAGCCAGCTGGCGGGAGGGCGACCGGATCGCCAGACCCAGCGCTGCCAGGCAGCGGGCGCTTGGCGCTGGCGACGAGCCAAGAGGCGCGGCTGCGCGCCGCAGGGCGGAACGCTTCGGCTGCCGCAAGACTCTCCGAGACGCACCGCGTGTCGCTGGCGGCGAGGCCGAAACGCGCCGCAGCGGCTGCTGGGGCCGGGCTGCGCCGAGTGCTGGCTGCGCCGTTCATGGCCGAGGCGCTGGGGGTGGCCTGCTCGCTGGTGCACGGCTGGCAGAGCGACTGGCTTGTGCTGGGCATGCCTGGGCAGTGGCTGGCGGATCGTGGCCACGCAGCGGCCGACGGCGGCAGCGGCAACGCCGGCGACGGCGCTGACGTGGACGGGCCGGCCTGGCGACCGGCTGCCCTCCAGTCCGCGGGCGAGGCAAGGCTCGCTGCCGCGGCTGCGCTGGTGAGGCGGTTGGAGCGGCAGCCCGATGTGATCGGGATGGCGTTGCCGATCTTAGCGGGAGCCACGGGCCCGGAGGGCGGCGGTGGGGCAGGCTCGACCTCGCGAGGCATGCGAGGCATGCGAGGTGGCGGCGAGAGAGGCATGCGTGGCGCGGGCGGGGCGGGGGCTGGAGCGTATGCTCTGTGCTTGGAGGCTCGGCGGTTGCTCGGTCGCGGCACTGGCGGGGGGACGGGGTGGCTGCCGACTTGGCTGGGAGGGGCGAGCCCGAAGGCCTCTGAAGCCGCCTCTGGCGGAGCATGGGCGCTGAGCGGCAGCAAGGTGGAGCGGGCAGGGGCCGTCGTTGAGCGCTGGGCGTGCTCGCCGGGGCTCCCGGACCACGCCGCGCGGGTGGGGGAGGCGCGTGTATCCTGGGCAAAGGCTGGACCGCGGAACGAACCCGAGGTCGTGGTCTTGCTCCAGGCCGGCCTGAGGCTGCACAAGGGCCGGACTGCCGCTGGCAGCCTCGAGGCTGGCGTGGCGTTGGCGGGACTGCCGGAGGCTGCGTGAGGCCTGGCCCCAAGAGTGGGGTCGTGCGCGGACAACGTGCTGCTTCGCCACAAGCCGCAAAACAACCACAAACGTTGCGGCAAGCAACCGCCACGACCCCCCCTCACCCCCCCCCCCCCCCTTCACACATCGCATCGACAAGCAAGGCTTGAGTTCCCCAACCGCCGCAGTCAGGACTGGGCAACATCCGGCTCCTCGCGCGACGCCTCAGGCGTACGCGGCGCGCAGAAGAGGCTTCCAAACGTCATCGGAAAAGTTGTCCATCACCACACGCCTGGCGCGCTGGCCCACCCGGCGGCGAAAGTCGGGTCCGCCGCGGAGCGCAGTGTCCATCGCGAGAGCAACCCCTTCAAAGTCGCAGCCGCTCCAGGCGGGCAAGGATGCCACGACGTCGCCCTGCCCGGTCCCGCCTCGCGCCCCACGGGCCGGCGCCTGCGGCTCCGTGTAGTCCCTCATGCCCCCGGCCGCGCAGTGAACCACGGTTCGCCCCAGAGCCATGGCCTCCAGCGGGGCAAGCCCCAGTGTCTCGGTGATGGGGTTCAGGAACGGGGCAACAAACACGTCAGCTGCCCATACCATCAGAGGCGCTTCCGAGGGCGGCACGTACCCCTGCCACCGGACGAAGGGAGCGAGCTCCGGCAGAGCAGCAACGGCGCTCTGCACGGCTGCCGCCAGACCGGGGGACTTGGTCTGGGTGGCCATCACCAGCACCGGCAGCGTGGGCAGAGCGCCACGGCGAAGGAGCGCGAGCATGGCGCGGAGCGTGGCGCCAAGGCCCTTCACCCCGCTGAACCGGGCACTGAAGAGCAGGACGGTCACCAGCCCGTCGTCCTGCAGCCGCCGCAGCGTCCTGGCGCCCGCGCCGGGAGGCGGCGCCCTGGAGGAGCACAGCGCGCCCCGCACCGCCCGCAGGGCCGCTGCGTCGACAGCCGCCGCCGCCGCGACGGCGTGGCCGGGATCGCACGCCACCGCTCGAGCTGCCGCCATCGCCGCCGCGGTGGTCACGGGGTGCCCTGCATTAGCGCAATCTGGCTCTGCCAACCCACCGGCCGTGGTGTTGCAGTGCCGGACGTTCTGCGGGTTCCATCGGCCGTGAACGTCGATTCCCGTGACGACGAGCTGCGTCGACGTTCCCCGCGGCCCCGTGGCCACCCCTGGAGTCTGGAGAACATGCAGCGATGGCGGCTGCAGCGTTGTGAACGGGAACTGGCGCTCCAGCGACCCGGCAGAGCTGGCGAAGGCTGCGACAGCCCTGTCCGTTGCGGCGTCTCTCACTGCCCAGACGCCCTCCGCAAGCGCCCCCCCTAGTGCGAGCGGCTCCGGCCGCTCGCCGGCTCCGGCCGCTCCGGCGGCAGCGGCGACAGCGGCGGCGTCGGGGCTTCCGCCCGTCCCCGCAGCGCCGGCGGCAGCGGCGTCCGCCACCCACTCGCCGAACCCCGCCGCGTCCGCTGCTCGCTGCTGCAGCAGGCGGCCTGCCTCCTGGCGCGAGAGGTATCGCGGGTCGAGCAGAGGCCACGCCCCCAGGGCCAACACGCGCGCGGACGCCGGTGCCACAAGCCTCACCAAGTGCGCGACTGCCGTTGCGGGTCCCGGCATGGCGAACCCGTTGGCCTGCACGAAGACGTCGACGCCAAGGAGGAAGCGCGCGAGGGGCGACACGGCGTGCCAAGCGCGGGCGGCGGCGGCCGCTGGGAGGCGCCTCAGGGCGCCAGAGAGCGCCGCCATGTCGCGCCCGCTGGCCTCGGAGGGCTGCTTGTGGCCAGCGCCGGAGGGCGAGGCTGGCGCCTCCGGCAGCAGGACGTTGGCCAGCAGCCGAGCAGTCTCGGCATCGTCTGCCCCGGCGGAGGAGCCCCCAGCGGCGGCGGCAGCGGTAGCGGCAGCGGCAGCGGCAGCGGCCTCGTCCCCGTCCCCGCTCCCGCTCGCGTGTCCCGCCTGCACGCGCGAGCCCGCTCGCGGGAAGCGAATGCAGCCCGAGACGAAGCGAGCGCCTGCCCGCACCGCCTCCACCACCTCCACGGGGGCGCCGGCCGACTCCAGAGCGAGCAGCGCGTCGGAGCCGGGCCCGATTCCCAGCATGACCGCGCCATCGTCGCCTTCGGCGCCATCGCCGCCGCTGCCGGGCACGCCGTCCGGGTGGAAGGCCGCGTCTGCCTCCGCAGCCGGCGGCAGCAGTACCGGCCGAAGCAGCCGTGTCCACGCCCTGCCCTCGTGCCCGGCGAGACACCTTCCCTCCATGTAGTCAACATGAAACCGCCTGCCATCGCCCCGGTCGGCCGCGAGGGCCTCAATCTGCCACACCAGCATCCTCTTCATGCCGTCGTACCCGCCCAGCCCGCCCAGCACGACCACTCGCCGCGGCGGCACAGCACCCGAAGCCAGCGGCGCGCCCGTCGCTGCATTCCTGCCCGTCGGCGCAGCGGCTGCAGCGGCCCCGGCTGCAGCCGCCGCAGCGCGAACAGCCAGCTGGGGCAGCAGGGCGTCAGCGGACGACGGGCGCAGCGAAGACGGGGCGACCCAGCACGCAGAGACCCCTGGCGTGAGCCGTGCAGGGCCGCTGGCGCTGCCCGGGAGCCGCCTGCGACTGAGCCAGGCCTCGACGCAGCCCATGTCCGGAGTTTGTGCCCGCAGCGAAAAGTTGAGCGCGCCTGAGGACAGGCCAGCCGCCCCACCGTCCGGCGCATTTTCGAGAGGGCGCACCCGCACAACGACGCCGGGAGGCAGCGTCCCAGCCGCGAGCGAGTGCTGCGCTGGCCAAGCGTCCCCAACTTGCGCGACAAGCGACACCCCGACCCACGCCTGCCTCTCCACAGCCTGGAGCGGCGACGGGGACCGCACGAGCAGCGCGAGGCCCGCGCCCTCGTGCTCCAGAACGATGCGCGCCCGCGCACCGCGCCGTGTCGATGCGGCCAGAACGGCCGCCAGCGCCAGAGCCCGGAGCATGGCGACCGAGCTGCGTCCCGAGCCGCCAGGAGCCCACAGGCGCAGCCAAAGCGCAAGGCACAGGCCCAGCGCCACCTGCGCGCCGCCCCGCAAGCTGTGGCCCGCGCTCCAAGCTTGCGGGGAGGCGGCCTGCCGCTTGCCAGAGGCGACCAGAGCCTGGCCGACAGAGCTGCCGCTCGAGCTCGGCCGCGGCCAACCGCCGGCCCACTTGCACCACAGCGACCGCCAGCATGGCTGCAGCCGTGACCGCAACCCGCACCGTCGCCACACGCCGCGCCGTCGGCCAGGCAATGCACGCGGCCGGGTCCACCGCCCGCGCGTTCGGAGCCTTCTCGGACATCCCCCTGGGCGCCGCTGACCCCATTCTCGGCCTGAACGAGGCCTTCAAGCAGGTGAGAGCCGGCCCCGGCTGTCGCGCCCCCCGGCGCGCATGGATGGTCCTGCGCGCCGGAAAGGCGGCTCGCGCCGGGCTGCGCCGCGTTCCTTTGTGCGGCAGGGGTGGAGCCGCGGCCGGGCCGAGGTGCGCTGCGGCGGCGACACCCGCCAACTCATCGCGCTGTTCCTCGGAGAGACTTACCCTCTTGTCGCCGTCTGCTTGCCGCAGAGTACCTCGCCGGAGAAGGTCAACGTTGGCGTGGGGGCCTACCGCGACGAGGAGGGCAAGGTGAGGCCGGCAGTCGCGTGCTGCCCTGAAGCGGCCTTGGCCGGGCTAACCGGTCGCGAGCTTTTGGGCCATCCGATTGGCTCGCCGCTGTTGCCGCTTCCAACTCCGCCGCTGAAGCCGCTGCGCCATCCTCCCCCTCTCGGATCCCTCGCCCCCCCCACTTCCGATTGCATGTGCCCTCCTGCACCGCCGCTGTTGTCGCTGCTGCCACTGCTGCTGTCGCTGTCGCTGCTGCTGCGTTGGCCGCTCCGCGCAGCCGCACAAGCTCGACTGCGTGCGCGAGGCCCAGCGCCGCATTCTGGAGCGCGATCTGGACCTCGAGTACACCGGCATCGCCGGCATCCCCGAGTTCGTGTCCCATGCGATCGCCTTTGCCTATGGCAACGACTCCCCCGTGCTGCGCGAGGATCGCGTGGCCGCCGTGCAGTCGCTCTCCGGAACGGGCGCCCTCCGAGTGGCGTCCGAGTTCATCGCTCGCTTCCGCGGCGCGGGCACCCCCATTTACGTCCCCAACAAGACCTGGGGGAACCACATTCCCATCGCCGAGAACGCCGGGCTGAGCGTGAAGCGCTACCGCTACTACAGCGAGGGAACCTGCGGCCTCGACTTCGAGGGCCTCGTTGAGGACTTGCGAGCAATGCCCGAGCAATCCGTCGTTCTCCTCCACGCCTGCGCCCACAACCCCACCGGCGTCGACCCGACCGAGGAGCAGTGGGACCAAGTGCTGGCTGTGGTCCAGGAGCGCGACCACACCGTGCTCTTCGATTCGGCCTACCAAGGCTTCGCTTCGGGCGACGCCGACGCCGACGCGTTCGCGATCCGCCTCTTCGCCGCAGCCGGTGTGGACATGCTTCTGTGCCAGAGCTTCGCAAAGAACTTCGGTCTCTACGGAGAGCGCGTTGGTGCGCTCAGCGTGGTGTGCCAGAGCCCGGAGGAGGTGGAGCACGTCCTCTCCCAGCTCAAGCTCGTCATTCGCCCCATGTACAGCAGTCCGCCCATCAGCGGGGCTCGCATCGTCACGGAGGTTCTTGGCGACGCGGCCCTCCGCGCCAAGTGGTACGCCGAGTGCAAGGGCATGGCGACTCGCATCTCAGCCGCCCGCGTGCGGCTGCGGGAGGAGGTGGAGCGCCTCGGCACCGACCGCGACTGGAGCCACATCACGTCTCAGATCGGCATGTTCTGCTTCACTGGCCTCACTCCCGAGCAGTGCGATCGCATGGTGTCCGACCACGCTGTGTTTATGACGCGCGACGGACGCATCTCCATGGCAGGCGTCACGCAGGCCAACGCGCCCCGCATTGCGGCTGCGCTCCATGACGTCACTTGCCGCGCGTAGACCATCGTTCGGCATCTCGCCGCCGTTTGCTAATGGCTTGGCTCCGTGGTTTTTGCGTGGGTGTGCATTTATTTGCTTCTTCAAGTCAAATGTCGCGTGTTGGTCCGGCGTGCCGCAACTGCCAAGCCCCGAGTACCGACGGCGGTCAAGCGCCTGTGTGCATGCGTGATGAGTGTTGATGCAGCGGCAGCGGGCGAAAGGCTCTCCTCAGCGCCAGTTTGCAAGCCGTGGGGGGAGTAGCAGGAAGCAGCATCCCAGAACGGGCACTCACTCGCTCTCCCGCAGCGGCCGCAAAGCAGCGGGGCGGGGCGCCGCAGAGGCCACAGGCTCTACGGCGCGGGAAGCACGAGGCAGCTCACTCCTCGTCGGACTCCTCGCCCTCATCGGACTCCTCACCGTCGGCCATGGCGGCGCGCACCTTCTCGATGCGGTAGGCCTTCTTCTGCTGGATGCGGTTCTTGCGCTCCTTGAGGTTGCGGCGCGAGGCCTTGCGGAACTTCTTGGAGGCCTCGATGGCGGCAGCAGACACGGTCTTCTTGGGGGCGTCGGACGGGTCGGCGCGGATGGTGGCGTGCACCTTGGCGAGGACGTCCTCGTAGGTGTCGGCGGTCACACCGGCGGCGATGTACTTGGCGAAGAGCTTGGCGAAGGCCTCAGCATCCTCCTCGGCGACGGCGCTCATGTACTCGGCAACGTGGCCGCCCATGATCAGCTTCTTGTGGAAGTCGGCGTCGAGCTTGCCGGTCTCGCGGTCGTAGCCGGGGAAACGCTTGGGGGACTGGGGCACGAAGAGGCCGCCGTCCGAGGCGCCCTTGAGGGCACCGAAGATGCGGGAGCCGGTGGTGGTGGGCTTCAGGCCAACGTCAAGAAGGCACTTGAACGGGCGGCGGGCCTCGTCCTCCTCGGGCACGTACACGTCGCCGGTCGGGGTCTCGGTGCCCTTGTACAGGTCAGCGAGGCCGAGCTTGGCGAGCACGCGGCGGGCGCACAGGAGGCCGGTGCAGTAGGCGGCGGCGTAGTTCTTCAGGCCGACGCTGAGGCCGTAGCGGCCGAGTTCGCGGGACGAAGCCTGGGCGATCACCTCGTCGTGGTCCATGCGGGCGCGCACGATCTGGCAGAGGACGAACTTGTTGGAGAAGCGCACGACCAGGCGGTGCTTGGGCTGGGCATACTTGTTCTTAGCCTGGACCACAAGGCGCTGGCGCTGGTAGTAGTCGGTCTTGCCGGCTGCGAGGGGGGGGGGAGGGGGCAGGTGTCGCGCGGAGACAGGGGGGTGAAGGCCGAAGGGCGAAATCGTCGCGGGCCGCAAAACTCAAGCCGTTGCCTGTCCCAAGGGACGAGCAAGGCCCACGAAGCGCGCGGAGGCTGCGGCGCGAGCGCCAATCACGCCTGGAGCGTCGCGGGGCGAGCCGCTGGGCCGGCCCGGAGCTGGACCAGAGGCGAACAGGGCGAGGAGAGCAGCGCTCGCCCAAACTCACCACGGCGGCGCGCGAACTTGACCTGGAAGCGCTTGAAGTAGGCCTTGTTCTTCACGACCTTGACGAAAGGCTGCGATGACGGGCAGATTCAGGACGGCGCAATGCGGAGGCGGGCCATGGAGGGCGGGGCGGCGCGAGCAGGAGAGCCAAAACGACGGGAGCCCGCTCGCGGCAGCTCGGCCCGGCCAGTCCATCGCCGCGCGCCACGGCAGCAGCCACTCTGCGCGCTCTGGGTCCACACGCGACTGCCCAGCCCCCCTCACCATAGTGACCCGAACCGCCCTGGGTTGAGGAGAGTGCGCGGGGAGCGGGGACTGAGCCCGCGAAGCCGACGCTCGCCGGCCCTTGACGGCAGGACGTGAGCAACGCGCCTGCCGGCTCTGCCCTGGGCTGCGGCTCTGCCAAAACAGGTGATTTGGTCCCGCACAGCGCTATGGCCGCGGCGGCCGCCGCTGAGTCCCAGCTGGCGGAGCCCTTCCCGCGTGAGCGCGGCCGCGCGCGGCGCGAACGTGTTTGCGCGCGGAGCGAGCCCAGGGGCCAGGGGCAAGGGGTCCAGGCGGCCGGCAACCGCACTTGGTCATTGGGACGCGCGCGATCAACCCGCCGGGCAAGCGCACCACCGAGTCCGGGCCGCCTTGCTGCTGGTGATCCCGTGCCGCAGATCCGCTAGCGACCAAGTGCCGCGATGTGCGCACCGACTTTGCCAAGATTGGGCGCATTGGGGAGGGAACGTACGGTGAGCAAGCGTGGAGCCTGAGGCTGGCGTCAGTTGCCCTGCCCCAAGCCACGCCACGCCCGAGCACCCTCGCGTCGCCATTCCCCTCCTGGGCCGCGCAGGCAAGGTGTACAAAGCGCGCGACAAGATGACCGGCGAGGTGGTGGCGCTGAAGCGCATTTTTTTGCTCAACGAGAAGTCCGAGGGCGTGAGTGCTGCGCCCGACACACCTGCCCGCCGCCGAGCCGAGCCCCGCCGCCCTGCTCGGCGCAAAGCCCACGGGGCGAGTATCGTCGGCCCGCGGCCCGCCGTCGCGGCTCAGCCCTGGGTGCGCGCGTGCCCTGCACTGACCCTCCGCGGTTGCGCTGGATGCTGCCGCCGGATTCCCCGCAGTTTCCCCTCGCCGGACTGCGCGAGATCACCTCCCTGCGCGCGCTGCGCCACCCCAACATCGTGGACCTGCGGGACGTGGCCCTTGGCCCCAAGGGCGACGTGTTTTTGGTCTGCGAGTTTTGCGACAACGACCTCATGGTCATGGCAGAGCACCGCGACGAGCCCTTCACGGAGGCCCAGGTCAAGTGCATCCTCGTGCAGCTGCTGCGCGCTGTGCAGCACGTCCACGACCGTGGCTACGTCCACCGCGACATCAAGATGTCCAACCTCCTTTACCGCAACGGCCGGGTCAAGCTCGGCGACTTCGGCCTGGCGCGGCCCTGCCCGCCCGGATCCGGGCGCTACTCCAGCCGGGTCGTCACCCTCTGGTTTCGGGCGCCCGAGCTGCTCCTGGGGTCGACCACGTACGGCTCAGCGCTGGACATGTGGTCCGTCGGCTGCGTGGCGGCGGAGCTTCTGCTCGGCCGCCCCCTGTTTCCGGCCGCGGTGGAGCACGACGCCGTGGTCCTCATTTCGCGCCTTCTCGGGCCGCCCTCGCCGGACCGATTCCCTGAGGTGGAGCGCCTGCCCTCGCCCCCCCAGGCCGCCATCACCGAGGGCGCCGCCGCCATCCGCCGCGCCCTCGTCTCCGCCTGCCTGCATGGCCGCCCCCTCCCCGTCCCGCCCCACCCCCGGTCCCCCGCGGCGGCGCACGCGTCCCCCCCCGACGCCTTTGAGGCCGTCTTTCCCCGTCTCTGCCCGGAAGGCCTGGACTTTCTCCGGCGGCTCCTTGCCTATAGCCCGGCCCGCCGCCTCTCCGCCGCCGAGGCCCTCGCCCACCCCTACCTCACCACGGTGGCGCCCCCTCCGGCCGACCCCGCCCACATGCCCTTCTGCCGCGACCAGATCTCCATCGACGCAGAGGAGGCTGCGAGGGGACGCAGGCGCCGCGTTGTCAAGCCCGGCCCCGCTGCCGACCCGACGGACCTGGACCCCGGCCGCAAGCCCGCCGCCCTCATCGCAACCTCGGCCGTGGGAATGAGCATCCCCCCCACGGTGGCGCCGGCCGTGGCCCGCTGCATGGAGGCCTGGGCGTCGTTCCGTCCCGCGCCGTTCCTGCCCCAGCCGGCACCGCCGGCGGCCCAGCCGCTTGCCGGGCACCCGCCGCTGCCTGTCGCAGCAGCGCGCGCGCCGCCGTCGGCACCCCACGGTCACGCCCCACCCCACGCTGACCGCCCGTACGTGGGGCCCTCCCACGCCCCGGCGCCCCGCCCGGACGCCGGCTCCGGGCCAGCAGCGCCAGCAGCGCCGCTGCCCCCTCGGCCCCCGCCATCGTACGTTCCGTCAAGCTACGGCCACCCGGCAGGTCCCAGGCGCGCCTTCGCTCCGGCCCACCCCGACGCCCGAGGCGCCGCATACCACGACCAGCACTTGGCGTATGGACACCAGCAGCCTCAGCACGAGTATCGCCAGCACGCTTCCCAGCACTCCGACCCACAGCCCTATGGGCCCGGCCCGCCCGCCCCGGGCCTCGCCTCCCGCCCTAGTGCGGCCAGCGACCACGCTGGCACTTTCGGCGGCCCCAGAGGGCTGCCGGGTGCAGAGCCTCGTGGCTGGGCAGGCCATGCCTCTGCTGGGCACGGCCACGGGGCGGCGCGTCACGACCACCGCCTGGCCGGGCCAGGCGGCGGGGCGCTGTCGTACGATCGAGGGCACCAGCCCGCCTTCGCAGACCACCGGCCGTGGCGGCCGGCCGCGGACCTGGCAGCAGGCGCAGCCCGCGTGCCCCACGAGGGCCACCCTCCCCACCATTTCCGGGCGGGAGAGCAAGCCTGGCAGAGCGAGCCCCCTCGCAACGGCGGCGGCCACCGCATGGTCTCAGCGGCGACGCACGAAGGAGGGCATCCGTCCATGGGCGCACAAGGGCCAGCGAGGGACGAGGACCGCCGATATGCCGCCCCGCCCCCGTGGGTGCGGGGCGCACCTCCGCCGCAGAACCATTTGTCTGTCCATCGCTCGCATTCTGTTGAGCCGTCCTCGCACGCTAGCGGCGCGGCAAGCAGTTCGGTTTCGGCGCATTCGAGGCCCTGGCACAGGTAGATTCGGCCGCACGCCGTTGGCTTGTCCCGCCCCGCGCGCCGGGAGCGCCGACCCTTCCGCGTGTGATTGATTGCAGAGCCGCGCTCCTTGATGCCTCGCCAGCTCTCGCGAACCTGCGCCACTCGCCGCGCGACACCAAGACCAATCGGCAGACCAGGCAAAGCGAGTGCGAGTTTCGAGCATGGCTGCAGCTGGCGGGGCAGGCCCGTTCCAGGCCCCGGTTGCAACAGCGGAAATGCCGAGCCTGGAATGGATGGAGGCAAACGCCCCTAACGTGTACGAGCCGGCCGAAGACACGTACTTGCTCCTTGATGCGATCCAAGGCATGGCTTCGGACCTTGGGGCTGCGCGGCCTGCGCTTGTGGTGGAGGTGGGGCCCGGCGCGGGCGCGGTCACGTCGTTTCTTGCCATGTCCCTTGGAGACGACGCCGCTTGCCTGGCAATCGACATCAACCCCGAGGCAGTGAGCACAACGCTCCGAACAGCAAAGGACAACGGCGTGGAGGGCCGCGTCGCCTGTGTCGGGGGCGACCTCCTTGCGCCCCTTTCGGCCGCAGCGGCAACTGCGGCTTCGCTGCAGGGTGAGCCGGGCGCAACTTCGCGAGTCGGAGCGGAGCTGTCACGGCGGGGAGCCCACGGGGCGAGCGAGGGCGTCGGGGCGGGGACGGGTCCGTGCTGGGCTGCCGCGGACGTGATCGTGTTCAACCCTCCGTACGTGCCGACGCCGGACGAAGAGGTGGAAGATTCGGACATCGCAAGGGCGTGGGCTGGGGGGGAGCGGGGGCGGCGTGTGATTGACAGGTTCCTGCCCATGCTCCCTCAGGCGCTGGCCAGGCCTGGGGGCGCGGCACTGATGGTTGTGGTCCAGGAAAACGACCCGGCGGACATTGCGGCCGCGGCGGCTGCACTGGGCTTGGTGACGCTTGGGGCGGTCTCCAAGAAGGCCAGGAACGAGCGCTTGAGTGTCCTCAAGTTCCGGTGGCCCTTGCCCGAGGGAGAGGAGGCGCCGTCGTCCGAGGCGGGCATGACGCTGCTGGGCAGTCCATCTGGGTGACCGGGGCATCGGCTGCCGGCGCAGCCTTCGCGTCACGAGTCCAGGCGGCAGCGGCGGCTGCACCATTGGGCGCAGGAGGCACTCTGCCAGTCGCGCGTGGCGTTCGGAGAAAGCGCTGCTCTCGCTCGCGACAACTGCCGATTTTTTGAACTGCGAGGCATGCAGCAGGCACTTGCCATGCCTGACGCACGCTGTCACACCGCACTCAGATTCACACAAGGGAATGCACTGGGCTGTAGGAGGCATCTAAGCGCGGTCAACGTGCTTGATGAGGTCGAGGAGGCGCTGCGAGTACCCGGCCTCGTTGTCGTAGTGCGAGACGAGCTTGACGAAAGTGTCGTCCAGGCAGACGCTGGCCTTGGCGTCGAAGATGCTGGAGTGGGTGTCGGACATGAAGTCAGAGGAGACGACGTCGTCCTCGGTGTAGCCGAGGATGCCGGCGAGGCGGTCGGTGGCGGCGGCGTTGCGCATGGCCTCGCAGATGGCGTCGTAGGAGGCGGGGTTGGTGAGCTCGCAGGTGAGGTCGACCACCGACACGTTGATGGTGGGCACGCGGAAGGCCATGCCGGTGAGGAGGCCGTCGAGGGCGGGGATGACCTTGCCCACGGCCTTGGCGGCGCCGGTGGAGGACGGGATGATGTTGGCGCTCGCGGCGCGGCCGCCGCGCCAGTCCTTCTTGGAAGGCCCGTCAACGGTCTTCTGGGTGGCGGTCATGGCGTGCACGGTGGTCATGAGGCCGCGCTTGATGCCGAAGGTGTCGTGGATGACCTGAGCCATCGGGGCGAGGCAGTTGGTGGTGCAGCTGGCGTTGGAGATGATGTTCATGGAGGGGTCATACTTGTCCTCGTTCACGCCCATGACGAACATGGGGGCGTCCTTGGACGGTGCCGAGATGACGACCTTGCCTGCGCCGCCCTTGAGGTGGGCGTTGGCGGTGTCCAGCGTGGTGAACACGCCGGTCGACTCGATGACGTACTCGGCATCCACGGAGGACCAGGGGATGGACGCGGGGTCCTTCTCGTTGAACACCTTGATGGGCTTGCCGTTCACGATGAGGCTGTCCCCGTCCGCGTCAACGTCGCCGTGGAAGGACCCGTGGGCGGTGTCGAACGCCGTCATGTAGCGCATGTACTCGGGGTCGATGAAGGGGTCGTTGACGGCGACGATGTTGATGGTGGGGTCGTCCTCCGCGAGGCGCAGCACCATGCGGCCGATGCGGCCGTAGCCGTTGATGGCGACGTTGACCGGGCCAGCCTTGTCTCCCGTGGGGTTAGAGGCGTTGATGATGTCCACGAACTCGGGCTTGAGGGAGGCGCCGCCCACGAGGAAGCCGTCCACGTCGGGGAGGGCGGCCAGGGAGGCAGCGTTGGCGCCATTGACCGACCCGCCGTAGATGATGCGGGTGGCGGCCGCAGCTTCGGCAGACACGTTGTCGCCGATCCACTTGCGGAGGGCGGCGTGCACTTCCTGGGCCTGCTCGGGCGTGGCGACCTTGCCGGAGCCAATGGCCCACACCGGCTCGTACGCGATGACCACGTTCTTGAGGCCCTGCATCTGGGACGCGTACGCGCCGAGCTGGCGAGTGACCACCTCGAACGTCTTCCCGGCCTCGCGCTCCTCCAGGGTCTCGCCGATGCACGCGATCACGACCATGCCTGCCTTGGCAGCAACCGCGGCCTTCTCTGCGACCTCGAGGTCCGTCTCGCCCTGCGGGCGACCGGGCGAGCGAGCGCAGCAGCGTGCGCGGAGGGGACACACAAAAGCGATAACCCCAGCGAAGGGTCGCGGCCCGCGCGCGGGGGGCAGCGGCAGATGCAGCGATGGCGGGGCCACGTGCGGCAAGCAATCGCGCCGATGGCTCACTCTCGCGCGACGTTCCGAGTGGCCGATGATCGAGTACCCGACGCCGGCGTCCGCCAGCATCGCCGCGGAGAGCTCGCCCGTGTGGGCTCCTCCGAGCGCGAAGCAGTCCTGCGACAGCGAGAGGGCCGAGGCTCGGGCGAGTTGGCACGCGGAAATTCCCAGTGCGGCAGCTCCAATGGGCCGAAAGCCACGGAGCGGCTCCTCGCCCCCCCCCCCCGCCTGGCCCTGGAGCAGCCTTGGGCCGGCCTGGAGTGCCCGGCCCCATCCGCGAGGGACAGGGTGCGAGGGGCAGGGCGTCAGCGCTCTGGGCACGCGGCATCTGCTTCGCGAACCGGCCCGAAGCGGCTGCTCACTTGTGCGGCGACACCGAAGTCAGTGCGCAGGCCGCCCGAGACGCGGTCCAGGTACAGAGAGGGCGGCGCAATCACCACCTCCACGTCCGGGAGGACCTTACCGGCGTTGAGAGCAGCCACCCACGACTGCGGAAGAACATCGGCGGCAAGATTGACCCACGGGTCACGCGTGAGCCCAAGCGGATACCGCTCCGCAGCCAGACCTGCACGAGGGCGCTCGCAGTCCCGGCTCCCAGGCAAGTGCGCTCTGGGCGGATCGATGGCCGCATCGCTGGCGCCACTGCCGGGGACCAGGCCTCGGAGGCCTCGCTGGGGCGGGCGGGCGGAGGGCGCTCACCTCCACCTCAGCGCCCGTGCCGTTGCACTTCCAGTTGCCGCCCACGAAGAACTTGCGCGCCTGGGCGGCGGTGCTGAGAGCGCGGGACTGGGCGCGGCCGAGCATGCTGGTCTGGGAAAACCTCGCAGGTCTCGGGACAAGTGTCCAGCGGGCGTTCGGCAGCGTGCTCGATCGACCAGCCGCAGCCCGGCTCTGCACTGGTGACCCATCTCGCGCCGGTCAGCGCCCTCGCCAGCGCCTCCCTGCCGCGCTGGCGCCTGGCGGCAACCGCCTCGCGTCGCCGGGCTCGGCAGGGCAGAATCCGGTCGCGGCGTGCGCCACCGTCGGGCACGCGCGCTCGGAGGTGAAGCAGGGCGGAGTGAGGGCGAGGGGGGGGGAAGGGCAGCTCGCGGCGCAGCCCTGGTTGCGGGGCACGCGCGCCTGACCGCTGCGAGAGTGCTGTTGTGACGCACCAGCGGCCGACTCCAATGACGCAGACTGTCGGTTCAAGGCGCCATCAGGGCACTGACATCACACCTGCCCCGCCCACGCTCTCGGCACACGCCGCCGGCTGGCAGTCGGGCACCTTGGCCATCCCGCTCCCCTGTGGACTGAAGGGCGTTTCTCAAGCAGCGCGCAGGCCGGCCCGCGCCTGCAGTCGCACGCAAGGGCTTGCGCCGCAAGTTCCGCCCTGCAACACGCGCCGGCACCTCCTGCGGGCACGCACGGCGACCGCTGCACGGCAAGTTCGGCGCACGGGGCGAGAATCCCTGGGGTGAAAGTCCCTCGACTTCGCTCCGAGACTTGAGCGCCTGGAAAAACCACCCGGTGATCTGCCGGCTGCTTCTGCCGCGCGCATTCGGGGAGCGCTGCACCTCGGCGCAGCCCCACCCGCCCGCCCGAGACCGCTGGGGCGATGCTCAACCTTCGTCCGGGGGAATGGGAGTGGCTGGCGATGGCGCCAGACGGGAGGCATCTGTCCCCAGGCCTGTCGGTGCACCACCCGGCCGCTTCCCAGGACCAGCTGCCCAAGATGGAGGCCTCCCCGGTGGCTGGCACGCGGTGGGGCCATGCAAGCTTCCTTGTGGCCTGCGTGGTCGTCATGGCTTTGACCATGGCCGCCCCGGCGGCCGTGGGTGCCAGACACGAATACCTCGTCTACGACGGCGCCGATCACGCATCGACGCTGGCCGCTGTCACAACGACGGCAGGAGCAGCGCTCGTGGCCTTGGCGATGGTCTTTTTCGCGCGAGGGGCATTGGAGCCGCGTGATCGTGTTGGGTGAGCCTCCTGCTGCCCCTGGAGTACGCATCGTCACGCTGACCGGCTCGGGGGCAATTGCGGTCCCTCTGGCCTTTTGCGCCCTCGCCGGCCCGAGCGAAGGCCTTCCTCCGTCGCGCGCTGGTCCTGTGCGAGCGCGGGGGTGTGCGCTGCGCTGGGCGCCGCCACGAAGGCATGCTGCTCGTCGCCCGTCGCATCGTCGCAGTGCCTTGGACCTGGCAGCTGGCATGGTGAGCAATGTGTCGCAACGCGCCAGCAGGCTTCAGCCGGCCGCCCTTCGCCACCGCGCCCTGGTTGCCTGGTCCCGGCACGCGCTTTCCCTGGGCCGGGGATGGGCACGGGGCCGGCTCTTGCGAGGCAGCGCATGGCAGCATCGCGGTGCGAGGCGGCGGGAGGAAAGGGAAGGCGGGGGAACCACCTGCCTGCGACGGTCACTTTTGGCACGGCTTGAATCGGCTCTCCTCGCAGATTGCCGGCTGGATTCCCGTCCTTTTGGAATGGACAGGGGCTGTAAAGAGCGCTGTGGATGTTTGGCAAGTCATCCCGGGTGCTTGCATGAGCGTGCCGGTCTCGGCGCATGCCGTTCTAGCCGTGTCTTTTGCCTCGGTGGTCGCCGTCGGACACGCCGCGCAAGACCGCTTCGACGACGTGGACGCGACTGGCGCCAGCCCGTGGGCGCGGCTTTTGGCGCTCAACGCGCTAGCCGTTGCCTTCTGGCCCGGGCTCGTCAGCCCGTGGCTGCTCGGCTCGACAGCTGGCAACGTGTTTGGCATCGTCGCGTTTGCAACCGTTGGCACGCTTTGCGCCGCCCTCTTTTGGGAGGTGATCATTTCATCGGGCAGGCGCGTGCTGCTGGCCTGCTCCCAGGCTCGCAAGCGGTGCTGCCGGTGCATGCAGCAGCGGCGCCCAAGGCTCGTGCGGCCCTCCGGTTCCTCGGAGGACGCCAACAGCAGCGATGACGAGCTCCGGGACAAGAAAGTTGCTTCGGCAGCAGAAATTGTTCGTCTCCTGATCCCAGCATTCGTGTTTGTTCTGCTGCTTGTCAACGTGGTTGCCGTCATTGTCAGCCAGATGCACCTCGATGGGTGTCCCGCTGCCTTTGCCGACCCGACCGCTGAGCTTCCAAGCGGAGTTTCCTACCCCGTCGGGTTTTCTCGCGACGCCGAGGCAAGAGGGCGGGCCGTGTCCAACGTCATGCGTTGGTCCTCCGCCGCGGCCTTCTCGCTGGCATGCGTCATCCTCGTCGCGCGCGCCCAGGAGGCAATGGCGGACAAGCGCAGCGCTGCCTCGCGGGCCTCCGCTCGCAACCTCAGGCAAACGCTCCGAGTCCTCAGCCACGAGACCAGGGGCCCCGTCAACGGCGCGGTCTTGGCCTTGTCGCTGCTGGAGCGGTCGGTCAGGCGCCACGACAACGACGAAGTCGAGGACCTTCTGGGCGATTTGCGCGTCAGCCTGGAGCGCACCAAGCGCGGCCTGGACTCGCTCCTCGCGCTGCAATCCGCGCATGCCTCCGACAAGGCCGCCTCTGATGTCCAGTGGGAGTGGTGTGCTGCCCACGCAGTATCGCTGCGGCAGGTCAGAGCCACAATGCGGGGCGCATGCGCCGCCGAAGGCGTGGAGCTCGCCCTTGAGATGGTGGAGCCCTGCGATGACGGCCAGCCCGGCGCGCCCAAAGGCCGGCTGCTGCCTCCTGGCTCCCCCTTCCTGAAACCCAAGGTTCCGTCCGCGCCTCTGGATGAGGCGTCTGTCGCAGGACTGTCCCAGCTTGGGGCCACCCAGGGAATCCCCGAGCTTGAGCCGTTGGCCTTGCCCGCAGCGCACTCAGCAGGGTCCATCATGACGGGCAGGCGTCACCAGTCATCTTCGCAAGGCTTTGGCGGGGGCCTTGCTCGCGCGCCGCCGGCCACGCCTCGCAGGGCCGCTGGCTTGCGCCGCAGCTCCGGTCGCCCGCGCGCTGTGCCGAGCGACCCCGACGGCTGCCGGTCCCTCGTCCCGAGATGGGAGGTCTTTGTCGACGCCGACAAAGTAACCGCCGTCTGCCTCAACTTCGTGTCCAACGCCCTCAAGCACGCGCCGGCCCAGGGGGGCAGTATTGCGCTGCGGGTCAGTCTCCGCGTCACGGGCGACCTGGGCCCGTCGCTGCAGGACACCTCCCGCCCAACAACGCCCGCCTCAGCTCGCAGCGCAGTGCAGGGCGGAGCCTCCCTCGCCATGCAGCCCCACGCCTCGCTCCCGCGGAGGCGAGGCAACTCCCGGAGCAGAGCAGGGTCCCACTTGTCCAGCAACTCCGTCGGCGAAGCAGCGCGCACCAGCGGGCGCCCCGGTCCTGGACTTCCCGCCCTGCCGCTTGCCCTGGAATCAAGCCTGCCCGCGTCTGACGTGGACCTCGTCAGGGCCGCGCTCTTGCCCCGGCGAGCGCCCCCGTGCACCGGCGACAAGGCCGGGTCCGTCCCCGAGCAAAGCGGCGGCGCCCTCAGAGAAGTCACCAGTGCCTCGGCCGGGTCTGGCGCGACGGGTCGGCGAAATCGAACGGCACGCGTTTGCCCTGCAAGCGGCCCGGCCCCAGGACGGGGGCAGGACATCCCGAGCGCGGCATGCACCACTGCCTCGGCCTCTGCGACGGTTTCGCAACGCCGGGGCGAGTCCGCGTCCAGCCCGATGGGTAAGCAGAGCGCGAGCTCATCACTCCGGCCGACGCTCAAGGGCTCGGCAAGCAGCCTGACCGGCAAGCACGAGGCCAGCGCCGCAGCACCGCCCCCCCCGGCGCGGGACGACGAGACCGAACACGCCTCCAGCGGCCAGGAGACGTCAGCCGATGGCATCCCAAGCTCAGCGGCGCTGACGGCTGGAGCAGGGGCCGCAGCCACGGACGCGCAGTCCAGCAGCGCAGCCAGGAGGCCAAGCAGCATCGTGGCAGGCATTCGGCAGCCCGCAGCGTGCGGGCGGGGCTCTCACGCTGCCTTGGGCCGAAAGCGGGATATTTCAGCCGAGCAGACTGGCCCCACTGTCGACACGAGCGTCGCGACGGCGGCCATGGAGCGCGACCGCCTTGCTCGAGCACTGGCCGACGACGAGTCGTTCACGCTTGGCCAGGTGCCGACTGGGGACGGATCGGCGCCCGGAAAGACGATCACCCCCACCAATCTAGACGACCCGCCCGCTCAGGCGCCCCTTCAGCGCTGCATGCTGGTCGTGGAGGCCGTCGACAATGGCGCCGGGCTGCCGGAGCACGTGATGACCTCGGGAAAGCTCTTCACTCCGTTTGCACGCCTGCAACAGGGAGACGCGTGCTTGCGAATGTCCTCCACCGGCCTCGGCCTCGCCATCGTGAAGAGCATGGTGGTGACGGACCTCGGTGGCGCGGTTGGGGTGGCCAGCAAGCACGGTCAGGGGGCCTGCTTCTTTGCCCTTATTCCTTGCTGGGGGCGCTTGTCCAGCGAGGCGGTGCGGGGTCCTGGTCCAGGGCAGGGCCAGGGCGCAGCGCGGTGCGGCCTGCCGCGCCTGCTGGAAGAGCCCAGCGCCGCCGGCAGGGCCCGGGCTCCAGGCTGGGTGCCCGTCCAGTGCCCGCCGCAACAGGACCCCCAAGAGGTCGGGCCAACTCACCGCCAGGCGGCCTCCTTGCCAACGACCCCCAAGCTGCACGCTGGTGACGTGGGCGGGGGGCTCACTGCCGAAGAGCTCGCTGGAGTCGTCGGCCGCGCAGCCGGCGGCAGGGCGACGCGGGCGCTCAGCGTCGCTGAAAGCAACTCCACCACGCGCAAGTCGAGCATGTCGCGGGGCGAAAGAGAGTCCCGTCGCGCCGCCCGCAACGCGTCCCGCGTTGCTTCCTCGCAGCGCATGGCCTTAAGCCCAGTGGCGCGGGTGGGCTCCATGACTGGCAAGCCGCTGTGCCTCGTGGTGGACGACGACGCCATCAGCCGCTCCCTCACCGCGCGCTTGATCCGGAGCTTCGGACTTGACGCCACAACTCTCGACGATGGCGAGGCGTTTGTGCAGCACTTGACAGCAGCTCTCAAGGGCACCGCCTCCGCCTCGGTCCGCTGGCCCAGCGTTGTCTGCCTTGATTCGAGCATGCCCAAGCTCAGCGGGCCCGCCGCGCTTGCGAAGCTGGACGACCTTGCAACCCAACTCGACAGTGACGGGAGCGTTGTGGAGGCCGCTCGTTTGCGGTCGCTCCCGATCATCGGGGTAACGGGCAATGCTCTCGCCGGTGACAAGGCCCGGTTCATCCGTGCCGGCGCCAGGACCGTAGTGGTCAAGCCCGTCGATGCCCCGCTGCTGCGAGGCAGCCTGTCGGCGTGTCTCGGGCCTCTCATGCCAATGTAGCGGGCAGCGAGAGATTGGCCGGTGTTTTGCTTTCGCCTTCGCTTGTTGCGGGCAAACGCCTGCCTCGCTTTGAAAGACTGCGATTCCCGTGTAGGGAGACTTGTGTGCAGTGATGTGAATGCAGCTTTTTCGAGTGTGGCCGCTCTTGGACCATTGTCAAGGCACTCGGGATATGTTCGGCTGGTTTGATCCAGTCGCAGTGAGCACGAACGCAACATCAAGCAGCCTCGTTGCAGAGCAGGCTTGGTTCCGGCTGCCTCAAAGCTAGCGTGCGCTGGGATCGTCCCCCGCAAAGAGGATACGATCGATGATGTGCACCACGACGCCGTTTTTGCACCGAATGTTGCCTTGCACAACACGAATGGCATCAATGGGGGCCGGACCAGCCTCGACGGGGTCTCCTGGCCGAGCGGCCGGCGTCGTTCCGTGCCCGAAAGCCGACGAGGCGCGTGACAGCTCCTTGTCAAGCGCCGACGTGCTGAGGCTGCTGCGAACGGAGAGGCCCGCTCCGTGGGCCAGCCTGGCGACATGCTGCACGTGCCGGGACTGAGCCCTCGTGCTCGGCAGCAGCAGGCTCCCGGACAGCTCCGTCAGCCGGCCAGTGTGCTTGCGGGAGCGGGCCTTGAGGGCAGTGGCGGCGAGGCTTCCGTGAAACCGGTCGTTTCGCCGATGCGCCGGCCGCCTTCCGCCTCGTCTGCCGTCGTCCAGCAGCACGTCCGCCTGCAGCACGTAGGCGCCGTCGTGCGGCCGAGTGCCCACGCGCAGGACGGACGTTGAGTCCTCCGTGGGAACGAAGCCGCCTGAGAACCCTGCCAGATGCTCCAGCCTGTAGGGCGCCCCTACAACGTGCGCGAGCAGCAGCGCGTCGTCCCACACGCTCGGCGGCCCGCTGCTGTCAACCGCTCCAGTGCCGGAGGCCGGCGCCAGTGCCCCGTCCAGTGCTTCTTCGGCCTCGTGGGGATCTGCCAAGGGGCGAAGCGCCGACGTGGGCGGCAGGCGCAGCCGCACGTGCGGCGGCGGGCCCTCGGGGGGCTCTTCTTCCGCTTGCAGCAACGCTTCCGCTGCGGCAAGCTCTGCAGCCCGTTGCCGCGCAGCCTCCTCCCCCTCGTCCTCCTCCCCGCCCTCGTGAAAGCGCGCCTCGCTCTCGAAGAAGGACCGCTGCGTCGCGGAGCCCATCAGGGGGGCAGAGCGAGGCCACTCCCCGTGCTGGGCTGCGAGGTTGCGGCGCGGGGCTGGCGACGTGCCCGGCCCTCCCGTCGCCGCGAACTCAGGCGGCGACCCGCCGAGCGCCGACCCAGGGGTGCGGGGCCAGTCGGACCCGCCGCCGTCAGTGGCCGACGCAACGGACCCTTTCACGCTGCCCGTACGAGGGGCCTTGACGCTCCCAGTGTCGCGGTGGCGGCCTATGCCGTCCGCGCGCCCTCCGGGGCCCGAGCTCCCTCCAACGCTCCTGGCCGGGGCAGGCAGGCCCCCTGACAGCCTGAGGGAGCGGGCGACAGATCGAGGAGTGTCGAGCTGAGCGTCTTCGTAGCCGCCCGACACCGAGACGTGGTCCCCCGGCGCGAGAGTGGTCTGCGTGACCCAGGAGCCCACGGACCGCGCGTCCGCGGACAAGGCCGCCATGCTTGACCCGAAGGAGCCCACGCGGCGGAGGGCGCCGTGCATACCCAGGCCCGTAGCAGCCGTGATGCCGCCCGTCTGCGCGAGCCCCCAGATGCGGGCCAGGATGTCAGCCTCCGCAGCAACGCTTCGCTCGGGAACTCGGGGCCTGGCGCCGAGCCCCGCCGACGCGAGGTCCAGCCGCGGCACCGTGCACTGGCCGCGAGGGCCAGCATCGCCCTGCGAGGCCGCTCGCATCGGCGACACTGCGCACACTGCCCCGCTGCCCTCGTCGCGAGGCTCGCCCCCATCTGGCCCCGGCTCGCGCTCCGGGTGCGCCGCGCCAGCGCCGTCCACGTGGCCAGCCCGTGGCGACCGGCTTCCGTGCTCTCCGTCATCCTCCGCGAGCTCGCGTCTGGCCGCAAGCAATCCGGCTCGCGCAGCGTCGACTGGCGGCGGCAGGCCTGCGTCCTGCCGAGGTGCCGCCGCCTGCGACGCCGTGGCGAACGGACCTCCGCGGCTTGGCGGCGCGAGGGCACCGCCCGGTTCGAAGCCCCGGTGCGGCTGCAGAGGCGGCTCGTCAGGCGTGCTCGGCCTGGAGGAGAATGGGGTCGCCGAGGAGGCGTCCAGTTCGCCGGGTGCATCCGCCAGAGGCGACATGGGCCGCGGCGTGTAGGCCGGAAGGCCCTCGTCCAAGGACGCCGGGGAGGCCATGAGGTTGCCTGGCGCGCCGCCCCACCGGCGGGCGTCGTTCACGGTGCGGGAGCAGGCAGCCTCGGCGATGCCCGCCCCGCCGCCGACCTGCGCCCAGCTCGCCGCCATCGCCGCCCGCGCGTGGGCGCGCCCCTTGGCGGGCAGCGCGGGCTGCGCCCCGTCCCCCTCCGCCCCCTCCGCCACGCGCGAGCGCGGCGAAAGCGCGCGGGACCCAGGCTCGCTCGGCCAGCCGTCGCTGTCAGGGTCCGCCGCTGGCGCGTGGCCCGAGGAGGGCGTGCCCAGGGGGTGCCTCGGCCTGGAGCGGCGCGACAGGGGGCTCCAGCCTCCGCCCTCGCCCTGCGTGTCCTGAGCCGTGCTGTCGCTGTCGACACGGCGGGCAGACGGCGGCCTGCTGCTGCCGGCCTCACGCCTGTCGCCCCCAGGCAGGTGGTCCAGTGCGTCCCGCTCGGAGGCCGTGTCTGGAGCCCATCCGCGCGGCCGGGAGCTGCCGCCACCGCTGCTCTCCCCCGCCCCTACCAGCGTGCTAATCTCGTCAATCGTCACCCTCAAACCAGCGCGCTTGCCTGCAGGCGGCAGTCCGGCCGCAAAGCCCTCAACTCCGGCGCTGGCCGTGCGCGCCGCGGCGGGGTACGCAGGCGGGCCTGCGGGGGCGTGCTGTGGCGCGGCGTCCCCGGCAAGCCGGCTCGACGGCCGAACGGGCGAGCCGGCGCTGCTGCGTCGTCGGTGGGACACGCCCACCGGCTGAGTGGCGCACGCCGACGGCAGCAGCGCGGCGCCGGAGTCCATGCGGCGAAGGCCAGCACGCTCCCCAGGTCGACCGAGGAGGTCGCCCACCACACCGGCCTGAGGCGAACGCTGCTCGCCGCCAAGACTCGCCCCGTGAAGGCCGGGCGGCAGGTCGGCTGGCTGCCCGCTAAGCTCGAACTGGCGTCGGGCGCCGTCCGGGAGCACGACACCGCCTCCCCGCACGGCGTCGCTGCCGTCGCCAAGGGGAGCCACGGGCATTGCGCCCGCGCTGACGCCGGCGCTCGCGCCGCTAGCAAGGCTCCCCAACGCCGCTGTGCCTCTTCCCTCGATGCCCAGGCTGCTCCCAGCCGGGCTGGAGCCGCCAAGGCTGCTCTCCACGCCTGGGGCGCCTCGAGCAGCGCTGGAGCCGCGAGGCCACGTTGTGCGGCGCTCGGGGGTCGGGGCCGAGGCTGACGCGATGACGCCTCGGGCGAGCGAGCCGTCCGCGCTGGCGGCCGTTACGTGATGGATTCCAGCTCCGGGCGAGCGCGGGGACTGCCAGGGACTGGCGGCCAGACTTGCGTGCGGCCGCTTGCTTGCTTCTCCCTCGGGGGCCGAAATCGGCTCCGATGCCGCTTCGTCCGCCATTCCGGAGGCGTCGTCACGGTTGTCGTCGCTGTCGTGGTCGTCTCCGTCCGCGGCGCCTGCGCCGGCGTGGTAAACCCCTTCCTCGTCCTCCCCTCCCTGGTTTGATGCCGAGGTGGGCCCTGCCGACGCGCCGCCCCCCGCGAGTGCCGGGAAGAGCTCACGCCGGCCGCTCTGCCCTCTGCGAAAGGTCTCCTGGTCCTCCTCCGCGATGCTGACGCGCGATCTGCCGGCAGGGCTTGTTGCGAACGAAAGCGCGAACGCTGGCCGGGGGGCGGGACTGTCAGGCCCGGCCAAGGACAGCGGTGCCTTGAGCGACTGACGGAACTCGTCGACGCGGCGCTCGTCGTTTCCGGGGGGGGGCTCCAGCCCCGCGGTAGACTCGGCCTCGTTCGCGGCCAGGCTGGCCTGTGCAAGCGCCTCGACAGCCTGCCGGTGTTCCCAGTCCCGCCGTCGGAGGCGAGCGCCCTCCACTGCCTCCCAGGCAGCGAGGGCCGCATCCCGCTCTGCAACCAGCCTCTCAAAGTGCGCTGACGTCGACCGAGCCTGGGCAATTTTGACGCGCACGCGGGAAGCCGTTGCTCCCGATTCTGCGGCAGCCCGGGCTGCTCTGGCGGCCTCCTCCGCTCGGCTGCCGCCGCCCCCCGCTGCGCCCGTGGGCATGCCGTACACAGGGTTCGAAGCAGTCGCCTTGCCGGCCCTCTCTGCGGTCCGGACGCGGGCCCTCACTTCGGCTCTGCCGCGGTTTCGCTCGATTGCAAGGCCCTCCCGGATAGCCACAGCACGCGACGCGGCGCCGGCCGCCCTTGCTGCTGCTCCCACCGTGGGGTCAACGTGCTGGCCGTCAAACCGCAGCAGCGGGTCCGCCCTTGCAGCAGCTTCGGCGGGCGGCGTGCGCGGAGTGATGGCCTCGCCGTCGTCGGTGTCGGCGTTGGGGTCGCCGTCGCCGTCGCCGTCGCCGTCGTCGGCTGGCGAAGCGCCAGCGTGCGCGCTTTGCTCGCCTGCGTTCCCTCCTGCCCCGGAGCGCGCTACCCGCCCCGCCCGCGACCGACGCCTGCCACGGATCTCGTCCTCCGCCTCGACGAGGCGGCGCAGCGTGCTCAGCGCCGCAGCAGCTGCGTGCCCAGTCCCGCGGCCAGCCTCCTGCTCTGCCTTCTGCCATGGCCTCGCGCCCTCTCCGCGGCCGATGGGGCCACGCTCCAGGGACCCAGCGCCAGAAGTGAGCGCACCGCCATCGGTTGCACCTGCCCTCCCGGCTGGCAAAGCCTCGCTGGTCCCAGTCGACTGGCTGGAGGCTCCATGAAGCGCCCCGCCCGAGCGCCAACGATGCGCCGCCGTGCCGCCGCGAGAGCCAGGCAGTGGCGACTGAACAGGGCTGTAGGTGGTGCGACCAGGCGGCAAGTCCGACACGCTGCGCAGGCCCGGCAGCCGGGAGGGCGACTCGCGCAAGGTGACGCCGTCTCGCGACAGGCCCCTCCACGCATCGCCCCCCTCGCGAGAGCCCAGCGGAACGGGCATGGTGGCCGGCCAGCCGCCCGCGGCGGCCGCTCCCCTCCTCATCGCCGCATCCACGCCGTCCGCTGACCGCTGCTGCGCTCCTGACATGGGCGAGGCTGCTCGTCCCGCGCCCGCCAGCAGCGCCTGCTCTGCCACGCCTGGGTCCTTGGAGTAGGCGGCTCTGCCACTATCGAGCTCCATCCGCATGGCAGTGGGGCCGGGCGATCCCTGCCGCAGCTCGCCCAGCGACGGCTGCTGCGACTGCAGGCGCAGCTGCCGGGCGAGGGGCCCGTCGCGCCGGTCTTGGTCGCTGCTGCTCGGTGCGCCCGGAAGGTTCGGGGTGCGGGCCAAGGGCCGGGGCGGCCTCGAGCTTGTGGGGCTCGTGCTCCCAGGAGCAGAGCCACCCTCGCCGCGCCCCTCGTCCTCCTCGTCGTCTTCCTCGTCGTCCTCGTCCTCCTCCTCGTCCTCTGCCTCGTCCTCTGCCTCGTCCTCCTCGTCCTCGTCCTCGTCGTCCTCTGCCTCGTCCTCCTCTTCCTTTCCGCCAGAGTCGTCGCCAGCGCCTTGCGAATGTTGAAGGCCAGTGCTCGCAGCCCTCCCGCCAGATGGCGAAGCGAGGACGCCCTGCTCTGTGCACTGCGATGGCCCCGCTCCCTGGGGCGCGAACGGCAATGCCGCTCCCTGAAGATATGCGGTGCTACCGGGCTGCCTCCCACCGACTGCACCCTGTTCCGTGGAGCCGCTGCTCACCTCACTGCCGGAGCCGGACTCGGAGCTGCTGCTGTCCTCGTCAGAGTCGCAGGAGCCCTCGGAGCTCGAGGCCGAAGATCCCACGGACTCGCCCCCATCCTCAGCCAATCTGGCCCCGGATCCAACGCTCTCAAGCGCCCTTCCACCCTGCCTGTGCCGCGCATTCTCGCCTAGGCGGGGCAGCAGCCGACTGGCGTCAAGCCCTCTGGACAGGGGGCCGTCTTTCGCGTCGCGGCGGCGTCGAACGGCCGACACTCCAAGCTTCGGCATTGCAACGCCGCCCCCAACGCCAGCGCCGCTACTGCCGGCACCAGCACCCCTGCTGCGGCCGACCGCAAGGCCTCTGCTCCCTCGCGCCGGGAGGTGCTCTGCTGGCCGCTCGCGCAAACCGCCGTCGCTACTCCTGGCGCCAGCCACCCGGGCGTCGCCTGGGGTCATCAAGCCGTCCGGCAACAGAGCAGAGCCCTGCTCTCGCGCAATCGCACCCTCTCTCGGCCCGTTGGAACTCTCACCGCCTCGGCCGCCCCCCGGGAGGTGCCCCGCGCTGCGAGGCAGCGTGGCCCTGGGAAGCAGCGTGGGGTCTTCCGGGGCCACGAAAGCGTCGTCAACGGGCGCGAACAGCGTGCAGTTCCGCAGGCGGAGGTGGCCCCTCTGCACAGCGCGCTCCACCGCAGCCAGGAACCGACGGGCCCCTGCCGCGATAAGCACCTGGCGAAGCGACGGAAGGGCCTCGCCCGATCCTTCCACTCCCATGAGCCGGCCCTGCTCTGCCTCAGTCATGGACACGACCAGGTCTGACGCGGCGCGCTGGGCAGCCCGAGCGGCAGCCCTCACTGACCTCACGCGGGAGGGCTGCTTGCTCAGCGTGGAGCCCATCACCACGACATCTCCCATCACGATCGAGAGCCCGGCGACGGGAGGGCGCCGCCACGAGGAGCCCTCAGTGCCGGGGCGGGAGATCATTTGTCCGCCGCTCCCGGCGCCAAGCGTGCCAGCCACGCGACTGTGCAGGCCGCCGGCTCCTCCTAGGCCTCCACCGCCTGCGCTCGATGTTGCGCGCGTATCCGCAGTGTCGGGCCTGCCCAGCAGCGCGGCACCCACGCCGCGCCCCATGGCAGGAAGGCCAGCAGACACCGGCCTGGCCCGTGCCAAGTCGCTGAGCGCCGTCGCTGCGCTGTGCGGCCTGCCCAGCCCGGCGCCCATGGGACCGCTTTTGCCTCCTACGGACAGCTCGGCCAGTCTTGCTGCGGCAGCGGGATCCACCTCGGGAGTAGGAAGAGGGCCGCTCGCCTCTGGCGCACACCCAAGCAGCGCCGCCTGGAATAGGGCAGACCTGTACGCCGTAACTGCCGCCGCAATCCCGTGGAGCGTTCCCGGTGCCAGCAGCGACCCCGCCCTGGCGATGAGCTCTTCCACTTCGGACAGCTCTGCCGGACTGACGTCCACGGTGGAAGCGGCCCCGACCATGCTGAGGGCCTGGCGCTCGTCTGCGGCGGACAGCTGGACGGCCAAGTGGGCCGTCTCCGCGAGGTTCGCCCCGCCCGGCGCCGCGCTGCCCGACCGCGCCGACATGCGGCTCCTTCCGGCAGAGCTGGCGCGGCTCTGCGGCCGCCAGCCGCCTCCCACGCCGAGGCCGTTCGCCGAGAGCAATGCTGAACCCGCTCTTGCCGGGCCAGCGCTCGGCGGCCGCGAGTCACGCCCGTCGCTGGCGCTGCCGGCCATGGAGAGCTTTCCCTCGGCGTCCTTGCCTTCGTCGGCGCGCGCAGCCCACCAGCGGTGACCGGCGTCTCTCTTGATTCCATCAGAAGCAGCTCCAGCGGCAGCAGCCGCAGCCGCAGTCGCAGCCGCAGCCGCAGCCTCCTCCTCCTCCTCCTCGCTGTCCGTCACGGCGTCTTTCGCCATGGCCTCTTCCAGATTGAATGGCACGACCGCTCCACCCAGCGCCTCTGCTTCAGAGGGCGCGGCTGCGTGCCACGGCCGCCTTGGCCGGCGCCTCCCCCCTCCGGTGGCGGCGCCGCCGCCGCGCCCGCCGCCCGACCCCGAAGCCGCTCCTGCTGAGCTGGTCGAGCCCCGCTGAAGCGGCCCTGCGTGGGCCTGCCGCCTGGCCTCCGCTGCCGCTCGCTTCCGCTGCCCAAGCAGCAGCCGCCTCGCAAGCAGTGCCGCCGGCAGCGCCTGTGCCCGGGGCAGCCCGAGGAGCAGCAGCGCAACTCGTCGCCCCTCCAGAGCGACGTGCGGCAGGGCCTTGCGCAGGCGCCTCAGGGCTGCGCTGACCCCGCTCACGAAGGCAGCTCTGCCGGCGGCGGAACTGGCCTCAGCGGCGTCGACGGCGGCAGCGCGGCACCAGGCGCGGACGTCGGCAGGCACGGCGCAACGGTCGGTGGCCTGGGCTGCCCCAGAAGGAGCCCCAGCCCTTCCGATTGACGCCCCGTGGCTTCCGGCGCTGCTGCTTGCGGCACCGGACGAGGCTCCGCCGAAGTATCCGCTGCCCCCGGCAGTGGTGCTGGAGGGGGGGAACTGGCTCTGCTGCGCCCGCAGTGGCAGAGCTGGCGGAACGCCGCTGCGCCCCCTTGCGCCCCTGATCACTTCGTCCTCAAGCTGGCCAATGGAAGCCTTGACCGCCTGAACGGCCGCCACGGCAGCTGCCGCTGTGGCAAGGCCCCCACCCGCCAGGGGAGCCCCGATCACGCCCCCTGCCAGCAGCAGGGCGCTGGCCGCCACCACCCCCGGCGCGTTGAGCCTAAGAGCCTCCTCGATCCCCTCCCCGGCGGCGGCCAGCGCCTCCTCGGCCTCCAGCCTGCCCCGCAGGGCCCCCGCCCGACGCTTCCACGCGCCGTACGCCGCACCCTCTGCCTCGCCGCGCACCATGGCCGCCTCCTTCAAGCCGTCACGCCGCCGCCTCTCCACCGCCTCGTCCCCGAAGAAGCCGCTCCGATCGAAATCCACGACCAAGGGGGCCACCACGCTGCCCGTTGCGTCCCGGCGAAGCCTCGCCGCCCGCTGGGCTGCGGTTTCGTCGCCGCCAGCACCAGCGCCGGGCTCGCTGCCGGCGCCTGTGCCCGCGCGGGCGGGCTTTGCTCGTGGCTTGAAGTGAATGCAGGTGGCGCTGGCGCCCGCCGCCGCGCCGCTCAGCACCGCCATGGCCGCCTCGAAGCCTCCGTAGGACATGAACCTGGCGTACGCGTCCACCACCCACGTGTGGCCCGGGGGCCTCCTCCTGCGCGGGCGCACGGTCGAACGATCGCTCCTGGCTCGCCCGCTCCCGGCCGGGCCACTCGCGGCCAGCGCCCGCGAGCCGCGGCTTCCCACCGCGCCTGCGGAGCTCCTTCCGGACCGGGCTGTCATCGCCGCCGAGGCCGGGGGCGACCTGTCGTCCGTGCGCGAGCCAGCCGCGGCGTCTGCCTCCGCCGCCAGAATCTCCGCAGCCGCCGCCTCGGGCCAAGTCGCCTCCACAACAGCCTCCACCTCGGAGAGGTTGCCAAAGGGCGCAAAGAGGCGGCGGACGCGCTCGGAGAGCCGTGCGCGCCACTTCGGTGGAAAGAGCGGCCGGCCCGTGAGCGGAGAAACGGTGACAGCCGTTCCGTCCTCACGCCACCCCAGCGCCTCGGCAGGAAGCCGCCGCAGCACGACCGTGTCTGGCCGATGCGCTGGCTCCAGAGACGCGAAGGCCAGGTGCGGGTTTGCTCTGCCGAGGTTGGCAAGTCCGCCCGCGCCTCCCGCAGAGGCGCGGGAGGAGGGCCCACGGCCACGCGGCCCTGCCCCGCCGCTGCCGCCGAAGAAATAGCCAATCCAGTCGGATGGCCCAGGCGGGCGCCAGAGCAGCACCTCCAGGGCGAGCGGCGTGTCGGCTGGCCCCGTGTAGCCATTTGAGCGCGCCGACTCTGACGCCTCACGAGTGGGCTGCTGCGACACTGACTGGCCCAGCACGCGAAGCTGGGCCTCTAGCATCACGTCCGCGGCTCGGGCTCCTGGCCCGCGAGAGCTTGCCTTGCCGTCGGGAACCGCAACGGCAGCAGTTGCGGCCGCGGCAGCCTCCTTGGAGTCAAAGTCAAGCGCGACGTCCCCTCCCACCACTGCGATACCCACAACGCCGCTCAAATCGATGCCCGCGCGGGCCAAGCGTGTGAGCACGGCCCGCTGCAGCCGCGCAACCCCTGCGCTGCTCGACCGGCAATCACCGGGCTGCTCGCTTGGCCGCTCCGACGCGGCTGGCTCCCGCACAACCACCCGGAAGCTCGGCAGTAAATGAAAAGCCATCAGCGGCCAGAGGCCGTCCCGTGGCGGGGGAGGCCGCCCAGGACGGGTCCGGGCGCGATTTGCGGGGTGGCCGCTCGGAGCCTGCGGAGCAGCAACCTGCTCTGCTTCGGTCCAAGGCTGCCGCGGCGCTCGGGAGCGTCGTCGTGGCGGCACTCTTGAACGCCTTGGCGCAACGCAGGTGCGCGGGGCAAGGCGCGTTTGTCGCGAGCCCCAAACTGGCGGCGCCTGCGGAAGGCCTCAGGCTTGGACCGGCACGGCCAGGCCCGCTTGCACTGGCCGTCAACGGCCCTTGTCAGCGTCGCCGCCGACTTTCCGGTGCCACCGGGTGGCCCTGCTTCTGCCCCCCGCCCGCCCATCGAGCCGCAGATGATCCCCCTGTCCAAGGCGCTGGCGACATGGGTGAGACGAGAGCCGGGATCGCAGCGCGCACGCCAGGCCGTCGCCCTGACCGTCCCCGATCAGCTGCATAGCCTCGGTCGCGAGTTCCCGCAGCAGCCACGCGTGCCCGCCCCGCGCGTGATCCTCATCTGTGAATATGTCTACTGTGTGCACAGCAAACTGTGACTGGCAAAGTCCCCGAGGAGGCGGACGACATTCGCATCTGCGGCGGCATTTCGGCGGACGGCGGGCACACTCGAGCCTTCATCAACAAGCTGGACGCCAAAGTAGGCACGCTCAGCAACTGCGAGCGGCTCTCGCTGTCTACCAATTGCATTGACAAGCTGCTCCCTTTCTCGGGCATGACCAAGCTGAAGATCCTGTCGCTCGGGCGAAACCTGCTCAAGCGGGTCGAGAAGCTGGACGACCTGGCCGGAACGCTTGAGCAGCTCTGGTTGTCTTACAACAGCATTAGCGGCCTGGACGGTGTGCTGCCGCTGACCAACTTGCAGGTGCTGTACATGGCTCACAACGCCATCAAGGATTGGGCTGAGATCGAAAAGCTCGCTGGCCTCGCCCACCTCCGCGAAGTCATTTTCATCGGCAACCCCATTTACGAGGGCATGGACGACGACACTGCCAGGGCGCACGTTGTGAAGCGCATCCCCCACGTGAGCACTCCCCGCCCAGCCCGCCGCGGCCGGCGCCCGACTCTGACAGCCCCGACGAAGCCAGCGCGCGCCGTCGCCGCCCCCGCCGTGGAGCCACGGCCCGCCCTTCGCTGCTCCGCCCCGTGTACGGCTCGCAGATTGTCAAGGTGGACACCAAGCTGGTAACAGATGAGCTCAGGGAGGCTGCCGCCGCTCTGCCATAGTTGTTGCGGAAACCCTTGTTGGCGGCGAGGGCCTGCCTGCCTTGCCAGGCCGCCTCTGCTGCCGCACCGCCTCCCCCTCAGCACTGCCGCCATCACCTCCTCTGCCATGCGTCTCTTCTTCTTGCTTGCTTCGTTTGTGTGTCGTGGCGTGCCACCTCCCGCGCACGGCGCGGTGTGGGCTGTTCGCCTTCATCGCTCGCCTGGTTCAAGGTTCGTTCCCGAGTCGACAAGCTGGCGAACATTCCAAGCACGAGTGTGCTCGAGTTGCTGCAGTCTGCGCGCTGCAACACGCACAGCGATGTCAGATGCCGAAACGGCCAGCCGCGCCTGCTGGGTGCCGAGCTCCGGGGTGTCCCCAGGCTTGATATCTGCCGACGCCCGGCTTTCGCCCAGCAAAGCCCCGGTTGGCTCCTCGCGAATGCCCATGCGCGTGCAGTGCGAGCTGCACGGCATTCGTTGCTCTTGGCATCCCAGGGCGCGAGCTGCGCGGGCGCAACGGCGCAGCCTCGCCCGGAGCCAGCCAGCGAAGCGCGTCGGCTCAACCGCGCGTGCGAGTCGATCGAAAAGCCAGGGTGTCGCCAGGCCTGCTCGAGCGCTGCGAGCGCTGCGAGCGCTGCGAGCGCTGCGAGCCTTGGGAGCGAGCTGACGGGGCCGCTGAGGTCGATCGTCTGCCACTCGCCCGCGACTGGTGGGACCTCGCTGAGAAGGCTGCTGCCTCGTTCGCAGGGCTTCCGGCCGCCACAGGCGAGGCGGGATGTAGTGAGGCCGCGTGTTGCCTCGCTGAGGCCAAGCGGGACCCGGGAGGGTTGGCGACGCGCTCTCCCGCGGGATCGAGCCCTGGAGTCGCCTGAGGGCCCGATTCCGGCGCGAAGGGGGAGTGTGCCACCGATCGCGCGGCGGCATTCCGTGGAATGACAGCCGATGACCGCTCAATGGGGCGGGCGCGGGGCGGGAGACCGTACTTGCGCCCCGCCCATCGCACTGGCTCCGCGCTGGCATCTTGGCTGTAGTCTGGGGCCGCCTTGGCCTCAAGCTCCTGAAGGGTGGCCCCGCTCCCGTATGTGGACGACATCGTGAGGCCGCGCCGGCCTGCGAAGGGCTTGCCGGCTCTGGGGTCCGGCCGAGCGCCTGGAAGGGAGTCAACCAGCGCGCGGCCCACGCCCGGCAGCAGGGGGAGTGACCCACCGATGCGGGCTGCGTGTCCGCTTCGGATCCGCCCCGGAAAGGCGAGTGAAGCCCCGCCCGCGCCACGATCATCGCCGCCGGTTGCAGGTGTCTCGCAGCCATCCGTGCTTTCGCGGACGCGGTCGTCGGCGGCTTCGTCCTCCGCCTCCTCGAAGCCGGGCACGAGCATCGTGTGCCTTCCGATGGGAACGGAGCGGAACGGACCCACGGGGACTCGGTCCCGCCCAAAGTATCGACTGTGAAACCACGAAGGGCTCTCGAACGAAACCTGGCTGCCCTCGCGGCAAGGGTCGGAAATCACCTTGCGAGTTGTCACGAAGTCCCAGGCCTGCAGCGGCCTGCGGGTTGGGCGCTCAACTTCCTGAATTCGCATCCAAGCTGGCTTCTCGCTATGGGATCCCAACGCGATAGCCGTCCGGTCACTGCGGGTCGGCACCACGGCGCGGCAGTGCTGGCCCTCCGTCACCGTGGACCTGGTCCAGCTTGGCTGCAAGCGCTGTCCTGCGCGAACGCGTGGCCTTTCTTCAGCAGAAGTTGGGTTGCTCCGCTTCCCGGAAGGCCGTGTATCCCAAAAAGGCCGCTCGGGCGCGTGGGAGTCGCGCGAGCCAGCAGACTCGGCGCGTGCGGAGGCCATGGCGCCACCTGCCGGAACCGGCTGCCGCCTCAACCAACAGCGCCGGCGAAGCCGAGCCTGGATCGGGGAGATCTAGCACGCTTGCCCACCTCAGCTCCCCTCCCCCCCCAACTCGCCTGTGCAGTGGGGTGCGGGGCGCGCGGAGGGCGAGGCGCGCTTGCCGGACGCCGTGGCCGGTGCAAGCAGTCGGTTGCGGTTCGTGGCGCATATTGCGCGGAATTGCGAACATTTCGCACTGCAAACCGCTTTGGCCAGCGGCGCTCCGCTCCGGGCTCTCGTTCGCGCCGCAGTCAGCGCCTCGCTTCCTACAACCTTGCTGCTTGCCCGTGTGGCAGTCCGTGGGGGGCGCTCGCGGCTTGTGGTTGTGATAGGCGGCGCTCGGTGCGGGCGAAAAACAACCCGCGACCGGGGCTTGGCTCTGTCCGCAGCGCAGCCAGAGAGAGCAGCGGCCCACGCGTCGCTGGGGACAGCCAAAGACGGCGACCGCGAAGCTTGCAGTGCCAGCGTGGTCTGACTTGTCTAGGGCAGGGCGGCACAGCCCACGCAAGCAACGCGTGTGCCCATTGCTCTGACCGTTCCGGCGTCTGCAGGTTTCGCTTCTGGTTGCTGCACAACGCTTGCAGTTCCTGGCCCTCAGGTCGGCACACTGGCCAGCTGGCAACCTGTGAAGAGCTCACGTCCATGCTTCCCACCACAAGGATGAGCGTGCTGGGACTCAAGCGATGCCGCTGGCGCCGCCTGGCAAGGAAACTTGTCGCGCTGCTGCTTGCTGCGGCCGTCCATCAGACTACTGCGTCGCCGAGCTCCAGCAAGCTGCTCGAGTGGCACCCGCGGAAAATCTTCAGCCACCTTCTGGTGCCACATCCTTCCGGACGACAACCATGCGCAGTGGTGGCGCTGATCTCCGCGGGACGCCCACACGCTGGCGTCGCCGGTCTGTTGCGGGCTGCAATGGCGTCGCAGGCAGCGCCGCACCCTGGTGCACCCCAAGTCAAGATCAGTCGTTTCGAAGGGCTTGACGCCCATGCGGCAGGAGAGGGGCCCGTCGCATTCTGCTGGATCAACGCGCTTCGGCACGCTGACGAGTTGCAGCGTTTGCAGCAAGCTGGCACTGCCCGCCCCTGGTCGCCCACCATCGGCGCAAGCAGCCACAACCTGTCACAAACCGAAACCCCGGCAGCATGGTGGACTGGCCTGCCCGCAGTGAGAATCTTCACGAGAGCGCGGCCAAGTTTCGTATCAGGAGCCGGCAAGGGGCAGCCTGGAACCTGCGACGTCCAAGCTGCGCGGCAGCTCAGCCGCGCGCTGGCCCGTGCCAACAGCAAGGCCGCTCAGGCAAAGATTTTTCGCGCAGCTGACGTTGAACTCATTCAAGGCTGCGTGACGAGCTCCAATCCCTGCGCCGGCGGGTGTCACGACGCAAGTCGACTGCTGGAGTCCATTCCAGCCGAATGTGATGCTCAAGCGGAGTTGTCACCAGCCGGCGAATCTGTGCTCCGAAAGCTCAGACAGCAATCCGAGACTGCAGCAGTCGCAGTTTCGCGCGAATCCTATGGCACCCTCAGCATGCAAGCGACGATCGCTTCAGGCGAATGGGGGTTGGAGATTGCGGACGATGCGCGGATGGGTCGGCGCTCGTTGGGTCACTTGAGCGTCTCGCGCAGACCCGGCGGCCACCTCCGAGCTCCTGGCGGCGTCTGGCAAGCCGTGCACAGCTGGAGCAGCTTTGCAGCGTTTGGTCCCCAGCAATTCGTGGCTGGGGGTGCACGTCACATCCGCCACGGGCAACGGCAAGCAACGGCGCTGCACGTGGCTGCCTCGTCGCTGGACGAGGCTCTGGTTGCGCGGCTTCTCGCGGCAGGCATGGATGTCGACGTTCGTGATTCCATTGGCTGGACGCCGCTGCTGTCGCTCTTTGCAAAGCTGCCAGCGGTGATGGAAGCTGCTGAGCGAGGAGAATGGCTTCATGTAGGCGCGCGACTCGACGTCGCACGGTCGGCCGAGCTAAGTTGGCTCCAGTCGACGAAAGGGCGGGACTCGCGCATCCAGTCGGCCGTGGAAGAGGTGCTCGCAGTGCAGCAACAGCTGCTCGCGCAGGGGGCGAGCCCCAATGCAGCGGCTGTTGCCGGTACTTCGCCCCTCCTGGCTCTGGCAGCCAATTGCCAGCGGCTGGACACCCTCCAGGACGCGACAGGGATATCGTTCGTGCGAGCCCGGCTTGGGACCATAGCCGGCGGACCTCGCTCCACAGAGGCGACTGCTGCGCGCACAAGGCCGGGGGCGGCAGCGTTCGCGGCGCTCCTCGCCGAGGTTGCTGACCGGTCGCAACATGATGGCTCCCGCCGCCATCTGCAAGGAAATGTGTCCAGCGGGCTTCGGCAGCTTCTGCTGTCGGAGAGCGAGCTCGGAGAGCAGGGTCTTGAAGACCCCTGGGGAGCCTGCGTTGCTGCACTGCCGGCGGGAGTCCGGCTCCTTGGGGCTCGCCGCAAGGACGTCGAGCTGGCTGCTGCACTGACTGGATCCTCCGAGCACGAGCTTGTCTCCGCTGCTCTTGGAATTGCGGCAAGCGCACAAGTCGGGGAGTATCCGCTGTGGAAGGAGTACTCCAAGATCTGGCCTCGCGAGGGCGCAAGAGGGCCGCAGCAGTCGCGCGTGGCATCGCCGGTGTCGCTTGCGACCCTCGCCAGCCAGCTTCTTGGCAACCGCCCCGAGCGCGACTCGCCTGCGTCGGGGTGCTCGGCCAGTCTTGTGGCTCTTGTTCGGTCGGGCGTCGCCATCGGCCAGCCCGATGCGTTTGGGCAAACCGCTCTGCACATACTTGCAAGGCATGGCCCCGCTCACGCCATCTGGGCCCTCGGCATGGTGCTCGAGGCAACAAGTTCATCTGGGCCACAAGGGCAGCTGCCCCGAATGCTGGACCGCCTCAACTCCAAGGACTGGCGAGGAAACCGCCCGCTGCACTACGTGGTGGCCGAGTTCAGCCATGCAATCGGCGAGGGCCGGAGCAACACTCACAAGTCTCGGCTTGTATTGCTTGGCCTTCGGACCATGCCCAGCGTGGAGGCCTCCATTGAGGTGCGCCGCGAGATGCGATCGGTGCGCCACTCGTCCCAGCTCCCATTTCGGGCCATGGGAAGGCGCCTGGCTGAGGGAGCGTCCACGACCATGCTGGCCGCTGCCGTCGTCAAGATGTGCGCTTGGAGGACGTCGCACTCGCAGTTTCTTCGCCAGAGCCCATCGCGATCAACAATGTGGCCAACGGCAGGCCTACCGCCTCTCCGAGCGCCCAGTGACGACGAGCACTTTACGACTGGGCACTTGAGAGCAGCAATTGCCATACTCAGCCAAAATGGGACATCTCCCTCCATCGCCTGAGGCCCCGACGTTCGGATTCGTGAGCCGCCGCGTGGAAGTTAGCGAGGGCGCCTCGCCAGGCGCGTCGGTGCTCTCGGGGGCCTCGCTTGGGGCCAGTGACCCCGAAACACCGGACGCCTCCGACCTCAAGTTTGCCATCTTGAGCGGCAACCAGCAGGGCCTCTGGTCGATGGACGCGGTCGGGGGCGACATTCGCTTCGCGCAGTCCAACCCCCGCGCCCTGGACTTTGAGAGCGCCCCGCGCCAGTCCACGCTGGTGGTGTCCGTGACGGACAACGGGGCACCGGACGGCTTGAAGCGCAGCGGTACGGCGACGTTGCAGATGATCGTTCTGGACGTGAACGAGCCGCCGGCTGTCGTGCTGCCGGTCGCAGGCCTCGAGGTCCGCGAAAACTCCGCTCCAGGCGCTTCGGCCGGGAGTGTGAGCTGCGCCGACGTGGACGCCAGCGACCAGAGCGGGCTGGCGCTGGCGCTGGTGGCGCAGGAGGCCATTCCGGGGACCAGCGGAGTGCTGCCCTTCATGATTGACGCCGGCACTGGAGTGCTTCGCGTGAGCCCGGGCGCTGGTGGGGCGCTGCTGGATGCTGAGAGCAAGGCCACGTACGAACTCCAGCTCCAGTGCACGGACAATTTGGGGTTGGTATCAGAGACCAAGTCGGCAAGCGTCCGCATCGTGGACGTGAACGAGGCACCAGTTTGTGCGGGGCCCTTGAGCTTCTCCGCGGCGGAGGGTGTCAAAGCCATGGTGGGCACTCCGCTCGGGGCCGTGTGCTCCGATCCAGACTCTGGGGACACGCTCGTGTTCGCGATCGACCCGTCCAGCCAGGCAGCAGCGCCCGCCTTTGCGGTGGACGCCACCTCTGGGCAGCTGCGAGTGCACGACGTCTCGGGCACAGGCGCCGGCTCGGTCAACGATGCGAGCGCGCGCTTTGCGCTGAATGTGACGGTTGCGGACAAGCAGGGGCTTGCAACCGTGGTCCATGTGCTCGTGCAAATGACGGACACCAATGACCCCCCCGTGTTCGGCGCGTCCGTCCCAAGAATGCTGTCGGTGCCGGAGAGCTCCACTGACGGCTTCATCGTGGCACTGCTACAGGCCACGGACGAGGACTTCGCGTCTGACCAGTCTCATCGCTTGACGTACTCGCTTGCGCCCACGGGCCGCTCCGTCAACAGGCCCTTTCCCTTTGCGGTCACAACCACGCAGGGATCGTCGGCCCTGGGAGCTGGTCAGATTGTACTCAGGCTGCAGGGCTCCGGGCTGGCTAGCCTTGACTTTGAGGGGGCGCAGAGCGAGTTCGAGGCAATCGTGACGGCGACGGACAACGGCACGCCGCAGCTGTCGGCCAGCGCTGTCGTGACCATTCGGGTGGCGGATGCTGCGGAACCGCCCACGTTTGACGCCCTGGTGGCCGAAAGCAGTCCGGATGTGGACGCTGCGACCGGCCTCCCTGTGATTCGCGCTTTCGTGCCCGAGGGCCTCAGGAAGGGTGCAATCGCCTTCTCGGTGGCGGCCACGGACCCGGATGCGGCCTCGCAGGGGCACCTCGAGTGGGCCATTGCGGCGCCTACCAGCCTATTCAGCGAGCACTTCACGCTCGACCCAGCTTCGGGGGCAGTTGCGGCGGCGTCAGATATCGATTTCGAGGCCATCGCGCCTCGGGCAGGCGTGGGCCTGGCGAGCGGACACGCGCTGTCGGTCACAGTCACGGTGGGCGACGTCAATGAGGCCGCCAGCATGAGGACGAGCGCGGTGCTCCGCGTCTCCGTCACAGACGTGAACGAGCCGCCGGTGGTGTCTGCAAGCACGGCGCTGGAGGTGGCCGAGGACGCCACGAGCGGGGCAGTCGTCGGCACCGTTCCTGCCACGGACCCCGACTCCGGTTCCAGGGGCCAGCTGAGGTTCCGGATCAACGGCTCCGCCGCTGGCGATGGAGCGTCTTTCCGCATCGACCAGCTGTCGGGCGCCGTCTCGATCGCCTCGGCGGGCCTGGACTGGGAGGACCGGCCTGAGTACCGTTTCCAGGTGCTGATCCAGGACGGCGACAGCGTGGAACCGCTGCAGGTGGCCACAATGGTCACCATCAGCGTCAGTAATGTGAACGACGTCCAAGTGACAGCCCTTCGCCTGGACCCGACGGAGACCCCGTGCACCAGCAGCCCCTGCGCAGAGGGATCGCTGGCGGACATGGTGCCGCGGCCCAGTTTGGCGTCGATGTCGTCAACAGGAATCTTCTTTTCGCCCCTGGGGGGCGCGGCAGTCCAGCTCGTGGGGACTGGCATCGGGTTCACCGCTGCGCGCTTGGAGCGCGAGGGCTTGACGATGGCGGACGTCAAGGTGGCTGTGTCGTACGGCCCCACGGCCACCGAGTACGTGGCACAGGACTGCCGAGTGGTCGCTGCCGGGTCAGTGGTGCAGTGTCGGACCGTGGCGGCATGGGGAGGCAGTCACAAGTGGCGGCTGGAGGTCACGCAGGTGGGCTCAACGCAGCTGAATCACGCCTTCGAGGCCCCACTGACGACCTCGGCAATGCCCCCTGAGATCACAAGCGTGACCGTCTCGGAGCACTCCGGCCAGCTGCCGGCTGGCCAGCTGCCTACGTACGGCGGTGCCAGCTTCACCGTCGAGGGCTCGGGCTTTGGGCCCAAGGCTAGCGTCATCAGCCTATCGCTCGGAGGTGCGGACGGGCGGCGGTTCTCGGTTCAGTTTTGCAGCGTCTTGAGCGACGGCCAAAACCTCGCTCAATGTTTCGTAGCCCCGGCTGGGCTTGGCAAGAATCTGCTGTTTGCTGTCGTCGCGTCGGGCCTCCCGAGCGCGGTGTTCCAGTCAGCTGTGTCCTACGCGCCTCCCGTCATCACATCAGTGGCGGTGAAGGACCAAGTGACGTCGTCGGCTTCGCAATCGACGCTCCGCACCCGCGGCGGCCAGGTGCTGATTGTTTCGGGCAGCCAACTGTCGGACGGGGCCTTCCCAGAGGAGCTTGAGCTGCGCTACGGCGACGGCAGCGGCGGCTCCCGCCGGTTCCAGGCGACGCAGTGCCGCGTCACAAAGCCCCACACGGAGATACAGTGCATGAGCGTGGCAGGAGTCGGCTTTGGGCTCGGCGTCCAGGTGCAAGTGGGCGGACAGTGGTCGGAGCCGTCAGCAGCGACGCTGGCCTACGCTTCGCCGATCGTCTCGTCGGTGAGCGGAGCGGGGGCGCTGGCGTCCGTGACGGCGGGCGGTGAGACCCTCAGCGTCGTGGGCGACAACTTCGGGCCGGCTGACACCAGCCTCGCCTCAGTGGTGGTTCGCTACGGCCCCGCCGCCAACCCTGGCAAGTACACGGCTCACAGCTGCCGGTACGGCGCCGCCAACACGGAGATCGTGTGCCTTACCGCCCCCGGAACCGGCCGCGCCCATGCCCTGTCCGTGACGGTGGCCTCGCAGACCTCGGCCCTGCTGGCAGGCGCGGTGAGCTACGAGCCGCCCGTTGTGGCCTTCTACGAGGGCGCGGGCTCCCTCGGTGCGGCCACCGATGGGATGCAGGAGGTGCTTGTGACGGGCCGCAACTTTGGCCCGCTCGGCCACGGCGCAATCGACCTGGTGGTGTACCGCCAGCCGTCCGGCGCGGCGGAAGGCCTCACTCCAACGGACCTGACGACACTGGCTTCGACAAGCAGCCAGTGGAACAACTGGACGGACGTGCCCTCGCTGGACACGGAGCAGTTCGTGTTCCGGGCTGGCTCCTGCCGAGTGTCTGTTGCGCACGTGCAGATGTCGTGCTTGACTGCGGAGGGAGCGGGCCGTGGCATGCAGTGGGCGGCTGTAGTCGACGGCCAGGCATCCACCGTGCCCTCGACGTCGTATGGCGCGCCGAGGTTGGTCTCAGTCTCCGGCCTGGGCACAGACGGGGCGACGACTGATGGTGGCGAAGAAGTGGTGCTGCGCGGAGCCAACTTCGGGCCTTCTTTCGAGCTATTGGACGGGGGGGCAGCGGGCTTCCTGTCGTCCGTGACGTATGGGCCTTCACGGCGGGAGTACATGGCACAGGGCTGCAGGCTGGCGTCGCACTCCGAGATCCGCTGCCGGACGAGCGCGGGTGTTGGGCGCGGCCACCGCTGGCGGGTGGTGGTGGGCGGCCAGGAGACGGCGGACTACCGCGATACGGTCGAGGCCAGGGCCGCCGGGCTGGTGCTCGACTACGCAAGTCCAGTGCTGTCGTCCGTTTCGCCGCTGACGGGGACCACAGAGGGCGGTTTCACCCTCCACCTGTCGGGCACGAACCTTGGCCTCTCCGATGCCCGCCGCGCCAGCTCGGGAGATGCGGTGATGACTGTGCTGTTCGGTGACCTCCAGCTGCCAGTTGTGGCGCAGTCGTCCGACGGCCAGGGGGGGCATTCTGCGGACGTGTATGTTCCCGAGTCCGATGGCGGAGCTCGCGACGTTCAGGTGCGCCTGATCGACCCTGCTGGCCGGGAGACGGTGTCCAACACTTTTGCATTCGTGTTTGGAGCGCCGACGCTGGAGAAAGACTTGTACGTGGTGCTGACGATTGGAAACCGATTCAACATCACGGCCACGGGGACCAACTTTGGCCTTGCGCCGCGCATTCTGGTGAACGGCATCCCGACTGAGAATTGTGCGGTGATTGTTCCCCACAGGCAGGTGACATGCCAGTTTGAGGGGCGGTCGGGAAGCGTCGCTGTCGTAGCCAGGTCAGGTTTCGTGTCGAACAGCGTGTTCTTCGACTTCATCAGCCCCTCCTTCCTGGTGGGCGACGCGTCGAGCCGGCCGCTTCTGGATACCCAGGGAGGGACAGTGATTCGAGTGGAGGGGCTGAACTGGCAGACAGACCCGTCCCAGATCAACGTGACGGTGGGCGGGGCCCCGTGCCCGATCATGCCCCTCGAAAGCCCAGTCATTGTGCTCGAAGACGAGACTGAGAGCCGGTTCAGCCTGGAATGCCGGACGCCGCCAGGGCAGGGCCAGGACGTTCCTGTCGTGATCACTCGCGGGGGCCAGGCGTCGCTCCCGGACTTTGCGTGGTCGTATGCGCCGCCCAGCCTCGCCTCTGTGGACCCTGCAGCGTCGCTCCCGACCACCGGTGGCCGCATCACCATCCGCGGGTCCAATTTTGGGATATCCGGCGTGGTGCTGCTGCCAGGCATCTCGGTGCAGGTGGAGTCGTGGTCGCACGATACCATCGTGGCGCTGGTGGATGCCGGCGAGGGGGCCGCGCTGAGCCTCGAGGTGGACGTGGCCCAGCAGCGCAGCGCGCCCCTTCCCTTCAGCTTCGCCCCTCCCCTGATCACGCAGGCGCCGGCAACGGGCCCAACGGTGGGCCAAGCTGGGGCGCTGATCGTCGGCGCGAACTTCGGCGTGTCGATGCCGACTGTGTCACTCGTCCGGTCCCGGCTGGGCGTGACGGGCGTGCTGCAGTCGCTGCGGTGTCCAGTCGTGAGCTTCGACCACTCCCAGCTTGTTGTGAACCTGCCAGAGGGCACGGGGACTGGCTGGCGCCTCGTGGTGACGGCAGCCGGGCAGGAGCCCGTGGCTCCGCCCCCGTTCGACTTCGACCGGCCGGAGCTGGTGCGGATCGACCATGACCCGCTCATGGGGCTGCCCACCTCTGGTGGGGTGGAGATCACGGCTCTGGGCGCCAACCTGGGCCCGAGCGGCGCCGTCCTCTTTTTGCGCGCATTCGGGGACTCGAACCCGCTCAGCGGCTACCAGGCCACTTGGCTGCGACAGACGCACGCCAACGCCACCTTCACCTTGCCGGAAGGCCAGGGCAGCACTCTCGAGGCAGTGCTGACCGTCGACGGGCAGCACTCGGACCCGCTGCCGTTCGCCTTCGACGCGCCTCGGATCGACTCGCTCCTTCTCCCAGACCAGGTTCCCACGGAAGGCACGTGGCGTTCGCGGGACCCCATCCGTCGCGACGTGGTCACGATCATGGGCTCGTCCTTCGGCGTGCAGTCCACGCAGCGGACGGAGGTGCGCATCCTCCCGGCAGCAGCGAACGCCTCTGCCCCCTTCGCTGCCATCTCGCCGGACGACTTCCGCAAGGGCGTGGCCTGCACGCTCTCGGTGGAGCCTGACCCGCTCGCGCCGGGCCAGTACAAGGAGACTGAGTCGGGCGTGCGAAACTACGGCCACGGCATGATCCGCGCTGGCATTCCGGAGGGCTACGGCCGCGACCTGCGGCTGGTGGTGTCCGTGGGCGGCCGCCTCTCCAACGCGGTGCTCTTCTCGTACGACCCCCCGATGGTGGCGGCTGCGATGCCAAACGTCCCTACCGCCGCGACGTGTCCACAGACCAACGCGGCGCTCGGCACCTGCGCGGCCGCGCGGCCGCAGGGGCAGAGCATCCGCCTGACGGGCCGCAACTTTGGCGAAACGCCTCCTCTGGACGGCGAGCTGGACATCCGCATCGGCGGCCTCCCGTGCTCGGTGCAGTCGTGGAACCGCGACGCCACGCTGGGCGGACGGCCGTACCTGACCTGCTCCATCCCCTGGGACACAGTGGGCGTCAAGAACCTCACCGTCGAGGTGGCGCTGCAGGAAATCGAGCCATGGACCGCCGCGGAGGGCCTGCTGGCCACCGAGTGCGCGGCCGGGGCCTACGGCGTCGAGGGCGAGCACTGCCTGGAGTGCCCGGCAGGGGCGTCGTGCGAGGGAGGGTCGGCCGACCCGGTCTCGCTGCCCGGCTGGTTCGATGTGCGCCCCGGGCTGGGCGCAAACGGCACGGACAAGGTTGACGACGCTCTCTGCCCCGCGCAGCGGCGGGTGCTGTCGGCGCGCGACTTCTGCTTCCGCCCCATGCCGTGCGAGCCCAAGGAGGCCTGCATCGGCGCCTCGCTTTGCGCCACGGGGTATTCGGGCGAGCGCTGCTCCCAGTGCGAGCCCGGCCGGTTTTACCGCATCAACGGCCTGTGCGAGCGCTGCCCCGACAGCCCCGGGCTCATCGTCGCCCTGTTCGTGGTGGTCGCGCTGGCGGCCTGCGTTGCCGGGTACGTGCTCAACCAGAAGAGCGTCAATGTTGGGCTGCTGGCCGTGGGCGTGGACTACTTCCAGGTGCTGGCCATCTTCGCCCGCACCCGGGTGCGCTGGCCGGCCTTCGTTCGGGACCTGTTCCGCTGGCTGTCGGCCTTCAACCTCAACCTGGAGCTCGCGGCCCCCGAGTGCGTGCTGCCCGAGATGACCTTCGCCCTCAAGTGGTTCATGACCATGCTCCTGCCGCTTGCGGCCGTCATCGTGCTGGGCCTGACCTTCGGAGCGCAAGTGGTGTACAAGCGCTTCGTCATGGGCCGGCGCGACTGGCGCGAGCTCACGTCGCACCTGGACCCCCTGGTGGCCGTCATGGTCGTGGTGGGCGTGTTCCTCTACCTGGTGCTCTCCCGCATGACGCTGGACGTGTTCAACTGCGCCCCCACGGACCCGCCGGACGGAGACAACCTGTACATGAGCGGCATGCTCGACGTCATCTGCTTCCAGTCCGAGACGCACCTGCTGCTCTTCCCGTTTGCGGTCACGGCTGCGGTCCTGTACGTGGCTGGGTTCCCCGCCTTTGTGTTCATGTTTGTGCGTCGCAACCTGTACAAGGTCAAGTACGACCAGATCCTGCGCGCCCGCGGCATCTCGCCGAGCTCCAAGCTGATGCCGCCCCAGATCAAGGCGTTCCGCGCTCGCTGGCATCGGCTCTACTACCTGTACCGCCCCGGCAAGGCCTACTGGCTGGTGGTCATCCTGGCGCGCAAGTTCCTCGTCGCCTTCACTGCGCTGGCGTTCCGGTCGACGCCCACGTACCAGCTTGCGGCCTCAATCGTCGTGCTCTTCGCCGCCTTCACGCTCCAGGTGCGCCACTCGCCGTACATGTCGCTCAGCGACCACGACGCCGTGGCGAGCCAGTTCCGGGACTTCACCGACGCGGCCAACATCAAGGCGGAGGGGACGCTGCAGCTCGCGATCCGCTCCAACATGGACGACTTCGAGCAGTCCTTTGAAGCCGAGGGGAAGCGCGGTGCGGGGGGCAAGTGGGGCGCGGCCGCGTCCGAGATCGGCAAGGCCAGTTCGGCGCTCAAGGCCAGAGCGACGACCGCCATCGCGGAGCAGCTCGTCAACTACAACGCCGTGGAGATCGGGCTGCTGGGCTGCGGGATTCTGGTCAACCTCGCGGGCATCATGTTCTTGTCGGAGCGGTTCGCCGACTCGTACAACGGCTACTACCAGGCGGAGTACGACACGCTCGCAGTGGTAGTTGGCCTGGTGATCTTCTCGTCGCTGGTGTTCTTCGTCGGCACGCTTGCAGTCGAGGTGATGCATGTGGCAGCTCCTGCCACAGCAGCCCGCGTGTTTGGCGTCTGCGTCAGCACCAAGCGAGCGGACAAACGACTCGCCCGCGCGGTAAGCAAGCACGGTCTGATGCTTGGCGCTGGCGGAGCCACCACCACGGCCCCGCTGCGAGCCTCTGGCAGCGGCAGCGGCGGCGGCACGTTCGAGATGGTCAACAACCCCGCATCCAGTGCCCTTGACCTGGCCGCGGACGGCATCAGCGGCAGCAGCTTGCCAGAGGAGCTGCCGGACCAGGAAACGTGGTCCAGCGTGCGGGCGAACTACCGGCGCAACGAGCGGCAGATGAAGGAGCTGCGCGCAATGGTGTCGAAGCTGCAGGATGAGGCCAAGCGAGTGGAAACCATCGCAAGCATGGCCACCCGGCTTCCTTCCTTGGCTGACGCGCTTGCGGACGGCCCGGGAGCGTCCCGTCGGAGCCCCTCGTCTCCAGTCAGCAGCCCGGCCGGGGCGCACAAGCGGCGCCTGCGAGTCGGAGCTCGATCGCCGCATCTGAGCTCTCGGCGCTCGTCTGATGCAACAGGGAGCGACTTTGCTGCTCCGGTAATGGCGCTCGGCTCGCCAGCACTCCCCGCGTTTGGCGCGGGGGTGACTGCCCCGCCCCCGGCGCGAGCGACAGGGGTGCCCAGGCGCAAGCGCTGAGTGTTGCCGGCCGCCCACCTTGGCCAATTGGCTGTATGCACCGAAGTGCGACCGGGTGTGGTGCCAGCGTGCACTTCGCTCGTTCGCTGCATCGAGGCGGTCTGTTCTTGAGAGCGGCGCGTTGGGCTTTTTTTTCTTCGTCTTCCCTTCGGAGTCAAGTTTGCATTATGGAGGGGTGGCTTGCCGCGACATGCAGGCGCGACATGGTGTCCCAACACCACTGCTCAGCTCCCTGCATTGATCGTCCATGCCTATTCGATCCCTCCCGACGCTCCCGATTGTGGCTCGGTGTCCAAATCGCGCTGCTGGGGAACGGGGACCACAGCCAAGGTCCTGCCTGCCCTGGGAGTCCTTCAACTGGAGCCAAGCCGCTTGGGGACGGCCCCCAGCTGGAGCGTGGATGTGTGATACGTGATGGCTTGTTTGCCTTGGCTTGTGCGAGTCTGATGCGTCTGAGTGTTGCCAGGGCGGCAAGTGCCCTGCTCCGCACATCCGAGAGGATGGGAGTTGCGTTCGCGAGGGCTGTGGAACCTGAGACCGCGTGGCTCCCCGCAAGATGCCGGGCCGAACTCCATTTGCTCCTCCGAGCGCAGTCGTTGGCGAGCCCACCAGCACAACGCACGCAAGTACGAGTTGGCGGCCTGCACGATGCACCACCAACACGCGGCTGTGCCGGGGCGGCCGGCTGTCTCAACCCCACGCGACGGGCCACCCAGGACTGGCGCTTCTGGCCGCCACCCGCCATGAGTCTCCCGCGGCAAGCGACAGCCTCTGTTTGCTGCTGCTGGGGCTGGAGAGCCATGAGCCGTCCCTGGCGCCCATGGCAGAGCACCTCCGACGGAGCTCCACTGACCGACGACGGAGCTCGCCATCTGCTGCGGATATCACCCGAGAGCCGCGCGGGGCCGAGCTTCCTAGCGGCCATGGACCCTGGCTCGCATGCGCAGTCCGAAGGCCTGTCGTTTGCATCGTTTGCGGGTGGACAGGGGAGCGCGTTTGCCGTGCTGGCTGCCGAGGCAGCCGCCAAGGCAGCGCCCACCGAGCAGCCGACGCCTGCTGCGACCAGCGGGTTTGTGCCCCTCGACGCGTCGCTGTACGCCGAGGGCAACGAGACACTGTGCTTTGGGCAGCTCGAGCCGGTGGGCTCCGAGCCAGCCAGCGCAAGCGCAGCATCGACGCTCAGCAACTCGCCAAAGGGAGCCTCAAAGCGCCCTCGCGAGGAGGCTGGCGACGCCCCGGCGACGCATGCCGCCCCTCCCTCGCTTCCCCCGGTGGCCGAACGTGATGTTCCAGAACTGGCTGGCGCCGCGGCTCTGACCGGCGAAGAGGGCGAGGACACGGTTGCCGAGACCAGAGTTCGCCTGTACGTGTGGGAGGGGCCCAGGGAGACGGGCGCGAGCAAGGAGCTTTCCGAAGAGCCGGCCGCGGCCCCTCCAGGCGCCGCGTCAGGGTGCACGGCAGGCCTGCTGGACGGGACGGCAGATGCCAGCTCGCCAACCGCAAAACGTCCCCGCCACGCCGACGCAGCAAGTGCGAACAGCGTCGCAGCTCGTTCTGAGGAGGGCAGCGCAAGAAGCGAGCTCGAGGGCAGTCGCAGCGTCGGATTCGAAGCTCAGAACGGTCAAGCGGCTCACCCGGCAGGCGGCACGGCCGTCGGGTCCGGGGCGCTGCCCGACAGCGGCAAGCTGGCGGCAGCCGGCGGCAGCGCCGGCACAGCTGGCGCTGCTGCAGCTTCTGCTGCCGCCAAGCCTGACGCGGCCGAGCCTGCCGCTGATGCGGTGGCGGCGAGGACGAGCGGCTCGGCCCTGCTTGGCATGCGAGGCACGACCAGCCTGCCCCGGGCAGCCTGTACGGCAGAGCAAGGCAGGTGGGAGTGGCGCGGCACCGGGCCGCTGCGGCTCAACCTGTCTCGCGCTGACGACTCGGCCAGGCTTGTGCTGCGGCAGGAGGCAGAGCGCGGTGGCGTCGGGACCCGGGTGCTGGTCAACGCGGCCGTGACGGCTGAGCTCCACTGGGCTAGGCAGGGGGACGACACCGACAAGTTCCTCAGGACGACGCTGCCCGTGGAAGGCACGACTGGGCCGCAGCTCTGCCTGCTGCGGTTTCGCAGCGCGGAGGACGCTGAGCGGATGATGGAGCACGTGGGTGGTGCCATCGCCAAGGCCCAGGAGCGGCAGCGGGCGCAGTGAGCGTGTGTGCAGGGCGAAGACGTGGGAGCTTGGGGCCGAGTGGATCGTGTGAGGGCGCGCTGGCTCGTCAAGAATGAAGGTCCTCCGTCCTTGCCTGCGGGGCGCTGCAGTCGATGAGCGGATGTTGACAGGTTGCGGAACAACGGACAAAGCTGCAGCAGCAGGAGCGAGAAGCAGGGGGGCCGCGCCGCCTCACGCGCAAAACCTGTTGCTTCAAGAGTCCCGGGTCGGTTTGGCTGTGACGGTTGAGGCAGCTGGTGACCACATCACTCGGCCTTGGCCTTGGCCTTGGCCTCTGCTGCGTCCTGTTCCGCCCAGGACCCCTGCAGGGAGAGGCCGAGCTTTGGGTACTCGGGAACGAGCAGGGTGCCGAACAGCCAGTCGAAGAAGATGAAGTACTGCCCGTAGTTGTAGACCCAGTCGGTGTGGTGCAGGGTGTGGTACGCCGACCCCATCACGGGCTCAGTCTTGCCCACGAGAGTGTCGTGGATGTTGGTCGTCCACATCGCAGTCGCAAACTGGGGAGGCCAGGGTGGAGGAGCGTCGGGGAACGGGGGGAGGGGTTGGGGGGGGGGGACAGAAGAGGTCGCTGGCTGGGGACTGGGGCTACGCGGCCAAGCGGGTGCGAACAGGTGCGCTCATCGTGGCGAACCCAACGCGCCGCGGCAACAGCGCGGGCCTGACGTCAGCGGCAGAACAGCGCAAGGCAAGGCCAGCCGCAGCACGCATGTGCGCCGGCTTCAGGCTCACCAGCATGACCATGAAGGTCCAGAAGTGGACAGGGATGAGGACCAGGAGGAAGACGTACGGGGAGGCCTGCATCATGCCGTCGACCGGGTGGAAGGCAAGGCCAGCCCATGGCGAGAGCGAGTCACCGGTGTTGTAGATGTGGTGATCGGCGTGCAGCCACTTGATCAGGGGGTGGTGGAGCGCGCGGTGCACCCAGTAGACGCAAAACTCAATGAGGAAGAGGTACAGCGCAGTCCATGCGAGGTAGGGCACGATGCCGCCGATTTCCTCGATCGAGTAGTAGCAGCGGGACAGGCCGTTCTCGGCCAGCCACTCGCCGATGGTGGGCATGAGCGTGTACATCACGAGCGCCTTCTGGGACACCCAGATCTGGGCGAGCTGGGCGGAAAGTGTGGGCACGCCTCCCTTGGGAAAGATGCGCGACCGGAAGCATCCGTAGATGAGAGCGCACCAAACCAGACCGAGCACGTAGTAGAGAGCCGACCCCGCCACGAGGTTCCGCAGCCAGGAGGCAAGCACCCGCGGCATCTGGTCCCTCACAGAGACAGGGAGCACCAGGGCGTTCTTCCAGTCGTTGGACTCGGCGAACGGCCGCAGTCCTTCAGGCATCGTGGCGATATCGCGGTCGAGAGAGTCCCAAGCCCATGACGCCGCGTCTGCCAGGGGGCCGTCCGCGAAGGCCGACAGCGCAGGGAACGGAAACGCTGCAGTCTCGGACATCTGGTCCAGCGAGGCGTCCAAGTGCGCGGCCAGGGGAGGCGCGGCGCACTCTGTCTTTGCCACCTCCTCTGCCGATTGCGGTCGCCCGCGAATATTGGGCGATCAAACATTGAGTCGCCGGCGCATCAGCCAAATCGGTCAGTCCCAGCGATCTTTAGCTGACTCGGGGCGGCTGTTCTCGGTCCAAAGCAGCTGCACCCATCCTGCGTCGCTTGCGGTCCTGCCGGCGGCAGCTTTGGTCCGCACGGCGGGCACGGGGCGAACACGCAGCCTCGGAGAATTCGGCACAGTTGCGTTTGCCGACCGAGCATGTGCAATCGGGCACATGCGGGGGAGCGAGGGGCAAGTGTTCTGCATGGCGGGCGGGTTCGCGATGCGAGAGAGCGCTTCACGCAAGCTCACTCCAGGCCTTTCCCTTGGCCACGCTGACTCGAAGAGGCACGCTCAGGCCTCCCGGAACGGCAGCCGTCATCGCCTGCCGGCACTGATCAGCGACAGCGTCCGCGATGGGCTCTGCAACTTCGAGCAACAGCTCGTCGTGGACGCAGAGGAGGATGCGCACGGCATCCTCTGCGGGGCCAGCCGACGCCGGATGTCCGCCGAGGGGCCCAGACCGGACGCGGAGCCCCGACGAAGGGCGAACTGCGCTTGCGGCCCCAGCGCACAGGGCACCGGCTCTGTGGAGGGCGTTGATCCCCTCCACCACCCTTGTCACCCGCACCAGAGCCTGCCTGAAGATGTCAGCAGCGCTGCCCTGGACTGCGGTTGAAAATGCCTGCCTCCGTGCGCGGGCGCGCTTGGCGGCGCTCTTGTCTCCGATGCCTGGCAGCCACCGCCGCCTCCCGATGATGGTGGCCACGTGGCTGTGCGCCCTGCAAAACCGCTCCATCGACGCGCGAAACCGCACCAGGCCTGGAAACGCCCGTTGAATTGAGGCCACTTCTCGCCTCGCGCGGTCCATTGACCAGCCGACCTCCGCCGCCAGGCGGCGAGGCGCCATGCCGTACAGCACTCCGTAAATAAGCCGCTTTGCCTGCGTCCGCTCTTCGTCGCTCACCTCCGAGGCAGTCCGCGACAGCCACTGCGCCGCAACTGTTCGAAACACATCGGCTTCGGACCTGAACAAGGCCACGAGGCCGGGGTCAGCAGACAGGTGCGCCATCACGCGCAGCTCGATCTGCGCAAAGTCGAGACTCAGCAGCACGCGTCCCGGCGGCGCACGAACACAGGCCCGGATGTCAACGAGGAGCCGGCGAGGAGGAGGCCAGCACCCGGACGCCAGGCGCGAGCCTGGGTCGCCATCACCAGTCGAGCGGGCAGGACCAAGGAGTCGCGCTGGGTCGTGCTCTGCCGAGGCTCCGACGCCACTGCTGCAGTCCCGGAGTGAGCTTGCGGCGCTCGGGTCGAAGACCCACGTCCCCTTTGGCACCGCCTGCAGGTTGGGCCTGCGCGCACTCACCCGGCCGGTGCTGCTGAACGGGTCGAGGCAGGCGAAGGCTCGGCCAGGAAGCTCAACTATCGCCTCATTGGCACGGCTGGCCCCGCCTCCCGTCGCTTGGCCGTGGTCGCGAGTGTCGGTACGTCCGCCTCTGCTCTCACCGGCGGAGGCGGCAGCGGAGGGGCAGTCGTCCGAGTGGGCGCCTTGGCGGGCGGCGAAGGGTTGCCCTGAGGTGCCGGGGCGAGCCGAGGCGGGCAGGGCCGCAACACTTGCGGATAGAATTGCCTCCGCGTCTCTCAACAGCGGCGCCACTCGGCGGTGCTCGAGCACGCACCTGGCGACGACTGACCCCGCTTTGGCTGCGGCTTCGAGCTCCTCTGCCGCTGCCGAGTTGAGCCTCGTCTGGAAGCCCTCCCCCCGCAGGTCGATCTCGGCGTTGACCGCTCGTGCCACCGCAGCGCTATCGCCGAGCGCAAACCCGCCACCAGCAGCAGTGGTCGCCATGGCGCGGAGCGCGGCCTCAACACCCCGCAGTCTCCCATGCAGACTCAGCAGCGCCCTGGGAAGCACTGGGAGCCCCGTGGCCGCCACCGCGGCCAGACAGGGCAGAAACGGCGCGTCAACGCGCAGAAACGCCTGTTCCGCGCCTTTGAGCCACAGCCGGGGCATCACCAGCGCGCCCACGAGCAGGCAGAGCTGGCTCTTCGATGCCCATTCCTGCGGCAGAGCCACGACACCCTGCCGCCCCCTTCCGCCGGAGCACAGCCGGCAGGCCGCCTCCGCTCGCCGCAGCGAGCTGGCCGCTGCCATGGTGCTGCCATCCGACGGCCGCGCCGCGCCTGAGCCTGTGCCAGTCCTCCCGGCCTCGACCCTCCCCCCCGGTCCGGCGAAGCAAGCGGGGGCGCAATGGGCCTCAGCGGCAGCGTCCTCCCCGTGTGCCGGAGGGAGCCGCACCCACACCGGAACGGCGGGGCCTCCGTGTCCGCCGCCGCTTCCGCCGCTGCCGCCGCCGCCGCCGCCGCCGCTTCCGCACCCACCTGTCGGCCGCTCGAGCAGCGTTTGCAGGCTCGCGCCCTCGGGGGCCGTGAGGTCGTGGAACGACCCTGCATCGCTCACAGCATCCAGTGCCGCTCGCAGACGTCTGTTCGCAAGCACGCCAAGCAGGCTTAGCGCAGAAACCGCAGCGCGCCGCTCCACCCCGGAGGGAAGTGCGCCGACGACGCGGTGGCGAGGCAGGACACTCCCGCCTGGCACCAGGGCCGCCTCCACTGCGTCATCTGGAGGCAGAGCAGCGCCCTCGAAGGGGTCGGCTTCGCGGCCACCGCTGCCCGGGACGGCCACAGGCACCACAAGAGCGGCGAGGTCCACTCCCGCTGCTGCTGCCTCCGCGATGGCAGCTTGCCATTCCGGCCGCGCGGCCCCGGCTGTCTGGACCGCTGCATGCGCGCTGCTGGCGCCAGGCAAGCCGGCAGCGCCCCCCTCGACCGGCCGGCTTGCCTCGCCTCGTTCTTCACAGGCAGACGGCCGCGAGAGCAGCCACTGCAGCGCAAGCCTGGCTCTCAGGCAGCCTCCCACGAGGTCCACCGGTCCAGGCCTGAGAAAGAGTGCTGCTGTGAGGCGGTGCAGAGGCGCCACCGCCGGGCTGGGCATGGAGGGGGTGTCTTCGCATGCCAGCCACGCAGCGGCGCCAACATCCAAAAGTCGCTTGGTCGGGGACAGGGACACGCCGTGCTCCTCCAGGAGCGCGAGCTGCCAGCCGGCATTGTAGGCCATGAACGCTGGCGCTCCGCCGCTGCCGCTGCCGCTGCTACATCTGCCCTTTGCCCCCCTGCCGCCTCCACCGGCACGCATCGTTGACGAGGCACGCCGCGGCGCCGACGGCGCCGAAAGCAGCCGCCGCAGCAGAGCCCACCGGTTTCGCACAACCGGGCCCACGGCGGTGTTGCGCGCAGACCGAAACGCGAGGTTCCACGACCGGCAAGCTGTCCCTGCCGCTGCTGCCGGAACGACCCACCCGCCCGACGTCGCGGCCCCCTTCCCCGCCGCAAGGCCGGCCCCCTCGCCCTGCCATCGCCCGCTTAGGCCTGTCCCCTCCGCCTCAGACCCCTCCACGCCAAAGCCAAGCGGGAGCGGCCCGAGGAACTCCATCACCAAGCCAACAATCCCAGGCTGCGTCCTGCCAAGACGCGCCCAGTCCACTGCGCGGCCCTGGGTCGCTCGGACGCCAGGGCGGACCGGCTCGGCTGGGAGGGCCGGAACGAGAGGCAGGTCTGGCGCCAGCGACCAAAACGTCTTCTCAGCCGAGCCAGCCCCCCATGCGAAGGCGATGCCCACCACTACGGCAGGTCGCGAGCCCGAGGCCGCCCGCACAGGCCGCTCTGCGCCACCCCCCTGGCACGTCTCAGCGGCCAGGCGCACCTGGCAGGCCTGCCTGGCCGGCAGCAGGCCAGCCCAGCTGCGCAGGTCAGACGTGCTGGGCGGGGCCCTGACAGCCAGCTGAAGCGCCAGGTGCGAGCACGCCTCAAGCTTCAACAACGACGACCAGTCATCACTGCCCGTGCGCGGCTGGCGGCCGCGGCCTCGGCTGAGCGCGCCGTCGCCCTCGCTGCTGCCACGTCGACCGCCGCGGATCCGGGTGCCTTGGGCGGTGGATCCGAGGGCGGGCGCAGGACCCTCCTGAATCTCCGCGTCCTCGAATGACGCTGCCTCGGGCTGCGTGACGGCAGGGGTCGCGATGGGAGACGGCTTGAACACCAGCTGCTCCGATTGCCTGCGTGAACCGCCCGCGCCCCCTCGGCCGGATCCGCCGCCGCCCTGGCCGGGCCCCTCGGCGCCCACCGCGCTTCCAACGGAGCCAAGCCTGTTCCTTCGCCTGCTGCGCCCGCGGTGGCCCCCGAGCGCTGTGCCACGACCCCTCAAGCCGAATCCACCGCCTTGGTCACCCGGAGCGCCGCCCCCGCGCTTCCCCGAGTCCCAGCCGCCGCGTTGGTCGCAAGCAAAGTCCTCGTCGTCCCCGTCGTCGCTGGAGTCCGACAAACTGCCTTGCACCGACGCGCCGTCGGAGGACATGTCTTCAGCGTCGTCGGACGAATCGAGGCAGCTCAGGCCGTCGTCTGCCCCCTCCTCCTCCTCGCTCCACTCGTCGGCCTCTTCGGGCCCGTCGCTCTCGTCGCTCGCTTCGGCCAGCAGCTCTGCCAGCGCCTCGGCCGCGCTCGCGGCCGCGACGTCCCCCTCAGCCTCTCCCTCAGCGCCCTGTGCTCGCATCGCGGCCGATGGCCCAGCCGCCGCCCCCCTCACCCGGCTGGCCCCGCGCCGCGAAGCCGCGCCGGCAGCGCTCGACGAGTGCGGTGCCTGTGACGTCGCCGCCAATGCCGCACCCCTGGCCCCCTGCCCATCGTTGGCGGCCAGTTGCCGCGCCGCCTCTCTCAGGCGAGTGGCGAAGGCCAGCGCCGCGTCGCTCCTCTTGGCCGCCTCCTGAGCGTGCAGCCCAACAAGGGTTGCGTTGAGCAGGGACAGCGCGGCGCCGTCGTCCTCATCGTCCTGGCCTCTGTCCCTCGGAGCGGCAGCCCCGCAGCCTGCCTCGCCCGCCGCCGCTCCCGGGCCCGCTGATGCTGACGCGGAGCGCGACTCTGACGCTGCCGTCGCCGCAAGCGGCTTTGGTGTCGCCAGAGCCGCCCGCCGGCCACCGGGTCCGCCCAGCCCCGTGGCCTCGAAGGGCTCCACCTTGGAGAGCACGTCCACGAGGAAGCCGAGGTCGGCCTCCGCGAGCGCGGGCGCCGACGAGATACCCGCCTTGGCCAGCCGCGCGAGCTGCGCCGGGAGCAGCCCCAGCGGAGCCAGCGCCCGCTCCCGCCGGGGCGGCCGCTTCATCGACAGCTGCAAGTCCTTCCGGGCTCGCAGGGCGACGCGGCCGAGGGCCGTCCATCGGAGCTCCAGACAGAAGCGGCCCACCCGCTGCGCATCTCTCACTGCACGGGCGACGAACGCCTCCACCTCTCCCTCTGTGGGGAGCCGCCACCCCAGTCCGTGCTCCAGCGCCCAGGCGTCGGCCTGCTGCCCGCCTGCCGCCTCCAAGGCCGCCGCCGCCCGCTGGCGCGCTCGCCGCAGAAACGCCACCACCGGCCCCGCGCGCCCCACGGTCGCTACGGCCTCGAGCAGCAGAGCGCCGTACCACCGGACGCACGCTTTCCTGTCCTCCTCCGTTGCACGGCGCGGCTCGCTTGCGGGTCGCCGGCTGTCTCCCGCGCCAGGGGCAGCTGCCACCGCGGCACGGCCACCCTCGCTCCCCACCGGCCTAAAGGCCGCAACGCCGTCGAAGGAGTGTGCGCACGCGTCGCTGGCCCGCGCCAGCAGGTGGAGCAGCGCCGGCTCCACCCCGTTGGCCACCGCCGCCTCCCTCGCGGATGGGGACGACATTTCCAGCAGCATAGAGAGCATTCGAAACGGGAAGTGGACGGGACCCGGCTCTGCCGGGGCCACCAGCATGTACGCAGTGATGGTCGACCCGAGGTGCACGCGCCCAAAGTGCGATCGAGCGTGACGGAACACGTCCAGGCTCGCCTGCGGGCCGAGCGAGGCGCGCTGTGCCGCCAGGGCCAGGCGGGAGGCGCGCAGCTCAGGAGCAGCAGGGTGGGGCGCCTCGCAGAGGGCGGAGGCTGCGGTGGAGGCCGCAGCGCAGCCGGCGGGTCCAGCGCATGCCGGGGCTGCCAGATGGGGCGCCGCTGCCCTTCCTGGGCCCAGAGGAGACGGCTGACGAGGCTGAGCGGCGGCTGCCCCGGCTCCCCTCAAGAGCGGCGCCGCAAGCAGCGCCGGCCCGCCGCTCCCAGCAGAATCGGCTCCCAGAGCAGCAGCACCACCAGCACCGCCAGCAACAGCACCGCCAGCAACGGCACCGCCAGCAACAGCACCGCCAGCAACAGCAGCTTCGCCAGCGCGAGAGCATCCGATACCCCAGGCCAGTGGCCTGGGCGCCACACGCTCCAGGAACCCCGCCTCCACAAGGCGGTCCGCGACCACTCCAGCGGCCGCGGTGGCTCTGGCGGGCCCTGCCTGCACACCGAGCAGCGTGCAGTCTCGGAGCAGCTCCACCACGTCCGCGCCAGTTGACACCACCCCGCCAGCCAGCGCGTGCACCACCAGCGCCTCGCAGGCGTCGGCGGGCTCAAGGGTCCCTGGAAGGCGAGGCGACGCGCCGAGGCTGCTTCGCCGGCTGTCAGGGGACGAGCGACGACGTCGGCCCGCCGGGCTCTGCCACGCGAGGCGCCCTGTTGACTGGCGTTGTGTCTCGGCCGGGCTCTGCCTCCTGGCCGACCCGGCCTGAGGTGCATGGCCCGCGGCTCTAGCGGGGTCGGCGGCGGCCGCTTGCGCCGAGGCTGGGCCGGAGGGCAGCAATCGCTCCGCGCTGCCGCCGCCCCGCGTCGCGCCGTCAGTCGCCCGCGCGCCACCGGTGCCGCCGCCGTTGGCTCCGCCTGCGGGCAGGTCGACGTCCACGCTGTCGTCGTGAGCTCGCAGCTGGCTCAGACAAGGGGCCATGGTGCCGGCCACGAGGCGGGCCGCGAGCTCCACCGGCGAGCGACGCGGGTCGACGATGCACACCACCGCAGCGTCGCATCCTTGCGCGTGGCCAGCCCGGCCGGCTCTGCCGGCCATTTGGCGGAACCGCGCAGAGTCAAGGGGCTGCCTCCCAATGGCAAGCGAACGAAAGACGACGACGTCCACGGGCAGGTTGACGCCCGTGCCGAGGGTGGAGGTGGCTGCAACGACGCTGGCTTCCCCAGCGATGACCAGTTTGGCCACGACGGAGAGGTCGTCCGCGCCAAGGCCTGCGTGGTGGAACGCGACTCCGCTGGCCAGGGCCGCTGCGAGCTTCGTCGAGGAGACCCGCCGCGACGCGGCGACCAGCAGCGGCGGCGGGGGCCTCCCGGATGACGCCAAGGCCCTGCCCGCGCGGGCTGCGACCGACTCCACCGCCGCCTTGCTTGCGCAGAACACCAGGCAGCGAAGGCCGGCTGCTGCGCACTTGGAGGCGGCCCAGGCGCACAGCGAGTCCTGCCTATCCCAGGTCATGGCCCTTCGGGGGTTGACGTCCGGCGGCGCGAAGAATATGTCGTCGGCGGGGAGAGGGGTGCGCGCGCCTGTCGAGGAACAGAGCTGTTCGGCCAGGCCGCAGCCGATGGCGACGTGGCGGAGGAGGACTGGGCGAGCGGCGCTGCGGTGGACCACGGCGCGCATCCAGCGGGCGAGCTGGCCGACATTGGGGAGGGTTGCTGAGAGCCCGACGAGCTGCAGGGGTGGCGCGACCCGGGAGGCGGGCGGGAGCGCGGAGGTGCTGGTGGCGGAGGCATGCGAGCGCGCTGCTGGCGGGGAGGGGCCGGCCGAGCAGGGGCCGCGCCCCGGAGAGGGTGGCTCCCGGAGGGCGCATGGCCGAGCCTGGGGCGGCGATGGCGAAGGCGATGGCGAAGGCGGGCTCTGAGGAGCAGAGCCCGCCCCGAGGGCCTGCATGCGGCGGCGCCTGAGGAAGAGCAGCTTTGCGATGAGCGCCTCCACCACCCACCCCCTGGAGGGATCCGCGACGCTGTGCAGCTCGTCGACCACCACGCACGTGAGATCCGCCGCCTCGCCGGACCGGATCAGCTGCGACAGGACCGCGTCGGCCATCTCCGGCGTGCACACCGTGATCCTGGCAGGAGCAGACTTGCGCGACCCGCCCAGCACGACGGACACGGAAATGGCCGGCTGCGTGACCCGCTGTGTGGCCGCTTGGAGCACCTCCGCCTTCTCCCTGGCCAACGCGCGGTAGGGCACCACGTAGAGCGCACGCGAGCCGTCGCGCGCGGCAAGGCGCCGCAGCATCACAGCGTCCGCGACGAAGGACTTGCCGCCCGATGTCGGGGCAGTGACAATGAGGTTGCGCTCTCCGGAAGCCACGGCAGGGTCGTTCACGGCCGCCAGCTGCCACGGGTACGGGTCAATCACCCCCGCCGCGGCAAAGTATGCGTCTGCAATCGTCCCCGGCAGGCCGTCGATCACGCTGGGCCTCTCAGCCTGTCGCGGCGACTTGGGCAGAGGCGGGTGCTCACCGACCGCCGAGACCAGCTCCTCCACATCACCGACGCCCCCGGGACTGCGGCTGCGCTTCGATCGCCGCTGCGGGGGCCCAGCGCCGCGGGGGGAATCGTCCTCAGGGGCGGCCTCGTGGGCCAAAGCCTCGGCCTCGAGCCTCAGCAGCTCCTCAAAACTCTCCTCGTCTGCCATGGCATTGGCGTTGATGCCGGCCCGCCGCACCCTCAACGGGAGGGACTCAGCCTCTGTCCAAGCAAATCTCGAGCGTTTGTGGAGCCTCCGCGAGTGCTTCGCGCTGGGAGGCGTTTGAACGCGCACATGGCACCCTGCAGAGCCGAACGCCGGCGGGCAAATGCGCGCGCGCCGCATCCCATGCCGAAAACGGGCAGGCCAGCGCAGCGCAACTGCAGCGGCCTTCCCTGCCGTGCTCGCAAGCGGCCCGGGGGGCTTTAGTCCACACCGCATGCCCCAGCCGATGCGCAACTCATCGCAGGAGGAATGTTTGGCTGCACCCCAACATGCGGTGCCAGTTGCGCTTGCGTCAGCGCGTCACCGGACAGCATCCGACCGGGCCGTGGCCTGGGGCTCTCGAGCCGAGCCCGGACCACTGCTGCTTCGAAATGCCCGAGCTGGCCGAGCTTGAGACGTGAGCTGCAGGGGTACTGTCGGCCTGCCTTCCAAGGGACCACGTCAGCGCGGCGCGCCAGCGGACACGGCCCTGTTCCCCCCCCTCCCTGCCCCCCCGGCCGAACCGGCCTCGCGCGGGGGCATGCTGGCAATTATGCAGCATCTTTGCGGCTCGGCCGCCTCGTCAGAGCCCCTCTTGTCGGCAGCCTTGCCTCTGGGTGCCGCAGGGCGCGCCGTCTGGTGGAGGAGCACTGCGCGGGAAAGCGCATCACCGAGGTCACGACGACTGTGCAGCGCGCGTCTGTCGAGCTAAACGGCCGTCCCGACCCTATTGTCTACGTGTGCGACCCCGTCGAGTTCGAAAAGGCGCTTGTGGGTCGAGTTCTGGAGCGCGCCTGCCGCAAGGGCAAGCAAATGTGGTGGCAGCTGGGCGGCCCAGGCAAGCACCCGGGCCTGCACTTTGGGATGACCGGCGGCATTGCCGTGCGGGGCGTGTCCGGTCCCAAGTACAAGCGGTACGGGGTGGACGCGACGGAGTGGCCGCCTCGGTTCACCCGGCTCGAGGTCGGCTTTGGGGACGGCACGCGCCTGGCTTTCGTCAACTCGAGGCGCATAGGAAGGATTCGACTGCTTGATGACCCGGAGCACGAGCCACCCGTGAGCCTGCTGGGCTTTGACCCCTTTACGTCGCCCCCCAATGCCGCCACGTTCCGAGGACTGTTGCAAGCCAGGCGCGGGCCGATCAAGGCTGTGCTGTTGGATCAATCTTTCTCGGCAGGCGTGGGAAACTGGATCGCGGACGAGGTGTGCTACCAGGCCCGGGTTCACCCGGCGCGCCCCGTGGCTACCATGTCCGACGACGTCATCGAGCGGGTTCGTGCGGCGCTCACTGACATCGTCAAAACCGCTTGCGAGGCGAGGGCCGATCACAGCCTCTTTCCGAAGGATTGGCTGTTTCACGTGCGGTGGAGCAAGGGCAAGCGGCCTGGCGGCGAGGCGCCCCGCACACTGGATGGCCACCCGATTGCGTTCAGCACGGTGGGGGGGCGGACGACGGCAAGCGTGGCGGCAGTGCAGGGGGGAAAGGATTGGGCTGGCCAAGCCAGACCGCGCAAGCCCGTCGGGCCCGAAGCTGCACCAGAGACAGCGGGAGGCGACGCGGCGGCACCGGAGGTCTCAGTGCGGGGGCGCTCTGCCGGCCCTAGCCCGCCGGCCAGAGTGCGGCAGGGCAGCGCAGCGAGCCAGCCCAAGCAGCGAGCGGGCACCAAGGCGGCCAGGCCAAAGCGAGCTTCGCACGCCGCCGCAGACGCCACACCAATCGAGCCGGCCTCGCACCCGTCACCTGCTGGCGCTTTGGACGAAGCCGGCCGCACAGCCTCGGCCGACGGGCACAGCCAGCGCTCTGCAGGCCCAAGAGCGACTCGCGGCGATGCTGCCACACCCGCTGGCACTGCTGCCCCGGCCAAGCGACGACGACCGGCGAAGCGGCCTCGCCCCGAAGGGCTGGCAGCCCCCGCAGGCGCTGCCCCGCCCCGTGCGCGAGCCACGCCGGCGGACTCCGTTGCAGCACGCCGGCCCAAGCGCGCTTGTCGCCAGAGGTAGTCGGGACACCGGCTCGTCAGTCTGGCGGACTCGTGCGCAGTTTCACGTGCGCCCCGCACCCTCCAAGCCTCGCGACCTTGCCCGCTGAGCGCGCCGTGCGTCCCGATTTGCGTGCCTAGATCCGTCGATGTTTGGCTTCAAGGGAACAGATGCGAGGCCGAGCGTACCGCGAGAGAGCGCATACGTCGAAAGGAACATCGTTGGGGGGGGTCAAGAACTCGAAAGGAACGGCAACCGTTCTGCCGGCCTGGGCCCGCACTCGCCGCGGCAGCAGAGGCCACACGCCGAGCGACTCGACTCGGCCGCTGCTGAACGCGTCACACAGGCAATGGCGGAGCCCGAGTGGCGGAACTCGCAGCGGGTCGCGGTGCCTGGGCCAGAAGCGCTGTCCGCTCGGAGGGCAGGAGTTGCCGGCCGGAAAGCTGGCTTGCAACAGAGCTGGTGCGGGTGCTGCGCCGTGGGGGCCGGCTTCCCGCCGGGGGAAGCTCTCCCTGCTGGGTGACCACGAGCAGCACGACGGCAGCCGAGGGCTCCGCGATGCAGTGGACCACGTACATGTAGGCTAGGTATGCCTGGGGGTCGCCGTCGGGGCTGGTTCCGGCAGCAACGACGATTCCCACGCAGAGGACGAGGATGCCGGCGGTTGAAACGGACACGATGGTCATTTGAAAGGCCTCTCGGAGCCGCCGCAGCACCATCAGGGCGCGTATCCTGTCGTCGTAGGACGGAATGGCGCGAACGTCGCTCGCCATTGAGAGGGCGAGGTCCCGCAACCGGCTCGCCGCCCTTGCGCCCGTGATGGCGAGGACGGCGACGAATGCCGCGAAGGCAATGTCGCCGGCCACGCGCAGCGCGGTCCTGCCGCCGAAGCCGCCAGCCTCGGCCGCGTCCACCACAGCGATGGCGCTCGTGGACAAGGTCATGAACCCAGAAGCCACCCACACGGCCGTGACGTGCCACTTCTCGGGGGGGCGGCCGCCGGACGCAGCCGTGATCTCGCGCCACACCAGAATCACGAAGCAGTATGCGCTCAGCCACGCTGACTGGGGCAGGCGCAGCAAGAGACCGTCGACCGCTCGCGCGCCGATGGTCCACGTCGAGGAGACGTTCGTCAGCCACAGCAAGCGCAGCAGGCTGCCGCCGGTGTTGAGCCACGCGGCGGTGTCGCGCGCTCCCCATGCCGGGCAAAGCGCTTTGGTCCGGAGCCACCGCCAAACCAGGCGCCACAGCGCGATCAGCACGCAGACTATGTGCACCGCCGCTGTGATGACCACCATGGCTGTCCAGGGCGCCGTTCCCGATTCTTGCACAAAATCAACTTGGCACTTGTCCCCCAGATAGTACCTCTGGCACAAGCACATTCCCTCCCAGCAGTGGCCTGCGGGCGTGAGCGAAGCCAGACCCAAAGCCTGCAGCTGGATGTGGAGCTCGTCCGTGCGGGGGTGGCCCTGGGGGGCTGCAGCAATGCCGGGCGCTCACCGAATGCTCCACATCCTCCTGGCTCGCAGGCGGCCGCTGCCTGGACTGGGTCCGCAGGCTGGGCCCAGCCACTCTCCCCCATTTTGCGCAAACAGTGGGGTTATCGTGCCGCCTGAGTGGGACGGCTGGTTCGCGTTGAGTGCTGCTCACGCGCCTTGGCCTGCGGCGTGCCGCCGGCAGAGCCGGTGGGCGGGTTGCACATCAGACACTGGCAACACACACCGCGCCGGCGGACAAGCGGAAGCAGCGGTGGAGCGGGACGGAAGGGGACGGAGGAGGGGACCACTCGCTCTTCCAGACAACACAGCGCTGGAAAATACATTGCTCGGCATCGCTAAGGGCTGGCCGAGCGCACCCTGGCACTCGCAGCCCAGCGCCGCGCTGAGGCCAGCAATCAACACACACGAAGCAGCTCCTGCGGCAGGCCGCTGACCAGCCGAGACAGGGCAGCGTGCCCCTCGGCGCCAAGCCGCACAGTGGGGCTGCGGACGCCCTCCCCCCACTCGCTGCTGCTCCGCCGCTTGCGGCCGCTGCGAGCCTGTCCGCGGCTGCGGCTGCGGCTGCCAGCGCCACGGGGCTGCCCCCCGGTCCTCCCCACCACGGCCTCTGCCAGAGCCCGCGTGCTCATTGGCCGGTGGCGGGCCTCGGGGGCGCTCTCCCCCGGCGAGCCCGTTCGCCGGCCGCCAGCGCGCGCTGCATGGCCAGCTCTGCCGGATGCGCCGACGGAACCGCGGGCGGCGGCGCCGGTGTCCGCAAGGGCCCGTGCGCGGGCCTTGGAAACCAGCCGCCGATTGTGCGCAGAGGCGGAGGCGTGCCGGCGGTGTCGAGCGCGCTCGGCGTCGGTGGCGGCGTGGGCCACAGACGCCCCCTTCGCCAGGGCAGCGGTGGCGCGGCGCTGCGAGGCGGCAGCAGCAGCCGCTCGGCGCTGGGCCACGACGCCTCCGACGGAGGTGGGGGGGGTCGCCTGCCTGCGCTGGCGGGAGGGTCGGGCGGCCGGGGGCTGCCGGAGGCCGAGGTGTTTGGCGATAGCCAACGGGCCGTCGTGCAGCCAGTCAGCTGGGGGCGCGTCCTCCGCCTCCCCCTCCTCCCCGTGCTCCGTCGCCGTGGCAGTGGCGGTGGCGGTGGCAGCTGCGGCTGCGGCGCCTGGGGGCTGGCCGGCGGCAGCATGCTGCCTGTGAGACGACCGCCGCCCAGCTGGGCCTCTGCCTCCGCCGCCCGCGCCTGCGCCTCGCCTGCCAGCGAGCGCCGCCGTCTCTATAACGCCGTTGATCGTTGCCGCCGCCGCCAGAGCGTCTCTCACCGCCTGAATGGAAGCGGCCTCCCGCAGGAGGGGGAAGCGCGAGGCACGATCCATGCTGGCGCCCGCAGCGCCGGGCCGCCAGTGGTGGTGATGGGGGGAGCCGACAGCGGCTGGCTCGTGAGAGGCTATGGCAGAGCGCCCGTTGGACGCGCTCAAGGGCGACGGAGGCGGCTGCGGGGGGCGAGCCGCAACAGGCCGGCCCTCTGACAGGGTGAGGCGACGAACAGGGGTGGCGGCACAGTCGGCAGCCGCGAGGGCGCGGGCGGCGCGGGAAGGCGATGCGACCGGCGCGGCGGCCGTCGCGCCTGGCCCCGCGCCCAGCGGAGGGGTCATCGATGGGCCCGGCGCGCCGGGCAGGCGGGCGCCACGTCCCTGCGATGGGCCAGAGGGGTGGGAGGGGCTGCGGTCCGAGCCGGCGCGAGCTCGAGGGGGAGCGGCAGCAGCATGGCCTGCGGAGCCGGCGTCAGCTTGGCGATGGGAGGTGGGTCTGCCGCAGCCGTCGAGCTCCAGCGAGGCCGTTGCACGGCCGTGTGACGGCGGCGAGTGCCGGTGGAGCCCGCCGTTCTCACCGCGCGCCGGTGAGGGGGGGTGATCGGCTGCCGCTCGCAGGATACGGGAGCGGAGGTCTTGAGGCGACTCTGGCACGTTGCTGTCCGGCATCGCGGCAGAGGCGGGGCGGTGTGGCGGGCTCCGGCTGGCCTCTTGGCGGCCCACACGCGCTGCGTGCCGGCTGGCGTAGCCATTTTTCGAATCGCCGTGTGGAGAGCCGACGTTGCGGCGAACACCTCCGTGGGCGGGGCGGCGCCTGCGGGGCAGCTGGCTCTGCTGCTCCTGCATGTGAGGGCGGCCGTCGGGGCTGTGGAGATCGCGATGATGGTCATGGTCGCGGTGGTGGTCGCGGTGGTGGTCGCGATGGTGCTCACGATGACCATGGTGGTCCCGATGGTGGTCCCAATGGTGGTCTTCGTGGCGGTCCGTCGCCTCGAGCGGGCGCCTCGTCCTGCCACGGGGGTGGTCTGCGCCCGATGGGCCACTCGCCGCTTCACGCGGCACAGCGGCATGGGGAGACGCGTGGACGGGCGCAGCCTGGATTCTGCCACGGCCACCCACTGCCGCGGCCGCCGCCGCCCCGTCCCCGTTCGCACCTGCGCGCGCGATCAAGCCGTCGTCCCTCCGCCCCGCGGGCGCTCCAGCAGCAGCACCGCCGGCAGCACCAGCAGCGCCTCTGTCGTTGCCGCCTCTGGCTGCCTCGGAGCTAGCAGAGCCGGCGCTGTTCGGCGGCGCGGCGCCCGGCGTTTCCGGAAGGCTCGGAGGGGAGCTTACGGGGAGGAGGCTGGGGGCGCTGCTGGTACGGCCCGTTCCCGTCGTCGCTCCAGCATGCTGCAGCAGAGCGAGCGATCGAGGGTGCGGAGGCGACCCCGGCGGGTGCAGGAGCTGTTCCGACGCCCCCGAGTGAGCCTGGCCGGCATGCCCTGCCTGCCCAGCAGACGCGTGCTCCCGCGAATGGCTGCGGCCCGACGCTGGCGCGCCGCTCCCGCTGGTCGGGTCGGGGCCCTCCACGTCGGCCGCGTATCCGCCCGCCGCAGTGCCAGGGTCCGCCCGCAGCGCGTCGCAGGCTGCAACCCTGCGGCGGATCAGTGCCTCGGCCGCCTCCACGTCTGCCCACACGCGGTCGGTCCCCGCGCAGACGTCGAGCAGCTCTGCCATTTCCTTGTCCGGCAGAGCCGTCGCCACGGCCGTGAGGGCGTCGAGCTGCTCCCGAGCGTTGAGGCCTCCCGTGGACGGCATCATGAGGGCGCGGTGGACCTCTGCCCGCGCTCGCGACTCGGGGGAGGCCCGAGGGGGTGCCCAGGTGAGGGCGGCAGAGCCTCCGCGGGCGACCATCGCAGGCCCTCCCGCGAGGTTCGGGATCGAGGGGGCGCCCACCGTGGCGGCCCCGGTAGACGAGGTGCGCGGAATTGCAGCCGGGGCCGGCGGCGGGGCTTGCTCCGGCAGCGGCTGCCGCAGGAGCGGCGCTGCCGCGTGGATGATGGTGGCGCTGAGCGGCAGCAAGTCCGCCACGCACAGCAGCGCAGGGGCATGCCCCCCCAGCGCGAAAAAGCCGTCCCACAGAGCTACGATTTCGGCGAGGTCTGCATCCGACGTGGGGATGGCGTGAAGCGCGCAGAGGCGGGACCACGCCCAGAACCGCGGCCAGCTCTCGCCCGCGGACATGGAGGCGTCAAGGGCGTCGTGCAGGCTGGGATCCAGCGCCGAGACGGCCATGCGAACGCACTCGCATGCCTCCACGACGCCCTCGAGCCGCGGGCGCGACCAGGTGGCGGGCAGGAGCCTGCGTCGCAGAGCGCGCAAGCACCCGAAGGCCGCAGCCTCCGGCATGACCAGCAGCAGAATGCCCGCCACGCGGTTCAGGCCCTGCGCGTACACCGTTAGGTTGGCCCCTGTCCCGACCCGGCCGTCAGCGGCGCCGGGCCCGAGCTGGGCGAGAGCCTCGGCGAGCTCGCGGTGGTCGTGAGCGCTGGCCTGCAGCACGCGGCGTAGGCTGTCGTCGGGCACGAGCTTGGCGAAGCTCCGGGCCGTCCGCAGGGTCCTAGGCACGTCGGTCGGGATGAGCTCCGCACCGGGGCAGGGCCCGAGCTCCGCGAGCCTGGCGAACTCGGCCTCCGACTCGGCCGGCCGAGGGGCGCCCAGCAAAAGCGACCACACCTCGGCCCGAAGCCCGAGCGAGGGGGCGCACGCCGGCGACCATCGCGGCAGGCCTTCACAGAGCACGAGCCGCCGCAGCTTGGCCGAGCATGCCTCGTCTGCGGGAGGGCCGAGCGGCGAGAGCGGGCGCATCGAGCGAAAGGTGACAGGTTTTCCTGGCTTTGACGCGGACGGTGGCAAGCTCGCCCGCTCGCGAGCCTGAGCGCGGGCATCGTGCGCGCGCCCAGCCCCGAGCCCCTGGGCCCTGGCGAGCGCTGGCGAGCGCCAGCAGGGTCGCAGCGGTGCCCCGCGCGGAGGGCGGGACGCGCCTTGCGGCCCTCAATCGGATTGCCTCACCCGCTGGCGCTTCGCGCAAGCGGCGGCACGCCGCTGCCACGCGCGCCACCACGTGGGCTTGCTTGCCTGGGTCGTCCACGGGTGCCGGCTCGCCAACGAGCCCAGCCCCTGCCATCCCCTCGCTCGCAGCGCAACGGGGTGCACGGCCCTACGCCGGCGAGTGCAGGCGAGAGCCGACCTACGTTGCAACCTCCCTCTGCAGAAGCGCCTGCCGAGACGGCGTAACGTTTTTTAGTGTGTCCAGCTTGCGCGGGCCCACAGCCGCCAGCAGCCGCCTGTGGGGCTCCATACCGGCCCGGCGGGCCGGCGAGGCACCCGGGCACCCCAGGGGGCTCGGCCGCGGGCGGGCTCGAGTGTAGCCGCTCTCCAGAGCCCAACTGCAGTGGGGAAGCGCGATGCGAAAGCGCGAAAGGCCAGCTTGCCGGCGGTGGCCCAGGGCCTGTGCTGGCCTGGCAATTCAAGAGCGCAAGGCCCTGGAGCCTTTTCGCGGCCGAGGAGGGCAGATGGCGCCGGGGTCGCTGCAGCGCCGCCACGTGAGCCGGCCGTCGGCAACTTGCACTCGCAAGTCTCGGTCGCGGCAACGCCAGCAAGCAAGCAAGGCCTCTCGCCGCTCGAGCGGCACGGGCGCGCGCCCTCCCGCTCCGCACTCCCACACGCAGACTCCCCGGTCGCGGCTGTTTCCTTCGCTGTGGCCCGTGAGCCAACGGGCGAGCACACGGAATCGTCGTTGCATCCGTTGGGGCTCAAGGCTCCGCTCTCGCGGATCACTCGCTGCCCGCAGAAACGCAACCTGGGGCCGAGCAGCGCGCGCGTGCGCGCGGCACACACACACACACACACACACAAAGGCAATGGCGCAGCAGCGTCGTGACTCAGAACAAGCCAAACACGCGCTGCTTTTGCTGCGCCTCGAGTTGGCGAGCAGCTGCGGCGAAGTCAGCGCCAGTTGCAGCAAACGCCGCCGATTGGTCCGCCACCTCGCGCAGCCGTTCGCCCTGGGCCCGGAGCGCAGCGAGGTTGTCCTGCATGACGTCCTGCACCTCGCTCAGCCCGCCAGCGGCCCCGCTGCCTGCGCCGCCGGCGCGGTCTTCGCTGCCGCGCATCAGCATTCCGCGCTCCGCAGCCTGCTCGCGCAGCTCGGCAGACTTGCGCGACGCCACTGCCGCCCGCGCTCGTTCCATGTCGCGCTGTCGCTCGCGCTTGCGGGCCTCCGCTGCCGCCCAGTCTGCCACGAACTTGCAGAAGCAGCCGTCGCAAACGCGGTGGCGCACGGACGCTTCGCTGGCAGGTCCCGCAGCCGCCGCTGGCCGGCCAGCGCGGCTCATCGCCTCACGGAGAGGGTCTGTGCCTGGGGCAAGCAGGGGGGCCGCCTTGGACGAGCAGTCCCCACAAACGACCGCGTTGCAGCTTCGGCAGTGGTGGCGCCGCTGGAACCACCCGAACTCGGCCCCGCAGCCCATGCAGCACAAGGCAGCCGAGTCGGGCAGGAAGGCCGCCTGCGCCAGGGCCACCGCGCACGGCGCCCGCATCATGCGGTGGCACACGCGGAGAGCGCCAGCCTGAGCTGCCGCGGGCGATGCCGAGGGCTGACGAGCGGCCTGCGCGGCAGGGGGCAGCGGCTCGGCGCCTGGCGCGACAGCGGGCCCGCCGAGCGTGGTGAGCGCCACTCCCTCGGGGGCGGGAAGCGACGAGAAGCGCGCCGCGGCCGCCTCGAGGTCCAGCCCTGCTGAGGCGAGCAGGGCCGTGGAGGCCGCCCCAGACCCGTCCACCACCGCGGGCCGGGCACCGGCTCCAAGCAAGGCCGCCACTGCCGCCGCGGCGGCAGGCCGGTCAAGGGGCGCGAGCTCTGCCGCCGCGGCAGGCCCCGTCGAGGCAAGAGCTCTGCCGATGAAGTGGAGCGGAGTGGAGCAGCCGGTGGAGGGCCCTGAGCGGAGATTGGGCTTGGCTCCGCACTTGAGCAGCAGGGCCACCGCAGCCGGACTCACGCTGCCGAGCCCGGGCGCCGCAGCGACCAAGGTCCCCGAGGAGGAATCAGCCACCCAGCCCTCCGCCACCGTGCGCAACAGCTGCGCGGTGGCGGCGTCGCCGGTAAGCCCCGCCCCGCACGCCAGGTGCAGGGCCGTCAGACCGCCGCAGCCCCGACCAGGCACCACCTCTGCGCCCACGGGCAGCAGCAGCGCCGCGCGCTGGTGCTCCTCCGCCCGCCGCTGGGCCGCGTCCGCCGATCCCGCCTTGGCTGCTGGCGGCGCCGCCGCTTCCGACGACGCTGTTGCTGCTGTCGTTGCTGCTGCCGCTGCTGCTGCCGCAACTGTCTCAAGGAGCGGCGAGTTGATGTCCACGCCTGCCGCCACCAGGCTGGGCAAGCAAGCCTCGAAGCCGCCGCCCCGCAACACTGCCCGGTGCGCCAGCGTGACGCCCTCGGCCGCGGAGCCGTCGTCGGCACGGGCCGTGGCGCCGGCAGACACCATCGCATCCACGATCTGGCAAGCCGCCCCAGCATCGGGCCCGGCAAAGGCCGCTTCCAGCGCGGTTTCACCGAGCAGGTCCGTCGCGCCGCGCCCGCTGACGGGCGACCCGTGCTGGACGAGGGTGGCCACGAGCGTGGCGTGGCCCTTTCGCGCCGCGAGGCTGACAGCGCAGCGCATGTCCGAGTTCACTGCGGCCACATCACACCCCATTCGGAGCAGCGCGCGTGCGCACTCCAGCTCGCCCGTCTCCGCGGCGAGCAGCAGAGCCGTGCGCTCTGCGCCGTCCTCGGCGTCGCAGTCCACTTTGCCCCCCAGAAGCGCCGCCTGTGCGCGTGAGGCGAACGCCTCCGCCCCGTCCATGGCCACGCCGCCGACGACGCCGCCGGCGGCCGCCGCAGCCCCATCGCCGGCCCTCGAACCAGCACCGGCAGGGCCGGCCGCAGAGCGAGGCAGCGGCGCCGCCAGCCCAAAGCCCGCAGCGTCGTTCTCAGACGCTGCCCACGACCCCGACGAGGCGGCGGGCGCGTGCCCCGCCGCCGCCGCCGCCACGCCACCACGGGGCTTGTCTCCGGCTGCAAATGCCGCCACCAGCGCCAGCGCTTCGGCGGAACCCTCCGCCGACACCGAGTCGCTGGCGGCGGCTTCGAGCTCCCGGACCGACAGCTCCAGGGCCGCCACGAGGGAGGCCAGGAAGGGGTCGGCCGCTGCTGCAACCGTGGCTGGGGAGGAGCGAGCGGCCGCCGCCTCAGCAGGCGTCGGCTGGCCAGCGCCCGAGTCGCCGGACCGCTGAGGCGGTGCGTGCGGGTCCGCCAGCAGCGTCTCGGGGTCGAACACGCCGTGCCCCAGCTCGCCGGACGCACGCCCGATGCCCTCCGCCGAGCACAGGCCCAAAACGTCCGCTCGGACAGCAGAACTGAGGGCGACCGCGGCGTGCAGCGTGTCGTCCCGAAAACGATGCGCAATCAGGCCCGCCACGTCGTGCGCGATGCGGGCCTCCAGGGGGCACGACGAGGCCAGGCACTTGGAGAGGTTGGCTACCCACCGGCGCTTCTCGGCGGCATTTTGAGCGCGCATGGTCAGCTCGCCGCTCGGCAAGCACAACCTGAACGAAAACGGCTGCGGTGCCGTTGCCGGCCCAGTCTCCCCGCGGAGAGCAGCGGCCCTGGCCTCGACGAAGGACAGGTCGCAGTCTTCCACCCGGACTGCCGGGGGGACGGCATGGATGGCGGGTCCCGCGGCGGCGAAGGCCTCGGCAAAGTCAACATGCTGCTTGACGGAGAGCAAGGTGCGATCGCGCTTGCAAACGAGCAGCGCGTCGTTGAGCAGGACGACCGCCCGAGCCTTGACGCCGCGGAACACTCCCCCGCTTGCTGCGAGTGACATCAGCGAGCAACTCGGGCCGGGGGGGGCGGGGGGGGGAAAGGGTTGGCTCGCGTGGGGCAACGAGGCTGGGCGGTGCAACTGGGCGTGGAACTCCGGCCCGCAGGCAGCAGCCGGAGAGCGGCAAGCGCCGCGGTCGTGCTTGCCGCAAGTGCCTCGCTCCGAGGGGCGCTCACAGAAGTGCACTAGGCCCGCCATCACGACGCGGCGGCCCTTGCGGGCCGGGTCAAACCCCAGAGTGTTGCCGCTCGCCAACAGCTTGGAGAGGCGGGCCATCGCGGCCGCAGCCTCGGCCTCGTCCACCACATCGTCGCCATGGGACGCAAGCTCCGATATCATGTCCATGGCTCCAGGTCTTGGGTCGCTTGGGTCCCCTGGGCCACGATCTGGCAACCTCGGGGTGCCGAAACGTTGCGCAGGCCAGTGTTCGATTCGCATGTTTGCTTGAGACATGCATTGGCGAACAAGGCCGCCCAGGCGGGCCGCACACCGGCCAGGCTCCCGTCGCACCAGCTCCAAGAAGGAAGCACACGCGCCAAGATGTCCCGGTCCGCCACTCGCGCGCTCACCTCCGTCCGAAGGCTCGGGTTCGTCGCGACGGCAGCCGCGGCAGCTGCGATGCCCTCGTTCGCCCACGCTGCTGCCGCCGGCTCTTCGCGCAGCGCTTCTTCTTCCGCTGCCAGCGCCACCCCCTTCGCGTGCGAGCGTAAGGACGTCGCCCCGGGCCGAAAAGTGGGCGCCACAGGGCTCCCGATGGACGGGCCCGACGGCAAGAACGCTGCTGACGTGTTGCAGTGAGATCAGGTTCCGCACGCAGGGTCCGTCACTGCCGGCCGGCCCGCCAGAGTCGCGCGTGCTTGCTGATGCAGCCAGCCGCACTCAAACGGGATATTTCGTGATGGCCGGCGAGCCTCCTGGTGGCCGGGAGGGCGTCTGTCGGCAGGCTCGGCTGCGCGTCGCGCGGCGTGGCGTTGCTGACCGCACGGCCGTCGCCCCCCTGCACCGCTTAGCTGTCTCGCAGCGACATCCGCGTGACGGACCCCGCAACCGGCAAGCAGACCGCGCCCCTTGGCGAGCTCATCGACGGAGGCGGCCCCGTGTTGCTGCACCTGGTCCGGCGATTCGGCTGCCCGCTCTGTCGCGAGGCCGCTGCCGATCTCAGCACCATGGCGGGCGAGGTCCAGGCCGCAGGCGGCCGCCTCGTTGCCATCGGCTGCCAGACCGAAGGGTTGGAGGAGTTCGTGGAAGGGTCCTTCTTCGCAGGCCCCGTGTGGGTCGACGCGGACAAGCTGGCCTTCTCCGCCCTCAAGCTGCACCGCTCGGGCCTGCACGACGGATACGGCTTCCTGGACCCAGCCTCGTGGTCGGCCATGTGGCGCTCGTACCAGCGCGGGGTGCCGGGGGACCTCAAGGGTGATGGCTTCCAGATGGGCGGAACGTTCCTTTTCGTGGGAGGCCGCTGCGTGTACGACCACCGCATGACGTCACACGGCGACAAGCCTGACGTCGACGAGATCGAGGCCGCGCTCAGGACAGCACTGGCCGCGTCCAAGGTGACGGCAGGGCCCGCTGCAGCCGCGTCCGGCGTCGCTGGGTCTGAGGCTGCCACGGCGGGCGACTCCCCGCGGGCATGAGACCGCTTGCTCGCCGCGCCGCGGGCCAGGCGCCCACAGTCCCCCCAGGAGCCCCATCAACGCGGCAAAGCGTTCGTGGTTGAGTGCGAGCCTGGCGAGCGGTTCGGGCCCACCGTTGCCCCGGCCACAACTGGATATGCAAGCAGTGCGCAGCCTCGGAACACGCAAATGCGCCCCTGCAATCAAGCACCACACGGCCGCCAGTCAGTCCATCATCTCGATGTCGTCGTCTGCCGGCGAGACCGCCGCGCTGGCAGCCGCGTGAGCCGGCATGGGACCGGGGGGCGGGGCAGATGCCGCAGGCACCGCGCCGGACAGCCCAGCAGCGCCGCCTGCACTTGCAGCAGCGCCGCCTGCACTTGCAGCAGCGCCAGCTCCGGTCACCGCGCCTGCGCCTGAACTTGCAGCAGCGCCGCCTGCACTTGCAGCAGCGCCTGCGCCCGCGCCCGCGCCTGCGCCCGCGCCGCTGTCCCCGTCCCACTTTGCCGCGTCCCTGGCCGGGTCGAGGTGCGCCTTGTCCCCGCGGATGACGTCACGGAGGCGCTCCTCGCGCGCCGCCCGGAGAAACTCGCTCTCAGGCATGTCCGGGAGCGGCCCCGAGGAGGCCACGGACTCCGCGGCGCTGGCTGCGTCGGCGGTGCTGGCGCCGCCTGCGCCGGCTCTGCGCCCTGCGGCGGTTTCCAGGAACGCTCTTCGCCCGATCCCAGCGGGCGCCTGCGAGTAAGCCCGCACGGCCGCCTCGCTGCCGCTGCGGCAGGGCTCGAGCACGTGTTCGGCCTCGACGTCAGCGCCTGCGCGCAGGGTTCCGGGGCCGCTTGTGGCAGCCGGCGGCTCGCCGTCCGCCGCGCCTGCCAGCGGTGCGACCGCTCCAAGCGGGGCGGGAACAGCGGCGCTCAGCGGGGGGGAGTCCGCGGTCTTGCTCTCAGTCATGACCCCAGGCCTCGATGTTGGCGTTGGCGCAGCAGCGCCACCGGCACCGGCAGCAGCGCCACCGGCACCGGCAGCAGCGCCACCGGCACCGGCAGCAGCACCACCGGCACCGGCAGCAGCGCTCGCTGCCGCTGCTCCCGCCGCCTCGGCGGCCCTGCTGGCCTGAACAAACGCCTCTGCAGGCAGCGGCGTCGTCTCCCATGGGAGGGCCCCCTCAGGGCCCCTGGCTTCCCGCTCCGCCGCAGTGGCGACTGCGGTAGCTGCCTCGGCTGACTCCAGGTACGCCTCTGTGCGGGCCTCCGTCTCCCCCGGAGCGGCGTGGCTGCGAACCATGGCCTCGAAGGCCCGAAAATTCCGCTCATCCGCCTCTCGCGCCCGCTGCTTCTGGGCGGCGATGGTTGCCCGCTCTCGCGCCGCCGCCTCCTTGGAGCCTCCCGCCTTCATCCCGGCCGCCCAAGCCGTCACCCTCTCCCTCTCCTCATCGAACACGGGCCTGTCGTCCAGGAAGCGAAGCCCCTCCAGCCTGGAGATGACCGTTTTGCGGTAGTGACGGATCCGCTTCACCACGGGGTTGCCCTGCAGGTACAGCACTCGGAGGGATGGCATCGCCGCCAGCACGTCCAGCACCGCGGGGTCGTCGATGATGTTGCCCTTGAGGTCGAGGCAGGCGAGCGCAGGCAAGTCCGCGACGGCGCGGATGTCCTCGGCCGTCTCGAGCTGGTTGTTGGCGATGGTGAGCGTCTGCGCGCACGGGACATGCAGCGAGGAAGCCAAAGGTATGTGCATGAGGGGGGAGGGGGCGGTAGGCGTCGCGGAAGCGGCCGGGTCGACGGGCAAGCGCGCAGCGGCGGGCGGCGCGGTTGCCTTGAAGCGCCGCTCGGCGCCAGGCTGACCTCGAGCTTGGTGAGCGGGCTCAGCCCCTCGATGCGGTCGATGCAGTTGTCCGACAGGTTCAGCTGGGTCAGGTCGACGAGGTGCTCGAGGTTCTCGATTCGGGCGATGGCATTTTCGTGCAGCATAAGGGCGCGCAGGGACGTTTGAGCCTCGAGCCCCTCGATTCGCCGCAGCCCATTGGCCTCCAGCCACAGGACCTGCGAGCACGAGTTTTCGCAAGCAATTCGCACGTAATACTTGACGGGAGGGGGCGCAGGAGGCGCTCGTGCTCGCAAACGCGCGCCTCGCAGAGCGGCAACCGACCCGTCAACGCTCGAATCGAATTCCGCCGACGCCGCTGTCCCGGAGGCGAACGCAAAGCACGACCCTCACCTTGAGGCCGGTGTACGGCTCCAGGTTTTCGATTTTTGCGAAGCCCTGCAGACAAGCGTGGGAAGCAGCGCCCGGGAGGCAGGTTGTCGGTGGTGCGGGAATGCACAGCGCGGAGCCTTTGGGCGCCGCTGCCCCGCCGCCGGAGCTCACCTTGTGGTGCAGGTACAGCACATCGTTCAGGTATGCCGTGCCGTAGCCCTTGCAGTCTTGGCAGATTTTCTTGATCGCGCCCGGGGTCATCTCCATGGCTCCCGGCGCACGGTCTCCCCTAAGAGTGCCTCCCAGTGACCGTCCAATTACGGCTGCTCTGCCCGCTAGTCATTCCCAGTCGCAGCGCAGCTGCCGCTGCGCGGCACTTGGCATGGCCGCAGCTGCCGCCAGCTCGGCGACCGCCGCAACAGAGTCCCTGGGCACTGAATTCGAGGATGACTCCCGCCTGCAAAGCTCCGAATTGCGAGCTGCGCTCTCCCGGTTGCCGAGGCGCGAGCGCGGCGAGAGCCTCTGCGCGTTCATGCACCGCCTCTCTGCGACGCCCTCGTACATGAGGACGCTCGAGGCAGTGACCCACGGCAAGAAAATCGAGGACCTTCCCTTCTCGCGGCTGTGCGATCGGCTCACCAAGTGCAGCACCGACGCCAGCCTCAGGCCTGGCACTCGGTTTGACGCGCTCGTCCCCAGGGACCTGGCGTACCTGTGGTACACCGGCCAAAGCCTCTTCCCGTTGTTTCGGCTAATCATGCCCCTGCAGGTGCGGCCGGCGGCAAGGCGATGGTGGCTGCGGGTGCCCGTGCTCCGGGATGCCTCCGCCTCCCTGCCCTGCAATGCAATGCTATGTGCCGCCCCCCCCACCACCTCTGGCTTCCCTCGCTGGGTCGCAGGACGTGAACCGGCGGACCTACAACGTGAAGGAGAACCGGATCGCAAAGCTCTTCGCGGGCGTGCTCAAGGTGCCGACTTCCAGCTTCGGCATGACCCAGTACAAGGCGAGGTCGCAGGTGGGCGAGGCAGCGGGCGACTTCGGGGCAGCGGCGGAGCGGAGCTTGCAGGGCCGCACCCGCGTGCAGGACCCGCGCCCCGCTGGGAGCCCGGGGCCCACGATTTCGCAAGTCAACGCGATGCTGGACCGGCTGGCGGCAGCGGAGGGCGACCTTGCCCAGCGGGCTGTTGTGCTGGAGCTTCTGCAACAGCTCACGCCCCGCGAGCACAAGTGGCTCCTCCGCATCGTCCTCAAAGACCTCAAGGCGCGCATTCGTCACGAGAGCTTCCTGTCGGAGTTTCACGAGGTGAGCCCTCGCCCCGCGTTCCGCAGCACATTGGCGCTGGCTTGGCGCGGCTGGCACTCCCTCGTCGCCGGCCAGCCCCCCGGGGCCCCACCTCCCCCGGTGATCCGACCTGGCTGACCCCCCTCCCCCGCGGCGCGCTCGCACGCGTGGCTTCGGTGGGCTGCCCTGATGCCCCACGCTCGCAGTCTGCTCGGGAGATTTACAACAGCCGCAACGACCTCTCCACCATCTGCTCGGCCGACGACTTTCGGAAACCGGCCTCAGAGCACCTCAGCACAGGTATCTTGTTCGGCACAGCGTTCCACCCCATGCTGTGCGGGCGCTTTGACGCCAGCGGGCACGTGGTGAGCTCCTCGCGGCCGTGGCAGCGCGGGTGCGCCGACAAGCGGCTGGAAATTGGCGGGGGTGAACCCGCCACAGCGGTCTCGCCTGCTTCCCCAGCCCACCGCCCGCCCCCGCCCCGCGCGCGCCCCGACTCCTCGTCGCAGGGAATACGCGTCTGCGAGAAAATGGTGACCCCCGCGGGCCGGCCGGCCCCCTTTGCGATCGAGGACAAGCTCGACGGCGAGCGCTTGCTCGTGCACAAGGACGGCGCCACAATCACGTGCTTCACGCGCCGCACAACGGACTACACGGCCACGTACGAGCCTGTACTCCGCGAAGCCATCGTCACCGGGGTCAAGGCGCACCGCGCCATTCTCGACGGCGAGATGCTTGCCTTCGACAGCACGACCGGCGAGTTCCTCAAGTTCGGGGAGAACCGGACCGTGGCCGAGGAGGAGGCCAGGGGTGCGTCGGGGTCCAAAACGATGGTCAGTCACCGGCGTCTCGCAGGCGCCCGCTGTTGGCTCTGGCGGGTGCCTCGCTTGCATGGGGAGGGGGGGGGGGGGGGGGGGGGGTGCTCGGCAGTCGGCCCGGGCGTTCTGCCTCCTCCCCCGTGCCGCCCGCCGCTCGTGACGCTCTCTGCTCCCCGCTGCCGTTCTCGCGACGGACCCCGCATGTGACCCTGCCTGCCTTGTCACAAACTCGCAGTGCTTCGTGGTGTTCGACATTCTGTGGGTTCAGGGCCCGCAAGTGGGCGTCACACGCGAGGGCGACATCACCCGCCTGGCCCTCTCGGAGCGGCGCAAGCTTCTCGAGGCCATCATCCCGCCGGCCAGTAGGCGCCGCGGAAAGCTCGTCGTCCTGGACTCCGAGGTGGTGGGTGCGGACCGATCCGACCCCGAGCGTATCGAGGCCGTGGAGCGGCGTCTGGACGCGGCTGTCGAGAGCGGCAGCGAGGGGCTCGTGGTGAAGAACCTCGCCTCCCCGTACGTGTGCAACGCCCGCGAGCGCCAGCTGTGGATCAAGATCAAGCCCGAGTACATGGACGGGAGCTACGACACCATGGACGTGGTCATCGTGGCTGCCTACCTGGGGGAGGGGCGGCAAGACCGGATCAGGGCGGGCGGCATTTCCAAGTTTGCTGTGGCCGTGGCGGACCGAAGGCCAGACGAGGGCCCGGCAGGTCCGACGGCATCGGTGGCGGCCCGCTGGAAGACGATCGGAAAGGTTGGGACCGGGTACTCCTTCGACCAGCTGCTGCGGCTGCGGGAGCTGCTGGTCCCGCACCTCAAGCCGATCAGCACGCTCGCTGACATTGCGGCCAAGGCCCCTTACATGCCGGAGTGGCGCCCGCAGCGGAAGGACTTGCCGGACTTCGTCGTCGACCACCCGCGCAACTCCATCGTCCTAGAGGTGTGCGCGGCAGAGCTGCAGCGGGCTCACGTGTCGACGAGGCCGAGCTTCAGCGCCGGGGTGGCCCTACGCTTTCCCAGAGTGGAGCAGATTCGGCTGGACAAGCCGGTGCAGGAAACTGCGACCATGTCGGACGTCGTCAGAATCATGGCGAATTCGGACGGGCGCCTGGCGCGACGGGGGGGCGACTCGATGATGCTGTCCCGCACAGTCGCCCGAGCGAGGAAGCGGGCGCGGGCGGGGGAGGACGGAACCGCCAAGCGACTGGCCCGGTCGCGCATGGCAAGACTGGACGGTGAGATCCGCGCTGCGCCACTGCCTGCTGTGAAAGCGCGCGCTCGTCGCTGGCCGCCTCGTCGAGCGCCGGCTGCCGCCCCCGAACCTCCCGGGCCCTCCCCTCTCGAGTCCGAACGAGCAACGCAGGCCGGTTCGTCGCGAGCGCTGCCGTGCGCGAGCAAGCCAAGGAGGTCGATTGCCTGGAGGGGCTGGAGGCTGTTGTGTACCACGGCTCCTTCACGGCAGCCGACCTGGACGCAGGCGACGACGAGGCCGCGCTTCCGCCTGGCGAGTCGCCCACGCAGTGGGTCCAGCTGCTTTTGCGCAAGCTGGGCGCGACCGTGTCGCAAAACTGCCTTCCCAGCACGAGTCTCGCGGTCGCCGTTCGCGGCCGCCGCGTGGAGGCCCACAAGCTGTGGTGCGAGCGGAACAAGCTCGACATCGACGTTGTGAGAACCCCCCCCCCGCGCGCGCGCGCGCTTCCCGTAACAGCAGCGGCTGGCTGGCGCCGCCGACTGCAGGTCGGAATCGCGGCTGCGCTGCCGCTCGTTCCAGCCGAGTCGCCCACCCGCTCGCTCCTGGCTTGCCTTCCGCCGCAGGTCACCCCGCGGTACATCCAGGCGTGCCTTCGGGCCAAGGCTCGGCTTGACCCGCTCCCGCGAGAGCACCTTGTGTTCGCCGGAGCTGCAACGGCGGCCCGCCTGCCGGAGTACGCCGATGCGCTGGGGGACCACTACCTGCAACCTCTGACCGTGAGCGGACTGCCTGCCGTGGCCGCGATGGCTTTTTGCGATGCGCGCAAGGGTGTATTGCCGGCAAGCGCCATGAGGCCTTTGCGCTTGTGACTTGCCCTCGCTCGTGTGCAGGCGGAAAGGTTTGAAGCTATCGTTGCGGCGCTGGACGGAAACCCGAGCGTCGACGCACGGCGGGCTTTTTTGCCACCCGGCACGCCGTCGAGCCCGATGCGAGAAGGTGGACCGAGTGAAACGCATGGCAGTGGACGAACCGCCGCCCAAGCGGAGCCCGACACTGCTGTGGGCCAGGCCACCGGCGGCACGCGGCAGTCGCTGGAGGCTGGCACGAAGGCGCGAATGCCCTTGGCGAACGAGCTTGTGCTTGTCGTCTCCGGGCGGCAGGCGGCTGCCGGTCACCTGCTCGCTGCAGCCGTTTCGGCAATGGGAGGCAAGGCCGTTTTCAGGCCGTCGGAAGCCGTGTCGGTCGTTGCGGATGCAATCGGCACGACAGCGGCGCCGAGCGGCGCTGCCTCCAAGGCAGCAGCTCGGGTCGCGGCGCTGCGCTCCGCAGGCGCTGAACCGCCGCCTCGGGTGCTGTCTCGCCAGGCGATCCTTGGCTTGGCCGCTGGTCGGCATCCGCCGCCGGCCCCGTCGACGTCGTCTTCGCCCCCGTCCTCGCCCTTGGCGGCGGCAGCTGCAGCGCCCTGCCCGTCATAGTGCCGCTGCCATGCCCGACGCTACCGGGGCAGCAATGCTTGGATCCAGCGCTGAAAGCTTCTGCAACATTTCTGCGTCCCTGGAGACCAGAAACCGCCTGGAGAGCAGCACCCTGGCGCTCGCAATGACGGCGCAGCCGGGCTGGTGTGTGGTGTAGTCGAAGAGCACCTCCCCCTCGGCGGGGACGCTGTCGAGCCACTCCCCTGGGACGCGCCAGTTGGGGAGCCATGACCCGTGGACAGCCATGGCCTCCGCGGTGATGTTTGGCCCCGGCTCCGCCACAGCGAGGATTACAAGCGACTGCGCCAGGCGGCGCTCGTCGTGGACAGACAAGTCCAAGTGATAGTACCCCTCGGCATGCATCGGGTTGATCACGTTGAGCCAGCCCAGCCTGCGGCAGGCTTCTCGCCGGTCTGGCCACTGGCCGAGCAAGGGAACCAGCCGCCTCCACACGGTGGAGATGTCCGTGAGTCGCGAAAAGACTGCCACGAGCATCTCGACGCGAGCAAAGGCCATGTGCGGCGGGACAACTCGAATGAGGAGCTCCGCCTGCTCCGGCGTGACGTAGAGTCCGGCCGTCATGGCACGAATGTACCGGACCGCCAGGCGCGCTTGCTCGCGCTCTTCCGGCGTTGCAAACATCCTCGTGGACGCGGCTGCCCTTTCCCGCTCCGCAATCGTAACTCGCTGCGCGCGCTTCTTGGCAGCGGCGACGCCGCGAGCCACGAAGGCGCCGGCAGCATCCACTGCTGCTTCGGTCGTGACGCCGGGCACGTGCGCGACGAGCCGCTTCGGATCGCGGACACCGTCGGCGCTCGGCTTGGGCTGCGCGCGCAACACCGACAGGCTCGCGTCAGCTCGCGCCCCAACTTGGAGCGAGGACTCGCTGGCCGCGGCGTGAAGCCTGCCGAGGGGGCTCGTTCGCTTGAGCGTTGCTGGCTGCCGCCGGGTGGGCAGCTTGGGCTTGGCCGCAGGTGCCCCGCCGATGATCATTCCATCGTGCTCAAGGTGCGTTTCCGGTCCGGCACGCCCGTCCAGGCCTGGCGGAGGGGCGCCCCTTCCTTGGCCATCACCCTTGGCCTGAACGCGCATTGCCTCGTCTTGGCGAAATTTCTGAAGCACCCGCTGCGTCTCCGAGCTCGCAAGGCCCAGCCTCTCCAACGCTCGAAGCACCTCCGCTTCCCCTCCGGTTTCGGCAATGAATGGAATCGCGGAGGACGGCGCGCGAGGCTCCGGGCTCGAAGGTGGCGAGCACGGAAACGAAGCCTCTTCGTCCCCCCGGCTGGTATGCGGGGCAAGCGACGACCCTCCCCAGGTGCTGGCTGGCGGAGAGTCGCCGAACGCTCCTCGCAGGCTCGAGACGCGGCGCATTTCGGGGGGCATCAAGTCTTTGGCAGACGATGACGCGAAGAGGCGAGCAGGGGGCACGGCCACGGCGGCCCCTTCGAGCTTTGGGGTCAGCCCTTCGCCCAACGGGTCCGCGTCCGGCGAACTGGTCGCCGCCAAGCTGCCTTGGGCAGGCTGCTTGCCTCCGCGAGGCATGCTCCTCAGCAACGTCGGGTGCTGGCCCAAGCGAGGCGCCGACGGAACGCGAATCGCGGGCACCAAGGGAACGTCGGGGCCGTGCAAGTGGACGGACTCGCCCGGAGGGAGAGGCTGCCCGGGGCTCGGGAGGCCAGGGTCCGGGGGTGGGAAGCCTTCCCCGGCTTGTTCGAGCGCAGACGGGAGCTCGCCCTGCGTCGCCGGCTGGTCAGCCCGGCCAGGCGTGCTGCTGCCGTCGCCAACAACAAGCCCGTCCGCGAGGACGCTGGCGCCCGAGTGAGGCTCGGTCAAGTCGCTCGCGAGGCTGGAGTTTGTCGGCTGCCGGCGGGGAGGGCGCAGCTCCCCTGGCAGCAGGCCAAGCGCGAAGGGTGATCTCGGCGCCGACGGGCCGAGGACCAGGGGCACAGCAGAAGCTCGGCGCTCCGACGTCGATGCGGTGCCCTCAGACCGGGGCTTGGCCGCCCCAAAGCTGCTCTCAAACACTGTTCGATCGTCGTCGTCGTCCAGCAGCGATGGGACTTGCAGCAGCGAGAGCCTCCTTTGCTTGGCTGGCGCGGCTCGCTTGGAGAAGGCGTCTGCGACCGAGAGTGCGTCCTCGACAGATTGGACTCGCAGCGGGGCGAATGGGCCGCTGTCCGCCAGGATCGACGCTTCCTTGTCTGCAGGTGGTGGGGGCAGGCCACCGCCCAAGCCATCAGCCTGAAGGAGCGTCTTGACAGCCAAGTACGTTGGCTGAATGACTGGCCACGGGTTGACGTTGAACACGCCAGCCAGTCCGCGAATTATGCGTATCATATGCTCAGGGCGCAGCTTGGCCGCGCTGGCGCCGGGCCTTTGGGTCGAGGCGAAGTCGAATTCCAGCGAGCCTGCGTCAGGCACTTGCGTCGCACTGGTCAGGGCGATGGGCTTGTCGTTGAGCCGGGCGTTGCGGAATGCTTGCCAGTCCCCGTGTTGGCTGGTGTCTCCCAGGCCGCTGGATTTGCCGGACTGGGCCTCGAGCGCGTTGATTCTACGGAGCTGGCTCAGCAGCATTCGGTCATTTTCCACGCTGAGATCAAGGACGTAGTGGTCCGTTGGGTTGCTGGGCGAGAAGATGTGGTGCTGTCCGATCTCCTCAGCGAGGCGAGCCCGAGCGTCTGCCGACAAGGTCGTCTCCACGAACTTGCTTTGGCCTTGCGAGTCGACGATGCTGGACAGCAGAGACTTGGCCATGCCCATCCTGCTGAAGAGGTGCCCGCTCGCAGGGTTGTCCGTCAGGTGGGCCATGGACTCGTTGACGATGCTCGACGCTTGCTCGCCGGTCAGCGACATGTCGTCAGCTGCGAGACGCACCAGAACCGATCGCTCCTCTGAGGTCAACGATTTTCGCTTCAGCATGCGGATCATCCCCTTCGCAGCTCTATTCGGGGCCTTGCGCCAGGGCTCCACGTCGTGCGCGGACGTGGACACGCTGAACGTGGCGGTGCCCATCGTTGGGAGCTCCCACTCCTCGTCAGGCTTCTCGTCGCTGCACACCGCTATGGTCGGCAGTGCGCCTGACGGTCTGTCTGGGCCGCCGGAAATTGTGCAGCGGCGCAGCGTAATTGTCTTGGAAGCGGAGTGCGGCACTGCGAGCGCCACTGGCTCAAGCTGCACGGCCTGGTTGTCTCTGAAGATGCGAAGCAGCTCAAACGCAACGGCGTGGCTGTATGGGTCGGAAAGATCGAGCGTGCGAGTTCCCGACGGGCGGGACGGATGAAACGCCGAGTCTGAGAAGTCGTCAACCTCCAAGTTTGTCTGAGCAAGCCCGATCTCCATGTGCCTGCTCTCGATGCCAGTGCGGATGAAAGCCCTGCCGCCGAGCTTCCCGAGCGTATTTCCTGACACGTCGATGCGCACCAGCGTCGAATTCGTCGCCAGGCAAGTCGCGAGGACCAGGGCCGCGTTGGGCATGATGGAGTTGTGTGCAAGATTGAGGTCCTCCAGCGTGACGTTGTCCGCAACAGCGGCCGCCATGGCGAACGCGCCCTGGCTAGCGAAGCCGTTGAACGCGCAGTTGACCTTGCGCACTTTTCGGTTCCCCTCCAGCGCGTCTGCGATTGCGACGGCCCCTTCGCCACGAAGCGAGTTCCAAGACAGGTCGTAGGACGTGAGGCTCTTGTGGCGAACCATGACCTCCGCCAGCGCCGTCGCAGACTTCTCACCGAGGCCGTTGTGCGAAAAGTCGACTGCCGAGAGCGGGCTGTTTCGCGACTTGATCAGCGCCCTTGCCAGAGTCGCGCCGCCAGAGTCGCCCAGCCCGCACCGAGAAAAGCGAATTGCCCGAAGCCGCCCAGAGCAGGCAACCAGCGCTGCTGCAGCATCCACAGCTTTGCCACGGATTGCGTTTTGTGAAAGGTCAATCTCCTCGAGGCGCGAGTGGAGAGTCGCTGCCAGCAGCATGGCCGAGCCGCCCGACGCCGTCAGGCGATTGTCCGCCAAGTCAAGCACCCTCAGCGTCACGTCCGACGTTGCCAAGGCGCGTGACAAGGCGATGGCATGCGCATTGCCCAGGCCGTGGTGTGCGAGGTGCAGCTCCATCAGGTCCCCCTCCCCGTTTGCGCTTCTCTGGATGGAAGCCAGCAACGGCTCCACAACGATGCCACGCGCGCGACAGGCTTGGACAAAGGAGGTCGTCGCACTGTCCTTCGGGCGGCCTGGCGCAGCTTCGCTTGGCGTCACCGATGTGTCGGACGGGGTGCTCGAGACGCGCTTTCGCCTGTCCGAGCTGCGCGAGCGGCGACGCGTCACCACGGGGGAGTAGGCCAAGCTCGGCAGAGCATGCTGGTCGGCCGTTGCCGTTACCGTTGCCGCTGCCGTTGACGTTGACGCTGCTGCTGTTGTTTCTGCTGCTGCTGCTGCTGCTGCCGCTGCTGCGCCTAGGCGCATGGCATGGGCCCCGAGCGCCGAGCTCCTGGAGCTTGCTGCCTTGGGACTCGCGAGCGGCGTGATGCCCTCGCCGCGCATTGGCACGGCTTGAAGGAGGTATTCGCGCTCCCGAGCATCCTTCGGCCGAGCCGGCTCCTCGCCACTGCGAATCGCGTCGCGAAACCGTGCGGCGATGGCTCTCTGCTCAGACAGGCACGGGAGCTGGGCCTCCGAGGCCACGGTGTCGAGGAAGTCCTGCACCAGTGGGTCGGCTCCGGCAGCACCCGCTTGCCTGGGTCCGCTGACCGGCTGCCTGCGAGTGCGGCGCTGCGGAGCTGGTAGCGTGCTGCCCTTCATCAGGTGTGGCAACTCTGGCAAGCGCGGGACGGGCAAGGGCGGCGACCACTCGGTGCCCCTTCCGGAGGGCAAGCTGTGCGTGCGACGAGCCTCCGCGCATTGCCTCATCGCGGCGGCGAGGCTGCCGTCGGCGAAGACCGCGTCCCCGAGGGAGTGCGCCTTGTATGTCGGCGTGCTGAGGCCGCTCCTTCCCGAAGACTCGTCGGAGCTGCTCTCGCTCGGAGAGCCAGGGCTTACCAGCTGGCCGCGGCGACGCCTGGCACCGGGCGGAGCGGCTGCTTGGGCAGCTCGCCGGGCGGCCCTGCGGCCCGCAAAGTCGAGCGCGTGGTCAGGCCTGCCTGCAGGCTGTTCCTTGCACCCTTGGGTGCCAGCGTTGGCGGAGATTCGCTTGCAGCCGAAGCATGTCGCGTTGGCTTGGGCGAGCAGCGCCCCAGCTCGCAACAGGCTGTCCGCGTTTCCAATCGGCGTGGACCCCTCGCACCTGTTGGCGCGAATGGCTTTGAATCCCACCAGTGGCCGCATCAAGCCCGGCGGAAGCTTTGGGGCCAGCGGCGCATGCGTCGAAGAGCTGCCTGCCGGCGCCGCAGGCGCCGTCAGCCAGCGGTCGAACCAAGAGCCGTCTCCGTCTCCAAATCGAGAATGGCACAGTTGAGCGGCCTCGTGGGGCTTCCGCAGCAGCAACCCTGCGGCCAGGGGCTCAGAGACAGCGATAGAAAGCGAGACGGTGGTTGCGAAACGCGCGCAGGCAGCAAAGGCGGCGAACCCACCCCTCATCGGTGGCGCGAGCAGCCGTGCGGGCCTAGCTCGATTCGCCTTGTGCGCGCGGAGGCGCGCCCTCTCGCTAGCGGCGAAATCTTGTGAGGCAAGGCGCCAGTCGCGGCGAGTCGGCCAGCGCCGCGGGCGCGCCTAACCTTTGACAGATTGAAACGCCTCCAACCCAGCGGGCCCGTCCGGACTGTCGCCCATGCTGTGGCTTCTGCCTATGGCCATGTCCTGGAGCCCCGGGCACAAGTGCGGCGCACCGGCACAGGTCTGGCAGAACGCACGGCTGCACAGGGCGCGGGGTTTCGGGCGCAATATTTGGTCAATTTTGGACTTCGCGTGGCGCAAGCCGGGGGGGGGGGGGGGGGAGAGAACACGATGCGATGTCACAGCAACCCTGAGGATTCCATGCGTGGGCGGAGGCGAGCTGCCGGCACGCGACGAATCCATGCTTGTTGGCTCAGAAACGAAAGGTGCAGGGCATGGCAGCCACACAAACCAGTTGCACATGCCACGAGCACATCGCCAGGCCTTCGCAGCTACCGCTTCGTTTCTTTTCCGTACACCATAGTGAGATGCGTCTTGTGCTGCGACGGCACAACCTTTTTGCGAAGCATATCGCGAGTTGGCGGGATGATGTGGAACACGTGGCTGCCATCGCCTGCCTCGATCGTGAGCGCGCGGTCTCGGTCGATTAGGTCCTGCATCAGCGCCTTGTAGGCAGAGCGCTCCGACTCGGAGGAAGGGTAGAGCCAAAAGTGCCTGCGAGAGTCCCTGCGTGGCCACCACGTGGACACCTTGTTGAGGTGCGCACGCGCGGACGCCTTGAACGATCCCGAGGGCGGGAACACGATACCCTTGAATGCCGCCGCCTCTGCCTGGCCCTCCACCTTGGACACTGGGTGCATGACCACCTGTGGCGTCATAGAGGGCCCGCTGGTGCCGGTGATGCGCCTCACAGGTCGGCCCTTGGAGTCCGTCTGCCCCGCGGCCGCGCCGGTCGAGTGCCCGCCAGCAGATCGGCGGCTCGCAGCCGAGGGGCTTGGCACTGGCGCCCGGCCTGCAGGCTGCGCCGGGGCTGCGCCAACGCCAAGCGACGGCCCCGCCGCCGACGGAGCCATGCCCCACCCGCCAGCCAAGTCGTCAGCCGCGGTGTGCGCAGGCGCTCCGCTGCTGGGCTCCGCGCCGAATGCAGAGAGCAGGTCGTCGGCCAGCGCCATGGCATCGGCATTGCGCACGGGGGCGGGGTAAGCGGGCTCCGAGGGCGCCGCGCCGAAGGGCTGGGCGCCAGACCGCGGGTCCTGGGATCCGGGCGCCTGGTGCGGGTGGCCGCCTGCGGCGCCGTGGCGAGGCGGGACGCCGAAGCCGTGACCAGGGACCGGGCCGCCGGGGCCGCCGGGGCCGGCTGCGGCAGGCGCGGCAGGCGCTGCCGACGGCATCGAATGGCCCGGGGCGGGGGGCGCCCTGCCCAGCAGGGATGGAGGCGGCCTTCCGAGGAGGGACCGGCCGGCGGCGGGAGGCGGGGCAGCTGCTTGCGGCGGTGGAGCATGGGAGGGGGGGAAGCGGCCTGCCCCTGCTTGCTGGGGGTGGGCTGGGGGATACGCCGTGGCGTACGGGTCGTCTGGCGCAGCCAGGGACGGGCTGGGGTGCTGCTGGTGGTGCTGGTGCTGCTGCTGGTGGTGGTGCTGCTGGTGCTGCTGTGGTGGTGGTGGGCCGGCGAGTGGGAAGCGGCCCCGGCAGGCGCAGCAGAAGCTGGGGACGAGCCGGCTGCGGAAGGCCGGGCGGCGGGAGGGGGGCCGCCGAGGAGCGACCCTTGCCCCGAACGCGTCGGGGCCGCCGAAGCGTGGGCTGCTGCCGATGCGGCGTGGGGCGCGGCTGCATGGGAGCCCGCCTGAGCCCACCGCGACGCGGCTGGCGGGGGCGCGGCCGCTCCAGCCGGAGCATACCCCGACGACGGCGTCGAACGCGGCTGCGGCGGGGGGCCGTGCTGCAGAAGCGGGGTGCGTGGTGCTGCGGGAGCGGAGGCGGACTCGGACGCGCCCGGGCTTCCGGCTGGGAGGGACCCTGATGAGGAGGGAGCTAGTGCACCGTTGGCGGGCTGTGCGCCGGCCGCGGCTGCGGAGGACGGGGGCTGCGGCTCGGAGTCCTGCGCCTCCTTGTCCGCGGCCGCCTTGGCCTTCATCCACGCCGGAACCACGCGGTGCAGACCACGGCCCGGGGCGGCCGCGGGTGCCACCGCTGCCACGCGTGCAGCGTGAGCAAGGGCCACATGCTTGGCTGCCGGGCCGTCGGAGGCGCCAGGCTGTGCCGCCGCCGGCTGATCCATGGCGTCGAACGGGCGCTTCCTTCGAGAGGTGTCCAGGCCGTGCGCGGGGGGGCTGCCCATGCCACCCATTCCGGAGACCTGGTGCGGGGGCGCCGAGAAGCTGGGGCCGGCTCCGCCGGGCGGGCCTGCAAACCCGGCGTGCGCTTGCGTGGGATGGGCTCCCATGCCCGGTCCGGGCCCCATCCCGGCTCCCCCAGGGCGGCCCGGGCCTGGCTGCGGGCCGCCGAACATGCCGTGCGCACCTGGCCCGGCCGCCACGGCGGCCATTGGGGCTGGCGCCGGGGCGGCGGGGCGCGCGCGGGGCGGGGCGGGCAGCTCTTCCTCCTCTGCGTCGTCTCCCCAGCCTCCGCCGGCCTCGGGGTCCTCGTCCGCCATCGTAGGACGGGCGGAGCGAGCGCAGGTGCGAGCGCGGGCCGAAGCGGGCGCGAGCGGCTGCCTCAGCGCGGCCTGTGGAGCGAGTCGGCCCGCTCGGCCCCCGGCAGAGGCGCGGCGCCACGGCCGCCACCCGGCATGGCAGCACTCGCACTCAAACAGCTCACCGTTTGTCGCCCCCTCACGGAATGGCCTCCGCCAGCGAGGCTCCCTCCGCGGCCGCGGCCGCCAGCACTGCTCCGAGCAGCACGGAGCCCAGCACTGGCCCTGCGATCCGGACCAGCCACCGGCTTGGGAAGATCGGCAGGGTGAGCGCGCCGGACCCGCTGTCGCCGCTGCCCATGCCGCCCCTCGAGCGGCGCTGCGCGCAACCGGCAACGCTCCGCCCCCCCCACGCGCGTCCCCCGTGTTGTGTGTCGCAGCTGGAGCTCAGCACGTGCACGAAGATTGGGCGACGCAAGACCCAGGAGGTGGGTCGCGACTGGTTCGCGCGCTTGCTGCGCGGAAGCGGTCGCCTTGCATCCCGCAACCGGCTGCCCAGCCCGACGCGGGGAGCCCGGGGCTTGTCGGCAGCGGATTCCGCTGTCGGCGCCGCCCACGTTGCGGCCATTGCGTGGGGGCGTGCTGCGGGAAGGCGCGCACGGCCGGGCTGGCGCGCTGGCCAGGGCTTCCAATCGCGCGAGCCAGGGGCGTTGCCGAATGACATGGCGAAGCCCTCCCTGTTCCCCCCCGTCGAGCCAGCGCCGCCCGCGTTGGCTGGCGTTCGCGCCCGCCCGCGTTCCCGCCCGCCCCGCCCCCCGCCAGAGGCCCGAGCCACTCGCTGCGCACGACTGGTGCCCTCTCGCCGCAATCCCCTCGCGCCGCGCGCTGTCCCGCCTCGGCCGCGCAGGACCGCTTGGTCGTTTGTCCGAAAATGCTGGGCCGGGAGGACGTTTCCCTGTTTTGCGTGTTTGACGGCACCGTGGGAGACCACGCTGCCGCGTTCTGCCATGACAAGTTTCCGGGGATCCTCGTGAAGAGGCCGAGCTTTGCCGCGGCCGTGGAAGCCATGGACGGGGGGGACGTAGCGGCTACCAAGACCAAGCTTGCAGCTGCGCTGCAGGAGGTGAGGCCGCGTCGCGCCCAGCGCCCCGTTTCTTGCGCCTCCGTACTCGCCGAGCCGCGGACCGGTCCCATGGCGCCCGCAATCGCTTGGCGCCAGCACCTGCTCTCCTGCCTCGCGACGTGGCGCAGGCGTTCGCGCAAACGGATGCCGAGCTGATCGAGTCGTGCAAGGCGGACAAGGTCCTGGACTACGTCTCCAGCACCGGCGTCGTCGCTGTTCTCATGGGAAAGGTTTTGAGCATCGCCCACGTGGGGGACAGCCGCGTGGCAGTGGGGCACATGGTGGATGGCAGTCTGCGCGGCGGGAACATGACCATCGACCACAAGCCGGACAAGCCCGCAGAGTTGCGGCGGATCGAAGCGGTGAGACGCGATGGCAGCTCCGGCTTCGGCCACTCGTGCTGCTCCTACCCCCCCCCCTTGTGTTTCCCCGCGGTGCGTGCACCGCTGTGCGCGCACCGCAATGCGTCGCCTTGAGCGCCGCGAGAATCGGGCGAGCGCGTGCAATGCTCTGCAAGCGGTTGCCGCCACTCCCGGTCCCCGCCCGCCCACCCCCGCGCAGGCCGGAGGGTCGCTGACCTACCTGCACGGCGGCAAGCCCTTCATCCGTGGTGGCGATTTCACCGCCAGGCAAGCCCGCGGGGACCGACCCATGCAGCTCAACTACAGCCGCGCGTTCGGCGGCAAGGACCTCAAGCCGTACGGGCTCAGCTGCCAGCCGTCCATCTCGCACGTGGACGTCACTGCCTCTGAGAAGATGGTCATCCTCGCCTCTGACGGGCTCTGGGACGTCATTTCGGCCGACTCGGCGGTGGGCGCTGCCCAAGCAGCGGCTTCGTCCGGCGCAGCCTCCGACCCCGCAGAGCACCTCGTGGACTCGGCGCTTGCCGCTCACGATGCCGCAGGCTCCGTGGACAACGTCACCGTGGTCGTGGCATTCTTCTGAGCGCGGGCCGGGCTGCCTCCTCCGCCCCTCCCAGACGCGCCCGCCAGCGCCGCCGTCGCCGGCTCTTTCGGGGCTCCCCTGCTCTGCAGCCCGGCCCCGTCAGCAGTGTTCCCCGTGGCCCGCCCATGATGCGACGGCTGCCCGCCCCTGCGTCCGCCCGCTGTCGTGCCTGCGCGCCAATCGGGGCGGAAGCCGCGCTCTGACAAGAATGGCGACCCAAGGCCATCTCTCAGCTGCGCGGGGCTGCGGCTGCGCGGGGCTGCGGCTGCGCGGGGCTGCGGCTGTGCGGGGCTGCGGCTGTGCGGGGCTGCGGCTGTGCGGGGCTGCGGCTGTGCGGGGCTGCGGCCTCTGCCCCCCATCGTGCGCCGCGGCGCCGCCACGCATGCTTCTTGTTTCGTGCTGCAGCGCCCGCGCCCATCCGGAGACGCATGTCCCCGTAGAGCGCCGTGGATTTCAACCTCTGTGGTTGGCTGTGCGAGCAGGGCCGGCGGGGGCTCTGTTGCCTGCCCAGCCCGCTTTCGCTGCCACCTCCACCCAACGTGGTTCGTGCGATCGCGCATTGCGTGTTTGCGTCAAGTCGAGTTCGTGGCCGCGTTGGCCTCAATTTGCGCTGCCACTCCCTGCACACTTCAACAACGTTGCCACGCAACCTCAAGGTGCAATGCACTCGAGAAATCCCTCCGGAATTCGGGGAATGACCCACACGCACGACTTCGCACATCGAATGCTAGCCTCGGTTTCCTTCCCTGCAAGCGCCGCATCGGCCGCCCCCCCGGCGCCAGGCCCGACAGAACAAGATTTTGAATCCGTATTGCGGACCGTTGGCCCCATTTAGGGGCCACAGGGAGCGAGAAGCGGCCGCCTTGGCAGCGGGCTTCCCGCTCTGCCGCGCAGCAGAGGCGGCTTGATCGGTCTCTGAAGGCGGTAACTCTTGCACACACCGGAGCCAGGATCCTCTCCCCGGGCCGCGATGCTGTCGCCGCGCGCAGCGGTCACTGCGGTGCTCGTTTCGCTGACGATTGTCTATGGCGGCCTGCGCTGGCGCGGGGATCAGCCCATGACTCCCGAGCAGGCAGACCTTGCAGCCCGCGCTGGGCGTCAACTGCGAGGGGCTGACGTTGGCCCCCCAACTGTGGCATTCGTGCCTCGGCCCGCCACGTCCGCGCGCAAGGGTTGGCTTAGCGCGCCTTTGGCCATGCTGCAGGGCGCATCGGCGGGCATCTGGCCGGGTCACCTCAACCAAGGCGAGGTGGCTTCAACTTGGGTCACCGACAAGCGCAACCGGCAGCTTGAGGCGGCCGCGGTCGCGCCGGGCATCGAGGCGGTTTTCTTGGGAACTGAGGGCGAATCGTTGACCTGCGGCATGGAAGTTGCCATCAAGTTCGATTGCATCGAGGACATTGTGAATGGCACCAAGGTTTACGACACCGGCTGCTCGTCCCAAGTGCAGGGCTTTGTCAACTACATCATGTTCCACGAGTGCACGATGAAGGACTTGCAGTGGCTCAGCTTCATTGCGCTCGTGGCCTGGCTGCTGTTCTTGCTGTACATGCTCGGGGACACCGCGGACGTGTACTTCTGCCCGACGCTGGACGTGATCGTCCTGGTGCTGAACCTGTCCCCGAACATCGCCGGCGTGACCTTCCTGTCCTTCGGCAACGGTGCCCCTGACGTGTTTGCCTCCATCGCCGCCACGCTGAGCGGCAACCCGAACGTGGGCGTCTCGGCGATTCTTGGCGCTGGCGTGTTCATCACCACCATCATCGTCGGCGTGGTGTCCTTCGTGTCCGAAGTGGAGCTCGACCGCCGCCCCTTCCTGCGCGACATTGGCTTCTTCATCGCGTCCACCGGCTACCTACTCTACTGCTTCTCGGACTCCAAGGTCAGTCTCGGGGAGGCGGTCGGCTTTCTGGCCTTTTACGTCGTCTTCGCGGTCGTTGTCATCGTCGGCCGCTCCGTCTACCAGAGGTGGAAGAAGCAGGCCAAGGCTGCTCAGGGCGGCGAGGCCCTTCTTGACACTGACGGCCACGTGATGGTCGAGGCGGGCGGCGGCATGGACTCCTCGACGGGGCTGCTTGCCGGCACCAAGGACCCGCATCACCGTGACCAGGGGGAGGACTTGGCCGCGCCCGACGCCCTCGTGTCCGCCCTTGGCGGCGGGGGCCGCCGCCCCTCTGGCATCAGCATGCAGCGCATGGGCACTGGCCCCGCCGGCTCCGCCGCAGGCCGCACCGCGTCCGGGCGCGCCGCCGCGGGGCAGCGCGCGCTGTCCATTGACTGGTTCCTCGCTGAGAGCCAAAAGGCTCAGATGGCCGTCATCGCCGAAGCTGGGGCAGGCACCGCGCCGTCCGATGCGGAGGGGGACAGCAAGGACGCGCCTGCAGCTGCTGCAGCTGCAGCGTCCGGAGCCCCCGCTGCCTCGCCGGGCCTGATCGCGTCCCGGCCCAGCAGGCGCGACCTCGCCATCGCCAGCGCCCGGCACCATGTCGCCGGCAAGCAGGGCCGGTCCGTCGCGGGCACCGGAAGCGCGACGGCCGCCGGGCAGGGCGAGCTGGCACTGGCCGCCTCCGCCTCCCGCCGGCTCAGCGACGGCGACGTCCGGCACCGGGCCCGCGCAGACACGGCGGGCAGCTTCTCGTGGCTGGAGCCCCTGCACATGCCGACGGGGGGACTCTTCACGTCCCACAAGCGGCGCACGCTCCGCTTCCTGCGGGCTGTTGGGTACGGCGCAGACGACGAGCACGCGGGCGAGGAGGGGCCCGCGAGCGTCGCAGCGTCCCTCAACCGCGGTCCTGACGGGACCAAGGGCCGGAGGCACCACCACCACCACGCCGGGGGACACCACCACAATCACATCCACCACCGGCCCGAGGGCGCAGACGACGATGAAGGCGGCGCCATCGAGTGCGCGGACAGCGAGGGGAGCTGCGAGGAGCCCCCTGGCATGTGCGACGCGTACCTTGGCCCTGAGACCACAATGGGTCGCATCCTGTCTTGGGTCCTGCTCCCGTCGGCGCTCATCAGGCGCATTTCGTCCCCGCTGGTCGGGGAGGAAGAGTATGTGTGGTACTGGGTAACGCTCACGCCGCTATTTGGCGTGCCCCTCATCTTCGTGACAGCGTTTGCGTCCATCGGCAACCCGGCGGGCGTCCTTGACACCCTCGGCGGTGAGGAGGGCAGCACGGGGGGCTTCTGCTATCTTGTGCTTGCCTTCTTGCTGGGCCTTGTTGGGTCGGCCGCGAGCTTCTTCCTGCTGCCGCGGGACAAGCCACCTGAGGGCATCCTGCTCACAGTGTTTGTGCTTTTCGGCTTCCTGTCGTCCGTGTCCTGGATCATCAACATTGCTAACGAAATCGTGACTCTCCTTGTCGCCCTCGGCTTTGCCATGGACGTGTCCGCGGAGATCCTCGGACTGACCGTGCTTGCCTGGGGCAACTCCCTGGGAGACTTTGTGGCTGATGTCAGCGTGGCCCGGGCAGGGGCGCCCAAGATGGCGCTCGGCGCTTGCTTCGCCGGGCCCATGTTCAACCTGCTGCTCGGCCTCGGAATGTCGCTCACGATTCAGGCACTCAAGATGCCCGACGGCGTGGTGGACCTCACCAACCCGAGCGGGAACCAGCCGCTTGGGTGCCACCAGATGAACATCGTGTGGGCGTGCTTCGGCTTCCTTCTGCTGTCGCTCGTGGCTTCCATCATCATCATTCCCCTCGACGGGTTCAGGGTGCGGCGGCTCTGGGGCAGCATTCTCATCGGCCTGTACGTGGTCTACATTGCGACGTGCATGGTCTTGCAGTTCACTGACCTCGGCTGTTCGGCCGGCTCCTCGTGACCGGCCTTCCGGACTGGCTGCTGAGTCCTGGGCCTGCAGCACACGGACTTGAGCGTTGCGGTCCTGCTGGTCGGACCGCTCAATCACGAAACGACGTTTGGGTGTGTATTTGATTGTTTTGCGAACAAGCGATTGTTTGTCACTCCTCCGGCCGCCCGCGCGGCGAACACTCGCTCGCCATGCATTGGAGACGTGCGCATGCCACATAAACCTCCACTTGTACCCCATCGGGCCTGCGCAATGACAGTCGCCCAATAAATAATCCATGCTCGGCAAAGACGTCACTGCAGCAGCGATGTTGCCCGCGACATTGGTCGCAATGCATCACGCGAGCGACTGGCCACGGGCAATGAAGAAAGTTAAGATGCAACGCGCGCACACACACACACACACACTGCTGGCCACGCGACGCGGTGTGTGCGCGGCTTTTGGGCGCCAGCAGCAATCAACGATCAGGAAGCCATTGATGTCAATATGAAAGCTTGTCCCCTTCCTAAAAACAAAAAGCACATGCGCTGACGACTCCTTTGCTCTCATCACTGCCAGCAGGGTGCAACGGCCGTCTCCGACGGGCTGCCGATGGCAAGCGTTGCCAGGATGAACCGACTGTGTTTCGGAAGATGTTGGAGCGCGACGATTGTTTGCCGCGCGCATTCGCCCAGGCAGAGAGCGCCGGCCTTGGGTGAGAGCACACGCACAATAAAACACGCATCCGCAAGCAGTACTCGCGCACCACGTAGTCTCGCTGACCGAGGCACTCGGACGCGCGCCAAGCACGGCAGGACAAGCGCTGGCAGTCGCCACAAGTGAGGCAGCAGCCTGCTCGATCTCTCTAGCTGCAGCAGTATGCGCTGGGGCCAGAGCCGCTCTCGAGCGTCACGTGCGATGGGTGGTCCACCCTGCCCGTCCGCATCGGCAAGCCCAGGTCGCGGCGAGTGCCTAGCACTGCTCGCACGACCTCTCCTGGCAATTCCGCCAAGCGATCACCTCGAACCGCGCTCGTCTCCAGGAAGAGCGGAGCAGTCGCCATGGAGGATGTTAGCTCCAACACCCGCTCCTGCATCGTTGCAAGTGCCTCCGTGAGCAACTCGGGGCGCTCGTCAGGCTCCGTCGGCACGAGGTCCAGCTTGTTGCCGACCACAACGAACACTGCCCTCTCCGGCGCACACTCGACGCAGGCCGGGACCCACTTCTCGTGAATGTCTGCACATGCACACCGGCAATTCAAGGGCGCGATGAGGCGCTCACAGTCACAGCTGCCGGCGCATCGGGCCGCGCCGAACGGCAACACACACTCCCACGCTCACCTCGAATGCTGCCAAGGTCGGCGAGGCTGTACACGAGGAGGTATGCGTCCCGCTCCCGCAGGAAAGCCTGCGTGGTGGACATGAAGCGCTCCTCGCCTGCAACCGGGGAGGGCAGGCGGGGGAGTCGCAGGGAACGCCGGAGGCGCAAGCAGGGAGCGTTGGTCGAAGCTGCGCTCGCTCGGGTGTGGACGCCCCCCGCACTGCCCGCGCCCCTCCCCACGCGCGCACAGCGCCAAGAACGGCGCCCCGATGCTCACCAGACGTGTCGAACACGCTCATTCGATGGTTTTGTCCGCCGGACTTGACGAGCACGCTGGCGGTCTCGACGCCGATGGTGCTCTCGCAAGCCGTGCCGTCCGCCGCTGGGCGGCCTCGCTGGAGAGCGAGGACGAGGGTGGTCTTCCCAACCGCCGCCCGCCCAGCGGTGGCGATGGTCATGGTGGAGTCGACGCCTTCGGCGGCCATGGCGTTGCTGTTCGGGTGGCCCGGCTCGTGTTCCGCAATCGGCCGGAGAACCGGCCGTCTGCTGGCCGGCGCTGCGCGGAAAGCGGCGATCGACGAACGTGCAGAGCGCGATCTGCCGAGCGCGGCGTCGATGGAAGCACTCTCTGATCAATAGGAGAAGCATGCGCGTTATCGCCGGCATCCTTGCCCTTGCGGCGGCCGCTTCGGCCATGACGCTCAACCACGAGCGCATCTTCGGCGACTGGAAGCGCCAGTTCGGCCGCGCCTACGGCACCACCGGTGAGACCGAGCTTTCGGGCTTCAGGCCGCGCGCCAATCGAAAGGCGCCAAGTTCAACAAACCATCCCCGCCTAGCCCGCGGGGCCTGCAGCCTTCCAAGCCGCATCTGCGGGTCTTCCGCAACCCCTCCGATCCCTTCAGGGCGCCCGGGGCGCGCGGGGACCGGCGGGTGGGGACTGCGCCGCAGCGCTAGTCGCCGCCGAGGCATCCTGCCAAAGATCGCGCGAGCTTTCCGCGTGCCTTGCCCGGGCGGCTACGGCGGCCAGCCCCGGCCGCCTCAGCCAGCGCGAAGCTCCTGCCCGGTCGCCTGTCCGGGCCGGGCCGCACGAGCGGGCCGCGGGGAAGGGCGCGATCCGCAGGATCGGGGCCACGGGTCCGTCCTCGCTTCAACTTGGCGCTGCAGAGCCCACAATCAATCGAACGTTTTCGTCGCTCCATTGTTCCCAAACTGTTCCTTGCTTCGCAGAGGAGGAGACCATGCGCTTCAACGTGTTCCGCCAGAACGCCGCGAAGGTGGTCGCCCACAACTCCAAGGGCCTCTCTTGGACCATGGGCCTCAACCAGTTCGCCGACCTCACCGAGGAGGAGTTTGCCGCCAAGTACATCGGCGGCTTCCGCCCCTCCACCGGTCCCAAGAACTACGAGCTCTCGCACCTCCGCGCCGTGGACCTCCCGTCCTCCATCGACTGGAGCACCAAGGGCGCCGTGACCCCCATCAAGAACCAGGGCCAGTGCGGCTCCTGCTGGGCGTTCTCCACCACCGGCTCGACTGAGGGCATCTCCTTCATCTCCACCGGCAAGCTCCCCAGCCTCTCCGAGCAGCAGCTCGTGGACTGCTCCGGCAGCTACGGCAACCAGGGCTGCAACGGCGGCCTCATGGACAACGCCTTCCAGTACATCATCGCCAACGGCGGCCTTTGCTCCGAGGAGGCGTACCCGTACGAGGCCCAGGACGGCACCTGCCGCTCCAGCTCGTGCAAGTCTGTGGCCACCATCTCCGGCTACAAGGATGTCCCCCAGGACTCTGACAACGCTATGATGTCCGCCGTGGCCCAGCAGCCGGTGTCCGTCGCCATCGAGGCCGACCAGTCCAGCTTCCAGTTCTACACCGGCGGTGTGCTCACCTCCAACAACTGCGGTACCGCCCTTGACCACGGTGTGCTCGTCGTCGGCTACGGCAGCGAGTCTGGCTCCGACTTCTACAAGGTGAAGAACTCGTGGGGCGCCTCTTGGGGCCTCAAGGGCTACATCCTCCTCGGCCGCGGCTCCAGCTACAACGGTGGCAAGGGCCAGTGCGGTGTGCTCATGCAGCCGTCTTACCCCACCAAGTGAGTTGCCTAGCAGCAACCTCGCTTTCTCGTCCCTCCGGACGGGGCGCCAGGCCAGGCCTGCCGACGATCGGCGCCTCCTGGGGTCGCCCTCGCCGCTGCTCGCGGCACCTAGGACGCTCTCCCGCTATGGTGGGCACCAGGTGCGCTGCTGAGCGCGGCAGTGCTATGCCCAGAGGCGTACGGCGCCGGGCTTCGGATGCTTGGCGTGAGGCGACGCTTGTTGAGTGAACGCTGTGACTTTGGCAGCGACAACGAGCGACCCTCCCATGTGCAGCATCGCGCCACAGCCGCACACATCTCACGCATCACAGAACCGCGTGGGGGGGACAGCCACAGTGCTTGGTGCGAGGCCCGCATGCTTGATTCGCAGGCGGCAGATTCACACATCGGTGTTTCGCTCTCGAGCACACAGGGGGTTGCGGCACAGCCTGCCGGACGCTCCTCCCGCCAAGGCGGCCCCCCTCCGCGCATCGCCTGTTCGGCTACATGAAGTCTGCGATCTTGGCCAGCTGGTCCTGCGTGAGGCCGTTGAGCCGGCGCGCGAGGTCGATGTCCCCGCCGCTGATGCTCCTCGTCGGCACCGTGGGCGGCTCCGTTGCCACGTGCGCAGCCCTGGCCAGCGAGCTGGCGGTCGCGCTGGAGCGGGCCGCAGCTGCCCAGTTGAAGTGGTGTCCAGTTCTGCGGAGGTCCTCGTTGGCGTTGATTGCTGCAAGCAGGTCCTCGCGGGACACCGCAGCGCGCCCCCCGTCCCTGGCTTTGTTTCCGCCAAGCTCCACGAGCTCCGCAGCCACGTGCTCCACGGCAGCTGCGAGCGCTAGGCCAGACGCTTCCGTGAGGAGGCGCTCTGGAACCAGCGCCGAGATGGCTGCAATGAATGACTCCACATTGACCACGAGCCCCGCCCTCTCCCCCAAGGGGCCGCCCGCCGGGGCGGACACAAGCTTGGAAACCGCCCGGGCGCCTTCGCTGCAAGCTTGCTTGGCGAGCTCGCCGCTCATGGCGCTGGCCATTGCTCCCTGCGTGGCAGCCAATGCGTCCGCGCCCTTGTCGGATGCCAGGCTTTCCAGCACGCACGCCATGAGCCCCTCAACGTACTGGCGGACTAGCTCAATGCCATCCGTGCCAACCTCGAGATCGGGGTGGACCTTGAGGCCCAGCGAGCGGAGTCCGGGCTCAAGGCACGAGAGGGTCACCGAGCAGGCGTCAGTCGGCTCCCACGGCCCCGCATTCGTGCCCCCGGAGGCAGCCGCTGCTGCAGCTTTCGATGCCGCTGGAAGGGCGGCCATGGCCGAGCCGGAAGCGGCGCTCGTCCCCCCGCCCTGCTCCCCTGGTGCCACGACAAGTGTCGATGCCGGTTGCTATTTCTCGGAATGGCGCAAGCAGAGCGACCACGGCGACCCGTGCGCGACGGGCCGGCCCCAAGCGAGGTGTCGTCGGCGTGGGTGCTGAAATGGGACCGCGTGCGTCATGGTGTGCACCCGCGGCCCCACGCGTGCGGCGGGGCCCGTGATCCGCAGCCGCGTTCGGGTCAGCTCGCGCGGCGCAGCAGGCGCTTGCGGCCGCCTCTGGCGCGCCCGCCGCACGCGGTAGCGCCACGCAAGATCGGCGCAAGCAGCAGTGTGGCCATGCCACTGGCGGCCACGCGTGCCGCTATCGGCCTCGTGCCAGGATGGGCAAGAAGACGCCGTGGCAGAGTCCAAGCCACTGCACGTGGGAGACTCGGTACTCCTTCCGAATGGCATCCAGCGCGTCCCGAAACTCGGACCGGTTGCACTTGCCGTCCATGTTCACGTCCACAGCGCGCAGCAGGCGCGCGGCCTCCGCCTTGCCGTCGACGTCGGCACCAGCGCGTGCGTACAGCGTGGGGATCACACACTCGCGCAGCAGCCGCTCGAGCTCGGCCCCGCCGATGCGGCCGTCGCTGTCCGCATCGCACTGCTCGAACAGCGCGTCCTGCGTGGCCCTCGCGGTGCGCGCCAGGCTTGCGTCCGTGGGGAACCCGGCGCCCAAGGCGGCGAGGGCGTGGCGGCAGCTGTCAGTCACGAGCACGAACTGCTGGGCCGCGATTGCGTTCATGAAGTCGGGGATGTCCGGGACGATGCGGGACACAAATGCTGCCACAAACTCTGACACCGACAGGGCGCCGTCGTGGTCAAGGTCGGCGGAATCGAGCGCCGCCTGCGCCACGCGAGTCGCCTCGGCTCGGGTCAGCATGGGCCTGCCGTCCGCCTTGGTAACCACCGCAAAGTACCGGGCGAGCTCAGACACGCGCAGCGCCGTGTCCCCGTCCTCGTCGATCTCTCGGAAGCACCTGCGCGCCGCAGCGCGCACGGCGAACTCCACGTCCGTGCGGCTCAGAATCGGGACCTCGAGCTCCTCCGGCGCGGCTGCGGCCATTTCTGGCGGGCCTCCTCTGGGGCCAGCTGACAAAGCACGACGAAGCCGACTCCGGGGCCGACGGCAAGCGCTGCTGCCCTTGCTGTTCGCGAATCAGGACGCACGGTGACTGTTCGGGGCCGTTTCCAAGTTGTCTGGGGCAGCGCGAGCCGCTCTGCTCGGCCGGCAAGCGTGGAATGCGAGCCCGACGGCCACTCCGGAGCCCGCCTGCTCGGCCCCCGGCAGCATGGCAGCGGCGGAGCCGCCCCACTCTTCTTCCAGCGGCGGCGACCACCGCCTGCCAACGATTGCTGTGACGTTTGTCGGAGCCCTTGGCGCGGGCAAGACCTCGCTTGTGGTGCGAATTTCCAGCGGCACATTTGCCGTCGCGTACCGCCCGACCCTCTCGCTGGACTTTGAGTTCGCAACGCGGGTGAAATCCGGTCAAACTTTCAGTCTGGGCCTGCGGGACACGTCGGGTGAGCCTTGGCGCCCTCAGCTTCTGCCGCGATCCGCCAAGTGTTGCGCGATGCGCCGACTGGCCCCCCACCGCGGACGTGGTGCATGCTTTTGCTCCCGGTGCGCGGCAGCACGATGTCTCGCGCGCTCCTGTGCTGCCGCTCCTGTGTCCCGGGCTCAGGGGAGGAGCGCTTCGCGTCAATGATCCCGACGGTGGTTCGCGGGTGCCGCGTGCTCGTGCTCGTCTACGACGTCACGGACCCGAGGACCGTTGACGACATGATGGACCGCTTCGTCAAGGACTGCGAGCCGCAGCTGTCGGAGCACCTTGCCCTCGTCGCCGTGGTCGCGAACAAGGTGGACACGCTCGACGACGCTGGCAGGGCGGAGGCACAGGCCACGGTGGACGAGAAGGTTCGTTCCATTGAGCAGAGGCTGCACGACGCGGAGCGCGCAGCCGCAGTGCACGGCTTTCTGACGTCTGCCAAGTCAGGGGAGGGCGTGGAGGCGCTGCTGGAAAGAGCGATCGACGAGGCAGGCCCGGCCGCCGCGGAGGCGGCTGCCGTGCCGCCCCTCGTGACCGACGCTCCCAGGGGCAGCTCCGGGGGCTCCGGGTGGTTCGCGCGCTGCTAGAGGCCTCGTCCTTTGCGGCCGCGCGCGTGAAGCGGGGCGCAAGGGCGCTTGGCCGCATTTGGCCTCCCGGCGAGAGCGCGAAGCTGGAGCGTCGCGCCGACCCGAGCTACGGTCGCTCAGCGATCACCTATGCGCGTGGCTACATGTGTGTGTGTGCGTGTGTGTATGTACATGTTGGTGTGTGTCTGAGTGCAACCGAAGGGCCGCCCTCCGGTGCGAGCGCCGCTGCTGCGAGACCCGCAGCTCGGCGGTGACCACAGCAGCAGCAGCAGCAGCAGCAGCAGCAGCAGTAGCAGCAGCAGCAGCAGCAGCAAGGGGCGAGCCAGCTTGACGCGAATGGCGTGGTGGTGGGGGGACGCAGACACACGCACCAGAAGATTGCAGGGTCCTGTGGCCGCGCAGGGCGGGGCCGGGCACACGCACGGGCGCACCGGACGCGGGCAGAGCTCGGCCAGGTCAGGCGGCGCCCTGCCCGCGGTGGCGTGTCTAGGCTTGGGCGAAGTGGTCGAGCTTGAGGAGGAGCACGCGGCCGCGGTCGTTGCCGATGGCAAGGCGGTCGCCTGTGGGCGAGAAGGCCAGGGAGTTGACGAAGTGGAGGGGCGTGCGGGCAGTGGGCCAGTTCCCGAACACGGTCATCGAGGACGCGTGCACAAGGCGAAGCTTGTCCCGAAGGGTGTGGGACGCCATGGCGAGGATACTGCCGTCGTGGTTGTAGACGACGTCGCTGATGCGCGTGGAGAGCTGGGTCAGCACCTTGGACGGGGCCAGGGTGGCAGCGCGAGAGATGGACGAGGCGGCGGGGCCGGCAGCGGTTTCGCGCTCCGCCACCCCTGCAGCAGCAGCAGCAGCAGCAGCTGGTGCTTGGGAGCGGGACGAGGACGTTGCGGAGATGGAATGGGTGTTCTCCGGCAGGCAGCGGTCCACCGCCGACCAGTCGTACACGTTGACGATGCCCGCGTCGCTCCCCACGGCAAGCGCCTCTCCCCCCGGGGCCAGCGCGAGGGAGGACGTCGCCTGCATGCCCTCGTCCACGAAGCGGCCCCTGAGCCGCTGCATGCGCAGGTCCCACACGTGGACCATGCCGTCGTCGCCGGAGGACACGAGAGAGCGGCCGTCGGCCGTGAATGCCGCGGCGCGGGCGGGGGCGGACGCGCGGACCACGCCCACCGGCTGCCTGGTGGCCGTGGAGGCCAGCACGATGTCCCCGTCCTTGACCAGGAACGCGAGGAGCGAGGCGCCGGGCTGCGGGGACACCGCGAAGGACTCGAGCGAGGCGTCGGCGCGGCCCTCGAGCCGGGGCACGCGCGTGGCCGTGGCGGAGGGGATGTCGTACGTGTAGTAGTGCGGCCGGCGCCCGACCGCAAAGGCCATCATTCCATCACCGCTCAGTCGTGCGTCCATCACCGGCATGTCAGGGAAGTGCACAGCTGCGACCTTGCGGTTGCGGGAGCCGTCCGCCTCGAAGAAGCGGATGCGGTTGTCCATGGAGGCCGCCATGAGGAGGGCGCCGGTGGGGTGGAACTGCAGGGCGGAGACGACGCCCTTGGCGGTCTCCTTGGCGTTTGCGTCGCGAACGCGGCGGATCGAGACGCGGCCGCTGGGGAGGGCGCCGCTGCCCACCGTGACGGGCGCGGTGGAGCGTTCGAGGCGGCGCCGCAGCCCCTCCGACCGGGTTGCGCCACCCGCCCCCGCGCCGAGGCCGGTTGCATCGTCCCCGTCGTCGTCCGAGTCGGAGCCGCTGCCGGAGCCTGCGCGGCGCCTGTCCTCTGGGAGCGCGGCCCAGTCGGTGGAGCTCTGGCCCTCGACAAGCCTGCGGACGGGTGGCAGGGCGAGGCGGCGCCACAGCGCGCAGGGCGGGAGGAGGGCAAAACGGGGTCGAGGGGAGTCAGGGGCGCAACGGAGACACACTGTCGGGGCGCGTGAACACTGGCCGCAGGCCTCTGGGCCCGCGACCTGAAGCGCGATTCCCTGCGAGCCGCAAAGCTCGCAGCACGTGCGAGCAGCGAGGCGCTCGCACCGCGCGCAAGCCCTCCGCACCTGGAACGCAGCCTCCGCTGGTACTCGGCCCCGTCTACCACGTCATCCTCCTCGTCCGTGCGCAGTTTGCGGAGCCGGTTGGTGCCGGCAAGGCTGACTGCTACGGCGTCGTCGTCCTCGTCGACCCAAGCAGCGCTCGGCCGGGGCCGCTTGCCCGCCCGCTTGCCCTTCTTGCTGCTGGCACGGCCTGCGCCAGCAGCGGCGCCTGCACCCACTGCCGTGGCCTCGCCGATGGCGGCACCGGTGCCCGCCTCGTTCGCGGCGCGGCCAAAAACCAGGCGCTCAAGTCCATGCTCGCGCTCCGCCTCCTCCGCGCGCTTTGACTTGGACACAATGCGCGCTGCGCGAGGCTTGGAACCCCTGCGGCCCGACATGGCGGCCCCCGCGGCGGCCTCAAAGTGGTCGCGCTGCTTGGCAGAGCCTGCTCGCCCCGCTCGCCGGTTGCCCTCTGCCCGCGCGGCTTGCGTCGCGTTCCCCGGCATTCCCAAGCTCCACTGTTGCCGCGCGACAAAGCATTGACCACCCCCCACATATTTTAAGCACGTTTGCTGGTTTGCATGCCGTGTGATGCGGGTAAGCGTCGACTTCCGCAAGAATCTGGGGTTTTCGAGATGCAACGCCACGCCACGCCGGACGGCTCACACATTGGAATGGCGTCGATACCCGGCACGCCGAGGGAGCGCACGCCCCTGCCCTGGCTGTCGCGACCACCACTTCCCTCGCCAGTCCAGGCGAGCGCAAGGCGCTCCATGCGGCGCTTGATCACGCAGAGCCGCGGCCGGCAGCAGCGTCGTCCTCGTCGTCCGCAGCAGCCTGCGGAGAGCATTGGAGTCACCGGGCGCGTGTGGTCGCAAGGCAAGAGGGCGGGGACAACGAGGAGTCTGGCTCCCTCCCACTGTGTTTCGGGCTGGAGGGGGGGGGGGGGACAGGGCGGGCGCTTTGCACGAGCGCTGGGGCGGCGCCGCGGCCTGCCGCTTACCTGGTCCATCAGGTCCGCCACGGTGCGCTCAAGCTCGTCGATGCGTCCGCCCATGGCGTCAATCTTGGAGATGATGGTCTCGCTCATGGTCTGGAAGCGAGATTGCTGCGTTGGGGGGGGGGAGGGGGGCGTGGGGCTGGCGGTGGGGGTTGCGGGCAACTGCGGCGAACGACCCTGTCACAGCAGCGCACTCCCAGGCACAATGCGCTAAACGCAACTATGCAAAGCCGTGGCTGGCGTCCAGTCGCAGAACGCGCCGACCTGGGGGAGCGGGGGGGAGGGTGGGGAGGCGGCAGTTGCAGCGCGCGGAGCGAGCTGCAGCCTTGCCACCTCACCATCTGGGTGAGCAGTTCTTGCACCTGCGGTGGAGTGGCAATTCCAGGAACGGCAACTGGCGCTGCTGTGTGGGATAGCGCCGTTTCAGCAAGGGAGCTCCGCTCTCCTCGGTCAGCAGGGTGCTTTGGAACTCGTGCCACCAGGCAGCCCTTACAAACGCCGTGATATCCTCGCTGCCAGCTGCATCGGCGGCCGGTCCCGGCTCCGCACGAACCACACCAGCTGCGCTCTCGCCGGACGCCTTGGAATCAGCCTGCGAATCGGCAGCCGAGGCCGCAAAGTCACAATGGCTCTCAAGCAGGCAAGCTGGCCTGGCAGGTTCCCACGCACTGCACGTCCCGCCGCCTTCCGGAGCGGGGGGAAGGGCGCACTAGCAAGGGCTCTTCATGCACACAGCCCGGCCAGGGCTGACCATTTCGCCGTGGGGAGTGCTCCCGGGCGTGGAGCAGCTCAACTCGGCCAAACGGCGGCTGCTCTGTCGAGCACGTGCCCGCGACCCCCGCGGCCTGACACCCCTTCTCCGCAGCGGCTGCCAGTTGCTCCCAGCCGACGCTATCACCATGGCGGCAGCAGCTCCCGACTCGGATGGCAAGCCCGACCGGTCCATGCTCCAGGTGCGGAAGCACAATGAGTGGCAGTCAGCGGCGCGAGGCGAGTTCGCCCCTCGGCCATGCCTGCGCCCACCCCGCGTCCCCCGTGCCCGCTCGGCCGCAGTTGCGCGACTTCTTGAAGTTCTTTGCGACGAAGCGGGAGGTCTTCGACACCGAGATCGCGGCGCAATTTCGCGACGTGGAGGCAGCCAGGTGAGGCTGCACGGCTGAGACTCGGGCGGTGTTTTCTTTCCCGCTTGTTCCCGTCGGCCCGCCATTGCTCGCACGGGCGCAAGAGTCCTGCTTCGCCCTCGCCGCAGGCTTGGCGACGCCATGTACTCGATCGACGACGTCCGGTCGATCTTGGAGGACGCCAAGGAGGGAGTCAAGGTGCGAGCTGCTCAGCGCCGGTGCGTCGCGTGCCTGCTAGCGTGGCGCCGCTTGCCTGGGCCAACTTGCCATCGCCTTATTCGGGGCCGGGCGCGTGCTCCCCCGCAGGAGACTGCCCTGCGCGAGCTCGAGAAGCACGCGAACATGGCCGGCCTAGTGCTCGAGCAGGTGTTTGCGGCCTCCATCATCGGCGGGCTCGAGCTCAACATCGACCTGTCCCGCACGGAAGATGCAGGTAAGCCGGTTGCCACAGCATGCCGGAATTCGTAGCCCCACGACGCGGCGGTGAACCGTGCTGCGGTCTCTGTGTTCCGCGAGCAGTTGCGCTTGGCGCGACGCCACTGCATCTGGATACCGTCCGCAGCCGCGCTGGAGCGCGTGGGCAAGCTCAAGCTCTTGGACCGCAAGGCCCTCGAGGACACCAAGCGCATGGCAGCGGCACAGCTTGATTCCCTCAACGCGCAGCACCTGAAGCTGATGAAGCGCGTAAAGGTATGCCGTCGTCGCCGGGCACTTGCCAACCCGCATGCAGAGGCACGCTCGCGATGCGGACGCCCGTCCCCCGGCTCATACCCGCGCGGCTCCCGCTCGCGTCGTCCACTTGTCTACCCGCCCCGTCCCCCATCCCGTCCCCACTCTCCCACTCCAACCGCAGGAGCTGGAGGCGGCTCAAGAGGCGCGCATGCTCGAAGCGGCCAAGGCCAACGCCGAGGCGGACCGGCTTCGCGCCGACCACGGGGACCTGGTCCGGCGCCTAGAGGCCGCAGAGGCGGCGGCAGAGGCCGCTGCAGGGTGAGGCCGGGCGGTCTGCCTCGTCAGCCACCCCGTGCGGGAGCTGGGCGGCGGAAGGGGCAGCCAGGAGGGTGGTCGAGGGGCGTCGCTCGTGCTAGGGCCGGCAGCTGCTGCTGGGGCTCCTCGCCTCACCTGATGGTGTTGTTGTTGTTGGTGGTGTTGTTGGTGGTGGTGGTGGAGGGGGCACCACGCGCACGCTGTACAGGGGGACGGCGCGCCGGCTGGGGCCCGCCTTCTGCTGAACCGCACCTCCTGCACCTGCTGCGGGTGTGCCCTCCGGGCTGCTTGCCGATGTGCTCAACCGCGTCCCCCCTTGCCGTCGCGACATCGCATGCGTGTCTTGCACCCTCGCAGAGCCTCGGCAGCGGCGCCCGCCGCAGCCCCGGCTGCCCCCAGCGCCCCTGCACCAGCAGCGACGGCATCGCTCAGCGCCGAGCGCGACTCCCTCCGCGAGCGGAACGCCTCTCTCGTCACCGAGCTCGAGGACCTCAAGGTGAGCGAGGGGGCGCCTCGTGCCAGCCCCGCGAGCAGCCACGCCCGTTCGTCTTGCCCTCTCCTCGCTGACCCCCGCCACGCTGCCCCCGCCACGCTGCCCCCGCTGCCGCAGGCGGAGCTCGCGGCGTGCCAGGCTGCAGGGCGCGGAAGCGACGCCGACGGCGGCGCGGAGGACACCGAGGCATCCCCGGCATCGGGCGCCGCCGCCCCCCGCATCACGAAGCAGTTCCAGCGCATGCGCGAGATGCTCAAGGCAAAGACCCAGCAGGTGAAGAGTGAGAGACGCGCGCGTTGGCAGCTCCCAGCCTCAGCTCGAGCACCTGATCCAACTCTCGCGCCTTCTGTGCCACGCGCATGCTCTCGGCAGCGCGCCCTCGTCCGCTCCCGCTGTCCTCCGTGCAGTCCGCAATCGCTCCTGCCGCTGCCGCTGCCAAGCCATGGCCTGCATGCCCCATCCCCCCCACCCCCCCCCGCCTTGCCCGCAGCGCTGCGTACGCGGCTGTCCAAGTACGAGCCAGACGACGTCAAGGTGGTGGATGAGGCGGACGAGACGCCGCTTGTTCCCAAGCTGGGCTGAGCCGAGCGCATGCGTGCTTTCCAGCTGCCGGCCCCTGCCTCGCCAGCTGGAATGGCGTGGCTGCGTGACGGATTTGAGTGTGACAGTCCAACGGAGAATGCACCGCCCCCATTGGCGAACGATGCGTCGCGCTCGCGTGCGTGCAAACAGCCTCACACAATCACACGCGCAGCGCGCAAGCAGCGCCGCTGCGCGCCCCGCTCTGGCGGCCATACACGGCCTCGATGTTGCCGTGTCCCCAGCCGTCAGCCAATGCCCACAAGCGAGTGCGATGCCAAATCGTCCGGGGCATGCTTCACTCGTCATCCTCGTCCTCGTCCTCCTCGTCCTCAAGGGGGCTCCGGAACTTGGACCAGTCCACGGTCTCGTACGTCTTCTGCGGGCGGGGAGCGGCAAGGTGGATTCGATCGTCTGGGGCAGCCGGTGAGATGCGACGCGCCAGTCGCCGCTGCACCAGAAGTGCTTGCGCAAGAGCGAGCCTCGCGGATCCCCCGGCGAACTGGACTGCCCAGTGTGCGCGAACAGCATCAAAGGGCGGGTGCTGAGCGCGGGGAGCTCACGCCGTGGTTGAGGGCGGACCAGAGAGTGTTGCCGATGCCGCCGGTGACGGTCTCGGTGACCACAGCGCCGGCGATGATGAACATGATGAAGTTGAAGTTCTTCTTGAGCACGATGTGGTACATCTGCTCAAGCGCGCCCTCGGGGGCACGGCCGGTGTAGGCGCGTGCAGGGGCGGCGGCGCGAGCCGGGGCGGCGGCGCGGGCCACGGGGGCGGCCGCGCGGGCCGCAAGGCCGACGCGGGTGATGGCGCGGGTTGCCTGCATGGTGGGTATGGACCTGCGAGGTCCACGGGCGGGCGGGCGGGCGGGGCGGGTGGTGCATAGGTGCGACGGTCGCACCGGCGCGAGCGTCCCGCGCGGGGGCGAGACCATTGGCGGCGCAACTCGTGGCCCCGGGGCTCGCGCGAGGCCCGCTCGCGAGGAAAGCGCGGCCCAGGCACCGCAGATCTCCGCTGCACTGGGAACCGCCACCGCGCCCACCAGCGCGCGGCCTCGGCAGCAGTGGGCAAGGCCCGCAGGCAAGCAGGGCTCAGCTGGCAAGGCTCTTGCCCGCACGTCCGCGCCGGCGCCCAGCACGGGCTTCGCCCATGCCGCCCGGTGTACCCCCTCTCCCCGCTGCGCTAAAACCGGGGGCGCGAGGCGCGCGCAGGGGCAGTCCTCACGGCGTCCACAGGGCAGTGGAAAGCGTCCAGCGCCATCCCGCGAAAATCAGCACCCGCCGCTTGGCCCATCGTCGCCTCGACGTCGGCAAGCTCTGCCGGGCTTGACGGCTGGGCGCTTCGGGCCTCGCGCGCCGCCGCCAACCGGGCACCGCTTCCAGGTTAAGAGGTGAGGCCGCGCTCGATGCTCCGAGGCGGCAGCCGAACGCCCAGGGGGTCGCCGAGCGGCGCCATTGTCCGGGCGGTCCCTGTGGGAGGCACCAGGGCAGGCCCGGCCGCTTTGGGCGAGCCCGCGCGCGGAGGCCGGCAACCTTGCGCTCCAACAGGCGGGGCCGACGGGGGCTGCCGGCCCTGGGCAGGGCTGCGCCGGTCACGCTTTGCAAGTCGGGGCCGCGCTCGCGTCTTGGGAGGGCGAAGCGCCGCGCGATTGCCTTTCCGAGACGCCAAGGCCATCCGCGCTTGTTTCTTCGCCGCCCGCTCCCGGTGTTCGCAGTGCCTTCCGAAGGTAGGACGCATTCTTCCCAAGCCCAGGAATAATGCAGATCTTCGTCAAGGCACTTTCGGGCAAGACCCTCGCTCTCGAGGTTGCCGGCGATGCGGACGCTCGCGTGGTCAAGGCCGCCGTGCAGGACGTTGAGGGCGTGCCCATGGGCATGCAGACCCTCATGGCCGGCGGCCGCGCCCTTGTGGACGGCACCACCCTCTCCGAGGCTGGCCTCACCGCCGAGGCGACCATCGAGGTCTTCGTCGCCCTCGACGGTGGCGTGAAGAAGCGCAAGAAGAAGGTGTACACCACCCCCAAGGTGATCAAGCGCAAGCACAAGTCCGAGAAGCTCGCCACCCTCAAGTTCTACAAGGTGGACGACGATGGCAAGATCGTGAAGCAGCGCCTCGAGTGCCCGTCCTGCGGCGTCGGCGTCTTCATGGCCCTGCACCACAACCGCCACTACTGCGGCCGGTGCGGCCGCACCGCCCCCCGCGAGGAGGCTTGAGTGTGCGAGCTTCGGCCGTGGCAGCCTGCACACAACGGGTCAGATGCGGGCCTTCTAGGTCCCTTCAATCCTGGAATGGGCAGCGCTGCCGCGCGACCTCCGGGATTGCGTCTTCGTTTCGGCGTGCGCAATAACCTCGAGAGCGGCCCACCAGCGCCTCGCCGAGCACCGCTGGGCGTGCAAGCAGTCCACACACACTCTCTCTCTCTCTCTCAGCGGAAAGCCGCAGCGGTTCTGCCGCCTGATCGGGTTCCCATCATCGACGTGGTGGTTCACTCGCACCGGCCCTTGGTCCGGCGCGCCGGCCGTCACACCGAAGAGGGGCCTTGGGTTGCGGTTGCCCGGCGAGCTTGGCGACGCAGCACTGCGGAAACCGGGCCAGCATGCCCGGCAGAGTCTTTGTGGGGGGAGGCGGCGAAATTGCGAGCGTCGCCAAATTCGCAATCCGGCACACGACACGGCCAGCCAGGCTACCGCGCGCCTGGCATGACCGACCCGGCAGGCGGGGAGTCGAGTGCTGAGGCGCACGAAAGCGCGTGGGAGCAGGTGCTGCTGTTCGGCAGGTCTCTCTTGGCGTTTTGCCTCATCGCGGTGGCAAGTTACTATGTCGGCAAAATCGGGCGCAAGCGCGTTGGCCTGCCGGTGATCACGGGAAACCTCTTCGTCGGGGCGCTGGCAGGCCCGTATGTTGCAGGTGAGTGCCACCGGGCCCCGGTTTGCGCTCGCGGCGGCTGCGCACACGCGAGAGACGCGGCAGCCAACGTCGGACATGCACGACCGTGGCCCTTCGCCGTTCCGGCCGCCGAACCGGGCCAACTGCAGCGCGCGCCTCCTAGCGCGAGGCCTACCGTGCGTTCTCCTGGGCTATCCCGCTGCTCCGTGCGCCTTGAAGGCGCCGCTCGCAGGCTGCCTCACGCAAGTGGAGACAAAGGCACTGGAGCCAATCAGCACTCTGGCTTTGGCGTTCATTGCGGTCGCCGCCGGGGCCGAGATGGTTCTCCAAGAGCTGCGCCCCATCATCGGGTCCATCGTTAAGGTGCGACGCGCGCGCGTGGCGGGCCGCTTGGGCCGCCCTGCGCCCCGCGGCGGACTCGGCTGCGACTCGCTGCAAGCGACTCCGGCACACTCGATTCGCGCCACTTCCAAGCCTCGGCCTCTCATGCCCACGTGCTCGCGCTGCCCCTTGCCCGCGCAGGTGACCGTCATGCAGATGCTCTGGGGCCTGGGAGGGGCTGTCGGCCTGTTGCTGGCCGTGGCGGAGTTCACGCTGCCCTCGCTCTCGCTCGCGCAGCGCATTGCCGTGGCCGTCGTGACTGCCATCATCATGTCGGCGCGCTCGCCCTCGTCCGCCATCGCCATTGTGGGCGAGCTTCGGTGAGCCCGCTCCTCGCTCTACTGGGCGCCCGCTCCCCAGCGTTGCCGCGGGGCACGAGCCGGTCGCGCCCCCAGCCCGCGCGGCCCCCCCCCGTCGTCTCCACGCCGTCAGCGCCTCGCTCGCGAGCCGCGATGCCGCGTCGCAGCTCCGCCACCGCCTCGCTCTCGTCTCTCGTTCCACGCCTGCCCGTCCGCCCGTCCGCCCGCTGCAGAGCCAAGGGCCCGTTCACCCAGATCTGCCTGGGCGTGACCATGCTGCGAGACGTCATCGTCGTGGTGGCGTTCGGCGTCGCGCTCGAGGTCGCGGCGCTGACGTTCTTCCCCTCCGAGGAGGGCTTCGACCCGGCCACGCTGGGGTTCCTGGTGGCCGAGATCCTCTCATCCTTCGTGCTGGGCGCCGCCGTGGCGGGGCTGCTGCTGCTCCTGTGCTGGGCAGACGGCACATCGCTCGGGGCGTGCCTCAAGGCGCGCCTGCCTTGGCTCCACGGCCGCGTCTGGGCGCCGCTTCTGGCGCCGCACGAGAGCGCCATCCGCGGCGCGGGCGTCGTCCTCCTGGGCTTCTCAGTGTTCCAGAGCGCGGATGCCCTCGAGGCGGCCACGGAGTTCAAGCTGGAGCCGCTGCTCGCCCTCATGACCGCCTCCTTCGTCGTGGTCAACTTCACCTCCGGGGCGGAGCACCTCGAGCACGCGCTGCACGCCGTGGCCCTGCCTGCCACCCTTACCTTCTTCACCCTCACGGGGGCCTCCATGAACCTCGAGGTCCTCGTCCGAGTCTTCCCGTGGGCCATGGCGTACTTCGCGTTCCGCATGGTGACCGTCGTGCTCGGCTCGTGGACCGGCGGCCTCTGGGCGGGGGAGCTACCCAGGAACCGGAATATAAGCTGGGCGACGTACATCACGCAGGCAGGCGTGGCCCTCGCGCTGGTGGAGGAGACGAAGCACGCCCTGGGGCCGGCGGAGGCCAGGCACAGAGGGCTGCCCGTGGACGCCTTCCTGGTGGACGGCGTGTCGTGGGCCGACGCATGGGCGACCACCGTGATCGGCAGCATCGTCATCGCCCAGCTGGTGGGCCCCGTGGCGTTCAAGTTCGCCATCAGGCACGTGGGGGAGGACGGCAAGGCGGCCAAGGACGACGAGCAGATTGCCAGGCAGCTGCAGCGGTGCAACACTGGCGTGTTCAACGACGCCGAGAGCAGCGATATCATAGCCGCTGTGGAGGCCAAGCACGCGCACCAGGCCCAGCGCGAGCAGGCCGACTCAGCACCCAGTGCGGTCGTGCCGCGGGAGCCCGACAGCCCGCCGCCTCCAGGCCTCAAGCCGGGCTCCGACGCCCACCGCTGGGCGACGCGCGCCTCGGCAAAGGAGGTGGCGCACGCCCGCCTGCAAAGCTCGGGATCGCCGTCCACTTCGTCCATTGGCTCCGTGAGCCGGCTGCTCCCGTCGGTCGGCAGCTCCGTGGGCGCTCCGATCGGGCAGCGCAAGGCCCACGTTTTTCACGCGTTCGGGCCGGCTGCCGGCCACTTGCAGGGGCCTGTGCAGCCGATCGCACGGCCAGGAGCGCGCTTTCCGGCGCCAGGGGCGTCGTCTGCCGTGGTGTGCGCCACTTGTGCAGCAGACGCCTCGTCAAGCTTGGGGCGCGCGGCGGCACGCGAGGCCTCACCGACTGCGGCGGGTGCTGGCAGCGGGGCAGCCTCGCCACTGTCCAACCCGGCCTCGCCCTTTTCCCCGCGCAACCCCGCGGGTGGTGCTGCGACCAATTCGGCGACCGATGCGTCCGTCTCCCGCGTGCGTGCGGTGCAAGACGGCGCTGGAGGCGCCAGTGACTCCGAGTGACCGGGCGGGCGACGGCCGCGGGCGGCGACTGCCCCCCCGCGCAACCTTGCTCGCTCAAAGACATTTGATTTGAGCGGCGCCATTGCAGACGGCGCACTTTTAGGCTTGTGCTTGAGCGCTTTTCTGTGCGGCCCGGTCTGGCCAGCATCAGGCAGCTCAGCGACCTCCCTCGCTGGTGTTGCTGCTGGCGTGACCGGGCGTCGATTGGCGAGTGCCTGAGCGGCCGCTGCGAGACCAGCTTGGATTGTGTGCGCCATGCAGCTGTTGGCTTGAACAGCGCAGCGTGTCGTCTTGGCGCAGGGCAGAGCGTGGCAAAAATGCCTCCTGACGACGACGAGCCTGGGTGCTTCTGTCGGTTTGCACGGCGGCATCGTACCTGCGCCCAGCCGGCTTGGCCAGACCCGCCTCCGGCAGCGTCTCCGATGGACAGCGCAGAGCGCCCGGACACGGCGACCGGTGAGCTGCCTTGGGCTGCAGGCGGCTGCGGGGCAGCGCTGGCCCGCTCTGACAATGCCTGCTGGGCCGGCCTTGGCTGACGGACAAGCGCCCCTCAGCGCCGCGCGCCCCAGGCGAAAGCTGGGCGTTGCGACGCTCGCCACACGAGCCACACTTGCCTGTCGGAGCCCGCCGCGTCCAGTGTCCCGCTTCTGGCCGCCCGGCGTCCCCCTCTCGCTGTGTTTGCGCCGCAGAGGACGCTGACCCGACCACGGCAACCGGCTGCAGCAGCATCAACCGGCAAGCCTCAGGCAGTCCGTCACTGGGTCCTCTGTCCCCCGGGCGACCCTGCACGCCTGACGGCCCTGTTGTCAGCTCGCAGGGGACGCCTGTGCCAGGCATCGCAGCGCCGGGGCGCCCGCAGGGGCCTCGCCCGCAGTTGGACTCGAAGCTTGCGCCGTCACAGTCGGCGTCGCAAGCCCCCAGGGCAGCGCCACAAATGGATGCGTCGCCGCAGCTGCTTCGTCCGCACTCCGCCGCTGCGGCCCGGCCTCATGGGAGCGTGGCGGAGCCGTTGGGCGCAGCTCCGGCACTCGGCCTAACGTCCGACCAGCATGGCGGCGCCCGCCCCCGCCCCCCTCCTCCCTCTGGGCGCCCAACGCCCTCGGCAATGGCCGCCCGCCCTCCGCCGCGAGCAGTTTGGGCCGGTCGCCCCGGTCCGCGACCGGCACGGCGCCCGTCGGCCGCCCGCACGCCTCCCCGCTCGCGCGCCCCCCCCAGCAGAGCCACCGGAGGCATCGACCTTTCCGGCAGGCCAGTGGGGTACTACCCCGGTGCGCATGCGGAGGCAGAGGCGTGGCAGCAGCCGTGGCAGCAGCCGTCGCTGTCGGGACACGCCGACCCGCGGCGGTTCGGCACCCCGCCCCCTGCCACGCTGTCCCCCTGGGCCAGGCCCGGCCGCCCTGCAGCTCCCGGCTGGCGGGCCAGCTACGGCAGTGGCCACCCCGCGCAGCGCGGAGGCGCGCTCATGCCCTCCCCCTTCGGGCCGGGCCCGCCCTCCGCGACATCGGGCCTGCGAAGCGGGTACGGGACCCCGCCGTCTACACCGGCCGTCACGGCGTTTCAGCTGGCCGCAGCGGCGCACGAGCGGGCCAAGAACCGCCGCAGGCGGGCAGTGGCCGCCGGGCATCCGGCCGCGGAAACCCTGGGCACGCCTGCGAGCGGGCTTCTGAAACACCTCGCCTCCGCCACCTCCCTCTCCTCCTCTGCTGCCGCAGCTGCTGGTGCTGGCCCTGGCACTAGTGGTGGTGCTGGGATGGGCGGCCGGCCCCACGCATGGGGATACCCGGAGGGAGGAGGCGCCGGCGACGCGGGCGACGGGGAGGCCGGTCCCGGCCAGGCCGGCGGCTGGCCGGCGAGCCACAGCGCAGCCGCCTCTCCCACGGGCCGCGGAGCCGCAGGCCAGGGCGAGGCCGCATGGTCCCCGAGCCACAGGGACTCGATCCCGGGGGCGGAGGCCGACGGCGGGGCAGGGCTGGAGGAGAGCGTCGGGCCTGGGGCTCGCTCGGAGGGCGGACACGACGAGACGTCCCCGCGCGAGGAAGACAACGAGCCCGACAATGCCTTTGAGTCAACCCGGGCGGTCAAGGCGCGCGAGCGCGTCGCCCTGGGCACCCTGAATTTTTTCATGCGACGATTCGTCGCCTTTCACCAGTCGCGGATCCACGCCGAGGTGCGCGCCGTCAAGACTCGCTTCATCGAGGTGGCTGTGTACATCGTGTTCTGCCTTGCAGTCGTGTTTTCGTCCGTGGTCAACCGGCAGGACCAGGTGAGGCGGTGTGTGCGCGCGCGCGTGCGCTTGCCGGGCAGCGGCGCGTTGGCCGGTCCTGCGAGTCATGAACGGGCACGACCGCTCTGCTCATGGCGGGAAACGGACGCGCGCTGGTTCGTGATTTTGGTTGGTATGAGTGGCGCGCGTCGTGGCGGCGCCGCCGGTCAGCGTCGCGTCGTTTCGCGACAGCACCGCTGGAGCGCGCCAGAACCCCCCCCCCCCCCCACCGCTCTCTCTCTCTCTCTCTCTCTCTCTCTCTCTCTCCTTCGCTCTCTACCTCCTCCTTCCGCGAGGACAGGACTACTACTGGCTCGGCGCGGGGATCAAGCGCCAGCTCATGCAGGAGGAGTTCCCTCGGGAACAGACAGACTGGGTCAAGACGTTCACCGACATTGAAAACGTCGAAGACATATGGGTGTGGGCGACTGGCCCCCTGTACACCACGCTCTACGACTCTGACTCGACGTTTTGGGGGAGTTTCGCGCCCAACAATGCCGCGGCCACGGCCTCGTCGAGGAGGGGAATCCTCTTCGGCTCCAGCGTGTTGCTCGGCGGAGTGCGCGTCAGCCAGCTCCGCTCCGCACCCAGGCCAGCCGAGTGCGTATCCTTCGCCTTCATGGACTCGGCGATGCGCGTGCAGTGCCTCGCCCACGACTCTGAGCTCTTCACCACGGACGACGAGACGCAGGAGCCCGCGGGCACCGGCGGCGAGTACCCGTGGGCGGGAAGCAACCTATCGCTCACGCAGTCGAGCGTCGAGAACGAGCGCTCGTACGCCGTGAGCGCGGCCTTCCGGTCGTCTTCCGGGCGGTCGTACCCTGCGCCCGCCTACTCGGTGATCCTGCCGCACTCAAACGCGACCGAGGCGGCCGCCATCCTCGAGGGTCTGTGGCGCCACGGGTACATTGACGAGCAGACGCGCGTCTTCGCAGTGAGCTTCACCGTGTACAACCCCAACATCGACCTCTACACGATGTTTGACGCGGTCATTGAGCTGACCAAGGTCGGCACGATCACCGTGGGCGTAGAAACGACCACCGCGCGACTGGGCACCGTGTGGGAGTCCCGGGACACAACAACACTGGTGCTGGAGGTTGTTGTGATTCTGTTCTACTGCTACTACACCTTCATTGAGCTGCGGCGAACCTTTACCCTGGGGTTCCGGCGGCTGCAGCGCTTTTCGGCCATCGCCCACGACCTGAACATTTTCACGTACATCACCTACTGGACGTTCAAGCTGCTTGCGGCAGTGTCCGTGCCCGACGGGGTGGTGGTCGACTCGGATGAGTTCTTTGACTTTCGGCTGGCAATTCGGCTTCGGGAGATTGCCAGGCTGTCTCTCAGCTGCACGGTGTTCATCGTCTTCTTCAAGCTGCTCGCCTACAGCGCGATCATCCCGTCCTTCGGCCTGCTCACGCGCACCATCGGCAACGCCGTCGGCCCCACCGTCACGTTCCTGCTCATCTCCGCGCTGATGCTGTACAGCTTCTCGGCGTCGTACATGATCGCGCTGGGACCGCGGGCCTTTCACTATCGCAACCTTGCGACATCGGCCACGACGCTGCTCAGGGCGTTACTTGGCGACTTCGACTACGAGGAGATTCGCACCGGCCACTTCCTGGTCGGCCCGATCTTGTTCATCCTGTGAGTGCGGAATCCCGCAGCTCCGGCACCGGCGCCAAGACTGGTCGGCCGGATGGGAGGGAGTCGGCCAGCGCCCAGCCGTTGCCGGCCACGGGCGCATGCCGACTGAACGGGTTGCCAGCCTCTGCTCCCCTCCCCCCCCCCCCTCACACATACCCCGCTTTCTCCCCCCCGCCCGCTTCCCTCCCTCCGCTTGTTCGCCCAGGTTTGTGTTCCTGGGAGTTGTGGTGCTGCTCAACGTGGTCATCGCTATCGTGTCTGCGGCTTGGGACGCCGCCACTTCTGACGTGGACGTGGCCGACGACGCGCGCATCGCACGGCTCTTCGCGCAGCATGCCTGGGCGGTCGTGTCTGGGGTGCCCTTCATCGGCAGTGCGTTGCAGACCTGCCAGCAGCGCCGACGCGAAGCCAAGGAGGAGTGGGTGAGCCGAACCGCGCGCGCTGTCACGGAGCTGCCGGTCTCCCGCATGCTGAAGCTGCAGCCGTGGCAGCGCATCAGGAGGGCAGCCACTGGCAGTCGCAAGGGCAACGCCGCGGATTTCATGGCAGGGGCCATCAGCGGATTCGACTTCCGCGAGCACAAGCTGCACGAGGCTGCTTCGCCGTTTGTGAGGGACGAAAAGAGCGACGGGGCTGCTGCAGCGGCCGCCGGAAAGCGTGACGGCACTGCCGGGACCATGGGCGAGGCGGCCGCGACCCTGTCGGGGGAGGGCGACCCGACAGGGTTCTTGCCAGGCAGCGCCAAAGCAGCCAAGACGTCTGACGGCGATGCGCGTGCCGCGGATGCGCAGCCGCTGGGCGAAGCGCCCGCGGCGGGAGGGTCGCCTGCCCCGGCCACACCGGCAGGCGAGGACGGCGATGCCGGCGCGGGGCCTTGCACCTCCGCGGGGTGCTGCAGCCAAAGCTGCTGTCGCTGCTGCTGCTGCAGCTGTGACTGGTGGGTCGCGCCAGCCCCGGGACTCTCTTCCAAGGCCAGACACTTCCCTGGCGTGTATCGCCGGGCGGCTGCTGCGGTCATGTCCACCGGACTTGACAAGATCAAGCATGGCGACGGGCTGGACCCCACGCGGGCAAGCGGGCCGTACGCGACCCCGCTTGCCCTTGAGATCAACACCCGCATTGCACTGAAGCGCCAGCTCCTTGGAAAGAACGTGTACCGCGATCTAGTGAGGCAGCGCGTGCAGGAGTCTGTTGAGGCCCTCATCCGGGACTCTTGGCACCACGTCGCTGCCAGAGTGCGGACAGTCGACGCCTCCCAAGTAGAGATGTACGCAAACTCTGACCTGGCAAGTGCTCGCGGCGAGGACGCTCCCTGGTACGCTCACCAAATGGCTCCCGGTGGCGGCGGCCTCTGGCCATTCGGAACGTACCAGCTCCGCCAACGTCGCCCGTCCGGCGCTTCCAGCAGCCTGCCATTGGCCGAGCGGCCCGGTTCGGCTCACCCCGACTGGGTGCCATCGGAACCCCTTCCTGTGCCCGTTCCGGGGGCCGCAGGCGAAGGGGCTTCGGCAAAAGTGCAGCCCTGGCGAGAGGAGCCTGCGCAGTGAGCAGAGGGGTGCTGCCCTCTCGATCGCCTTTGCCATCGCATCGGCCACGGTGCTTGATGTGCTGCCGTAATGTGCGTCTTGTGTGGCGCAAGTCTCGTAAGCGGGAATGGCTCTGTGCCGCAAGGGCAGCACGCCAGGCCGGCAGACAGAAATCACTCAGGAAACGCCCACCCTCCTCTGCGGGGGCGCCATGGCCAGCATCGCGGAGCTCTTGCTAGACAACGGACACAAGGCCCCTTGGCAGACCCATCTCCACGTATTGGTCGGAAATTTGCCTTGAGAAGGCACTTGTGCCGCATATGCTGACAAAGAGCAAGTCTTTGGGGGGCAGCACCCCCGCAAGTGTGGATTCCGACAGGTATCCAATAGTTGCACGCTTGAACTTGCGCAGGGCCACTCCACCTCGATTAGCCCGCTTCACGTTCACGTGCAGGTCGATGTTTGGCGACATTTGGCTGCACTTATTCAGCCAATCGCCTTCCAAAATGTCGTCCTCGTCGGCAAAGCAAGCGACCAGCACTAGTTTGAGTTGCAAGGGCGGCCGCTCTCTGGGTGTCGATCCGCCGAGCGGTGCTCCAGCGCAACCATGGGGGGCTCGATCGGCGCCTGTGGCAGAAGCCGCGTCGTCGAAGCGAGCGTGCTCCGCCCTTGCTTCACGCGCAGGCGCGACTGACTCCGCCGCATCCTGCGTGCTGGCAGTTGAGCTCCACCCCTCAACCTGGCCAACTGCAAGTTCAATCTCCGACGAGAAAGGTTTGAGCGACCTTGATTGTCCGTCAACAGATTCGGCGTCTTCGGCGTGTGCGAACCTGTGCCGGACAGGGTCCATCTCTACGGCTGGTGCGGCTTTGGAGTCTTCCAAGGCCACGTCCGAGTCGGGGTCGTCAGGTTTGGCTGTCCGGGGCTTGAACCGGGGCCGTTCGCTAGCTGGAGGCTGCGCAGCCGCACGCCCGTGACCGTCATGCGTCTCAGAGCGCCAGTCGGTAGTTCCATGCAGGGGAGCCCGCGGCGGATGGGTTGGTGCGAGAGGAGGACGGCGCGAGGGACCGCTTTGGGAGTACGATTGCTTCCCCTGCATCCCTCGTGGGAGGAGTTCGCCGTCCAGCTCGAATCCCGCGGCCATGCTCTGCAAGCTGGGAGCTACAGCAACTGCGCTAGCCCCGTGGCCCGCCCGCGTGTCGACCCAAGCACGAGCACGTTGCCTTGGAACCACCGACTTTGTCTGGAACGAGTCTGCCGCCGAGATGCTTGTGAACGACATGGTCTTCACAGGGCCTGGGTCAAGCGTGTGCTCTTGACGGGCTGCAAATGCCTTGTCTGCCTCGAGGATGTAGCTGATGAGGTCGAAGTAGGTAAAAATCGCAGTTCCCTGGGCAATGGCGACGACGATTCCCTCCGAGTCATCGTCCAGGTGGATTCCCACGCCTTTGGGGCCCAGTACCTGAACGCTGTCAGTGGGCGCAAGCTGGTGCACAAGAGGTGACACCTCGCCCTGCGGGTATTTTCGAACGTACAAATCAAAGCCCTCTCGGTTGTGTCTCCTGACAATTGTGTAAGGCCGCTCCACGAACGGCAAGCTCTGGTCCGTCCTGGAAATAATTTCCACAACCGAGGCGCGGCGCTTTTTGGCGCGCACGCTGCTACGTGCTGAGCCGCTTGGCGTGGCAGCGGGGGCGACTCCCTCGACAGGGAATCGAAGAAGCATGTAGCGGCCAAAGGTTGAGGGCCTCCAAGCCAACGCAGGCAGCCCGCTGCACTGCCCGTGGAACATTCGGAGCTTCACCACCTGCCGAGACGACCCTGGATTCAGAATTTCTCGAGACAGGACCTTCCATGTTTTGGCATCCTCCGGCCGGTCACCGCTTGTGTGGTCGGACCAGTGCCCGAACGTCCCGCCCGTGGCCGTCGACTTGAGCACGCCCACGCACATACTGCGGAGCAGGTTGTGGGCTCGCTGGGAGTGGACGCGCTTGCCAACAATCTCCGAAAAAGCGTCCCGCCCGAAGAAGAACTGCCCGATGTCCGTGCCGATGCTCTTGTCAATCAAGTAGGCCCCCCCCGGGTGGTTGAATATGAAGTTGGACACGTCGAACACCCACCCGTCGAGCAAGACCCACTTGTTCCCGGCGCGAACCGCCATCTTGACGTCGTGCATCGTGAGCGACTGGTGCGACTCGGCGATGAACGAGCGGTCGAGCTTGCCGTCCGTCGTGCTGCGGAAAAGATTCGGAGAGCTGAGCGAGTCTTTCGTGATCTCGTCGTAGGCAGCCAGAATGATGAAGGCAACCGTAATGATGACGAAGAACCCGAGCACGTAGTACTTGATAACGGGCAGAAGCTCCGCAACACCCAGATAGCAGTTCACCATGCCCGAGGTGGTGAGCACCCAGCCGAAGCCGCGGTGGAACCACTTGGTCCAAAAGAAACTCATGGGCGGTACCTTGGATCCCCTCATGTACTGCCTCATGAGAGTGCCGGCGACGATTTCGATGATCAGCGTGACGGCCACGGACATGCCAATGTACTGATGCGCGATGGCGGTGCCTCCCGCAGCCGACGCCAGCGCGGCCCCGGCCGCTGGGACGGTCAGCGATGCTGCCAGCATCATGGACCACCTGTGAAACGCCTGCCAATTCTTCAGGTGCTTGGCGAAGCGCACGGTGAAGACGCCGACGGGCACGAGGCAGCCCCACGTCGCGAACATGGACAGACCATGGAAGCCGTACGCTGCCAGCTTGGCGCTTTGAAGTTGCGCCTCGAAGTCAAGTTGCGCGAACCCACCACCCGCAGCAGTCCCGTTGCCACTTGCTCCGCCGCTCAGGAAGTCCACGCTCAGGCCGGCAACGCGATTGGCGCCGTGGGTGGCATAGGCATCAGATGCAACGTCCCATGCGACTATGACATCGTTGGCTCCAGCTGTGATTGGCCTGTCGCCGGCAGCGTCGCCTGTGTCGAGCTTGCGACGGAACGTCACAGTGCTCACGCCACCGCTCTCGCTCCCAGACACCAGCTTCGTGTCCTGGCTGCTGTCCGGCGCCGGCAGCATGTACCCACCGGCCTTGGCATCTAGCACTTCGGGCGTGCCGCCCTGGACTCGCATCATGATGACGTCGGCGTCTCGCATGCCCTGCCCCAGCCCGATTGCGAACCAGCCGGTTCCCTTGAGGGTGGCTGTGATTTCAATCTCATCAGCCCCCGCCGCGGGTGGCACCCATTCGATCGACAGAACTGGCCCCAGGGCCTGGGTGCGTTTTGCTGCAGAGGCAGATCCCGAGCCACTTCCGCCGCCCGTCCCGCCAGAGGAGCCGGAGCCGCTCCCGCCAGAGCTGCCGCCATCCGTGGCACCGGCCTGCACCCACTCCTTGGGCACCCGCATGACAGAGTCCGGGATGCTCTTCGCGTCCGTGTTGCGCCGGATGATGTCGGCCATCGTGGTGCCCCGGATCTCGTCCCGCTCCTCCTCGCTCAGGTAGGGCACGAACTTGCCGCCCTCGTAGTGGCCCAGCTGGTCGTTCTCGAACCAGAAGCGGTCGCCGTCCCGCGTGCGGATGAACTGCTCGCGGATGATGGCTTTGAAGGTCGGGCCGACGAAGGCGCCAGACGTCGCCTGCTCTGCAAGGCCGCCCACCCACAGGTCCACCTTGGTCACGTCGCCGCCGTACAGCTGGCTGAGAACTGCAGCAATCTGAGTGTTGGATGTGATGTCGGCAAACGTGCTGGGCGGCTGCAGGCCGTACACCTGGCGCGCGCGAGAGAAGGAGGGGATCCCTGCGTCGCGACCCCTCAGGACATCCACCGCGGCGAGGTCGTTGCGGATGCCCTCGAGGAAGTTGCGCACATCGTCCACCATGACCGTGTCGATGGCGGACTCGGGCTGCAGGATGGACCCGCGAAGGTAGTGCGCGATGGTCGTGTACTCGAGGTAGCGCGGGTTGAAGTACACGTCGCGGAGGAGCAGGTTGCCCGACGCGCAAGTGGTGCCGTCCTCCTCCGCGCACCAGTACATGGAGTTGATGCCCGAGTGGCCGTAGCGGTACGCGGCGACGGCGAAGGCGATGTCCACGGACGCGTCCACGGTCGGGTCGTACCCTGCGTACTCGGGCAGTCCCTCGCCGAGGAGGAGCGGCACGTACTCCTTGTACACGACATTCTGCAGGAGGGCCATGACGCGCTTGCGCGCCTCCTGGAACAGGCGCTCGTCGTCCCACGCGGAGTTGGCCTCGGCGAGCTTGCGTGCCTGGTAGTTGTGCTCGAGGACGAAGACGGCGTGCAGGCACAGCAGGCCCGGGTTCACGTTGGCGCGCGGGTCGCCCGCGAAGCGCTGGGCGGCCGAGTTGCGCAGCGGCCCGCCCATGGGCACGGCATCGCCCGTGTTGCGCGGCAGGCCATTGACGGGGTCGGCGATGAGGAGGCCGCCGTTGAATGTTCGGAGCAGCCGCACGCGGTCGTCGCTCGAGCCGTAGATGGCGCTGGCGTCGAGGAAGTGCGTCTGGCCGTTGACGGGAGCTCGCGGGTTTCCCTGCGAGGTCCCGCTCGTGGGGTCGTACTGGAGGCGCTTGAAGCTGATGCGCTGCGTGCCGGTTCCCGCAGGGTCCATGTCCTTGTCTCCTCGAGGCACAGTGATGTTCAGCACCTCGCCGGGCCGGTCGTCCCCCATCGTCATGATCACTGCGGAGGCCTTGCAAAGACACGCTTGCGGCTCGTGCATGAGAGCAGCTGCGCTGCGCAGCGTGATTGGCCTCCGCCGCTGCGCTGTTTCCCAAGCTGTCACTGCCGCTGCTCACTGTCATGCGCCACGAACTGTCCCATAAACGCCGCGAAGAAGCTGACCTCGTGCCTGAGAGGTTTGCAAAAACACAACGCGGCCGAGAGGGCGTGGTAGGCGCACGCCAAGCGAGCTCGGCAAGGCGAGGGCGAGCGCGGAACTCTGGCAGCAGTGCCGTGTCCGACAAGCCTTTCATGACACCCCCCCCGGCAAACGACACACCCAGCCCTGCCAGGCTTGCGCGACCAGGCTCACTGGTTGTAGCGGAACGGGGGCTGCCCGAACAGGACGTTCGAGACCACTCGCGGCGCAGGCAGCGTCTCGTCGATGGACGACTTGCCGTCCGCGTAGAAGGCGAGTCCCAGGCGTCGGGAAAACCTGGAGCCCACCGTCCCCCTCCGAGTCTCCAGGAGGTTGTTCTGGCTGCCGTCGATCGGGGCGAAGAGCTGGGTGGCCGCGGCGCTGACGGCCGCCACGGCCAGCAAGGCAAGCGCTGCCATCTCCAGCCCACGCACGTGTCCTCCCCGCAGACGTGCGCGCGGCCACAGGGCTGAGCGGTGACGCAATATTTGCCTGCCGGGACTCTGCCGGGTGCACTGGCTCCCCTGCGTCGTGCAAGCGACACCAGCCCTGTGCCCAGCACAAGCGAAGGCGCGCCGGTGGATTCGCCAGACGCCGAGTGTGCGCCCCCCCTGGCGCGCAGGCTTGCACTTTGGGACGGGCGTGGCCAGCTCCGGCTGCAGCCCGCCGGCTGCAGGCGTCGCATTGGAGGCCTGTGCGGGGCGCCATCTGACAGTCCGCCAGTGAAGCGCAGACGCGTGCCGAGCGCCGACGCGAGAGCCAGCGGCTTTTTCTTCTTCTCAACGTCGCACGAGCTGGCGAGCACAGCTGGATGGCAGAGTTCGCGCTGCTGGGTAGCAGCGTTCGCCGGCGCCTCGCCTCCCTCCGGCTCTGCGCAGCAGTTTCCGGCCGGCTTGCCGGGCAGTGCCGCCAAAGCCTGTCGCCCCGCACTCTGGCCTTCAGCAGGGTGCTTGCGCTCGAGGGGCAGACCATGCTATGGAGGTGAACGCGGACGCGAAAGCCGCCGTGCTTGCTTGCCTCTCTGGCAGCCTCGCTCGCCTGCCTCCCGAGTGGACCCGTGAGGTGATCTCGGCGCCCGTGCCCGTGGACACAGACATGCTTGAGGCTTGCTCCCGCTTGTGTATAGAGCAGAGCGGTAGCACCCTCGACGTGGTTTCGGCATGCACGCTGCGAGGCCGCCTGGACTTGAGTGCCGAGGCGCGGAGGCGGCTGAAGGCGCCTCTGTCCCGAGACGACCGCGACTCGGACCTCCTCGAAGCGCGGCCTGTGGATTCCAGGGGCAACAATCTGTCGATCCCTCTTGCGCATGCTGGTGCCGGCGGTCCGGGTGGGAGGCTTGGGGCGAGAGCGGCCGAGGCGCCAGAGCCCGAGGAGCACATCCCAACTTGCAGCCACGAAGCCGGGGCATGTGCCGCCGTCGACTGCGCCCACCGCATTCGCCACTGGACACCTTCTTGGCTGCGCCCAGCGGGGCGCGGCCGCAGCGCAAGCTTCGGCTGCTGCGCAGTGCTGCTCCTGCTGGGCCACGGTGACGATGATGAATCCGCTGCTGCTGTCGATGGAGCGGTGTGGGCCGTCGCGTCTGCTCTGAGCGCAGCGCGGCTGTCTGCCTGCCGGGGAGCGGTGCCGGTCGACGGCGCTTGCGCGCCGAGGCAAGATTGCGGCGGCCACGCCGAGCGACACGGCGCCGTTACGGCTGGCCCACAGCTGCCCGCTTCGTCATCCACAGACGGGGCGCGGATCCCTGAGCTGCACGGCACGCTGAGGCCCTTTGCAAGCCCGGGGGGGCCTGGGATGGGGAGGCAGCCTGGCCGATCTCAGAGCGGGCAGTTGCCCGCCATACGCAGGGAAGCCAGGCTGGCGAGGCACCGCTTCAGCATTGCCAGGGCGTCGCCATCGGGGTCGGTGTTCGAGCAGCCGGTGCCCTCGCTGGCTGCTGCCGCTGCGTCTCTGCGCGCGCGGCCGGGCGTGTTGCTGGTGCTCAACGCCGACTGCCTCGACGCCGGCGCGGCGAGGCAGCTCGCACGCAGCGTCAGGGGAGAGGCAGATGCACGACTGCCTGACCTCAGCGCCAGTGCGGTGGTGCTTGTCCCACGTGGGCTGGCCGCGCCGCCGAGCAATGGCGCAGCGTCACCGGTCTGCCAGTGGCACGAGGCTGCGTACACGCGGCTGCCAGCGCACCTGCCTGCGCGCGCAGCGCGGCAGCTCCAGCGGGAGCGAGCAGTCGCGGCGCTGAGACGGTGGGAGCCGCCGGCGCGGTCCGGCGACGGGACGCACGGCGGGGCAGTTGGCCGGTTGCTCGCTGTGTGTGTGACGGATGTGATCGTTTTGCCAGCTGCCCCGGCTTGAGTGCGCGTGTGGACCGGCCCAGACAACCCCTTTCGGAGTGTACGCGCCCTTGTGGGCGCCCACTCACGCGGCATGCGCACAAAGTTGTGAGCCAAGCCCTAAACTCTGGCGGTTGCGGCACAGAGCTGGTCGGAGTGGCTGTCCGCGAGTTCCGCGCCGCCCAGCGCCACTCCTTGCCGGCGATGCAGGCCGCAGCTGCGGCAGCCGCCGGCTTCGCGGCGGCTGCCGATACCAGAAAGGGCCTGGGCGGCGGCAGCTCCAAGCATGGAGGCCGTCAGTGCCTCCTCTGCGAGCGGGCACGCTACGACAGGTGCGACAGCGCCAGCCGCATGGCCGTGGCCGAGCTCCTGCCCCACGGCTCCCACCAAGGCCACAAGCGCTGCTTCGGTGCGATGCGACCGTGCACTGGGCAGCCGAGGGAGCGCTGCGAATCGGCACGCGCGAGTGCAGCGGGCCCCACGCGCGAATTTCTGCTCTCTTGCTGCTCGCAGCACGGACGCCCAGTTCCGAGACTGGACGACGCGGCACCGCCACGAGTGCTCGTTCGGCCTTTCGCCCCAAGGTGCGGCTGCGACGTCGTTCTCTGCGGCCCCTGCCGCGCCGAGTCGGCGTGCGTTCTGCTGGTCATCGAGCTCGCCGTTGGCTCGACCGCGCTTGCCCCTGCGCCGCTCCCACGACTGGCCTGTCGCAGACCAAGCACATGCATCACAGCTCGCCCCTGCAGCACTCAGGCATGAGGCCCAACTCGCGCTGAACGACCAGCAGCCCCGGCGAGCGCTGGCGCTGGCAATGTTGAGTCTGCACAAGTCTGCGCCTTCCGGAGCGGCCTCGCTGGACCCCAGCGCGCTCGAACTCCAAGGTGGGCCACCCTGCTGGGGTCGCCGTCGCGCCAGGCCCGTCGTTGTGCGCAATGGGGCCTGAAGTCTCTTGGCCAAACTCGACCGCCCGCTTCGCACGCCCCCGCACCGCAGACGTGATCTTGGTCGGGACCATTCTGGCATCCCCCGTGCGACAGCCAGGAGAGGCGCCGACCGCTGCGCATCCCCGCTTTGACCCGGCCGGGGCGGCGTGGTTTCTCAAGACCGCGGCCGGAATCGTGCGCGCTCGCCCGTTCGCCGGCTTCGGGCGGAGCAAAGCAGTTTTGCGGTTCGTGGCGCGCATGCTGGAGGAGATCGGGGCCGTTCGGGCCGCGATTGAGGTGCAACGTTCCCTCATTGCCGAGATCGGTGCCCGCTTCGGTCCCGGACAGGAGGATGCAGGCGACGCATGGGCAGAAATCGTTCGGCTCGAGCTGAGAAGGCAGAACCTTGCGGGGGCGCTGGACGCGTCAGAGGAGGCACTGGCCGTTGCCAAGCACTCCTTTCGCCGCGGCGACGAGCGCCTCACGGTCCGTACGCACACACTAGCGATGCTCCACGACAAGTGCCGAAACCTCGGCAGAGCAGCAGAGCTCTATGGCGAGGCGAGAGAGAGCGCGCAGGCGTCGGGCGCCAGCGCAGTGCAGGTGCTGGCCCGTCTGGACCTCAAGGCTGGCGAGGCGCTTCGCAGGGCGGGCAGCCTGTCCGAGGCTGCCGAGGCGTATCGCTCCGCGCTGCGCATCCTCACCCAGTACCTGGGGGCGGGGCACCGGGCCACCCGCATGACTGCTGCTCGCCTGAGGCTCGTGCTGCGGCTGCTGGAGGCGCAGCAAGACTCGCAGTCCGAATCAGATTCTGGCGACGACAGGAGCGACGCCAGCGGAAGCCTGACTGGCAGCAGCATCAGTGGCAGAGGCTCCTCCCAGTCGAGCGATTTCTCCTCTCAGTCGGGGCGCGGCTCCTCGCGCAGCGCGGGCGGGTCGGAGTCCAGCCGCAGCTCGTCAGCCAGCGACGCCGGGACCGCGTCCACGGCGCGATCCGGGTCGGGCGAAAGCCAGCCGGCCGGCCGTGGCGTGCCGCGGTCCTCGTCCGGATCGCGATCGCGGGGCTCGGGGCGGTCCTCCGCATCCGCCGACGGGTCCTTCGACAGTCTTGGGGGGGGGTCGCAGCGCCCTCGATGGCGAAGGGGGGGGTTGCCGGAATCGCCGCTGCCTTCGAGGCGAGGGCGGCAAGTGCGCGTTTGGCGGGCCCTGGGACGGCGGGCGGGCCGGGAGGCGGCACGGGGCGAGGAAGAGTTCGGTTTGGGGGCGTGGCGGCCGAGCTTGGCGACGGAGAGGCTGACGACGAGGACGATGAGGAGGAGGAGGAGGAGGACAGCGACTTGAGCGATGTCGACGACATGATGGAGCTCGGGGGAGGTGGAGGGCGTGGTGCCTCTGGCATGGGCGGGGGCGGCGGAGGCATGGGCGGGGGCGGGGGCGGTGGCGGCGGGGGGGCGGTGGCGGCGGGGGCATGGGCGGGGGCAGTGGCGGCGGGGGCATAGGCGGGGCGGGTTTGACGACTTCGGGTCAAGCGCCGGAGATGGGTTGGCCGGTGCTGGCCCGGCCAGTTGGACGGGTTTGGCGCCGGACCTGGTGGCTACTCTGGCGATTCGATTGGCGGCGCTGTTGGCGACGCGACAACCTTCGACGACTACGGCGGGGGTCCGGGCGGCGGTGGTCTGGCGGATTCGTTCGCTGGCTACGGGGGTGGTTTGGGTTCGGTCGACGGAGCTGGAGGGTTCGACGGCTACGACGACGACGAAGCCGGCCCGCTCAACGGGTTCGAAGACGAGGTCTCCGGGCCTGCTGCTGCTGGGTGGGGCGGGCGGGCTGGAGGAGGCGGCCCGGCTGGTGGCAGGCCCGACGCCGGCGGAGGCATTGGCGGGCAGGGTCCAGGCACGGGCGGCTTTGGTGGCGGTGGCGGCCCGAGCGGACCCAGCGACCCCGCAGGGCTCAGCAGCGGAGGAGCGCTCGGGGACATGGGATCAGCCGCGCTGGGGGACTTCGGCGCTGGGCCAGCGGGCGCGGGCGACGGCGCGGACGGTGGCTTTGACGGTGGCATGGGCGGCGGCGGCCTTGACGGTGGCATGGGCGGCGGCGGCGGCGGCATGGGCGGCATGGGCGGCGGCCTTGACGGTGGCATGGGTGGCGGCGGCGGCGGCATGGGCGGCATGGGCGGCGGCGTTGACGGTGGCATGGGCGGCGGCGGCGGCATGGGCGGCATGGGCGGCGGCTTTGACGGTGGCATGGGCGGCGGCTTTGACGGCGGCATGGGCGGCATGGGCGGCATGGGCGGCATGGGCGGTGGCGGCTTGACGGTGGCATGGGCGGCGGCGGCGGCATGGGCGGCATGGGCGGCGGCTTTGACGGTGGCATGGGCGGCGGCTTTGACGGTGGCATGGGCGGCGGCGGCATGGGCGGCGGCTTTGACGGTGGCATGGGCGGCGGCCCCAGCGACGGGCTGCCAGCCGGGCTGTCCGTCTCCACTGACAACGCCAGCCCTGCTGCTGGCAGCGCGGCGGCACCTGCCCGTACACGCTCAGCTGCCGCGGCTGCCCGCCTGGTCGCCAGCCTGCGGATAATGGCATCGAGCTCGCCCCAGGGCCGCCGAGCCGTGGCCGCCGCCTCGGCAGCCGCCAGCCCCGGCCTGGGCTGGGGCCAAGGCTTCTCGGAAGAGGTGATGACGCTTGACGCCGACATTGTGGCTGCTGCCTCCGCGGCTATGCAAGCATACGGCGACATGTCCCCCTGGCCCGACACGCCTGTGGCGGGCGAATCGGGCGCCGCCCCGCCAGCCTCGCAGGCCAGTCCGTGGCCGGGCAGAATGGGCGAGTCGAGCGGCGCTGCTGCTGGCGCTGACAGCAGCGGCTGGGGTGCTGCCGGAGGGGACGATTTCCAGCCTGCAGCTGGCAGCCTCAGCGGTCCCGACCCCGCGGCCGTCGGACCGGCGACGGAAGGCGGCGCGGGCGGCTTCCCGGCCAGTGCTCTACCGGGCGAGGCCGAAGGGGCGCCGGTCGCAGGCGCGTTTGGCGCCGCCGCGGTGGGTGCCGGGGGCGGCCATGAGGCGCAGGAGGGGGGCTTCGCGAGCCCGCCGCAGGAGGGGGCAGGGGAACAGACCGGGTACTGGGAAGGCGAGGCGTACGCCGGCGGCGAGCAGGTCGACTACGGCAGCCCAGCTCAGGCCGAGGGGTGGATCGCTGGCGGCCACCCGGCTGGCGGGAGCGCGGCCTACGTGGAGGGCGTGACTCCGGGATATATGGGGACACATCAGGCGCGGCAGGCGGCGCAACGGGGCTTGGCATGGCAGAGATGCAGAGCGACGGGCGAGCCCGCTTCCCCAACCTGGCCCTCGTGGACGAAGACGATGTGCTTGGCTGGTCACTGCGCTTCGATGACGCAGAGCAGGCGCTGGGGGCGCTCAAGCACGTGTCCGAGGAGCTAGTGGAGAGCGTCGCGTCTCTCACGCGGCTGGCCGACAAGCGGGCGGCCAGGGGCGGCGGGTCGGCTGACGAGTCTGAGCCATGGGCAGAGGACGGCGCGGCCCTGGACGCCGCGCCGAGCATCGCAGCGCGCGTGGAGGCCGCGCTGGGAGCCAGCATCCAGGCGCTTGCAGCAACTGACGGCGAGAGCGCCGCCTCCAACCCCGACGTCGTCCGGATGCGGAACGTGCTGTTTCAAATCGTCAGCCGCGTGCGTGGCGACGTCAGGCGGGCCCTGGAGGACGCGGAGATCTCCGAGGAAGACCTGGCCGCGGTGGAGGCGCTGGAGGAGCAGCAGGAGGCAGCTGCAGCCGCAGCTGCGGCCTCGGGCCGCATCCTCACCGCTGCCCAGCGGCAGGTCTTCGGCTCGCAACAGCATCGCGGCTGGAAGCAGAAAGCGCCTTGGCTCGGAGGAGGCCTCCCCCACTGTGGGCTTGAGTGCCCATGCGAAGGCGCGCCTCCTCCATTCGGGAGGCTGCTCGCCAACCCCCTGCTCACAGGCGCTTCGCCTGACGCAGGCACGCCGGGACCAGCGGCCCCACGTCGCCCGCGCTGGGCGCGAATCCGGCGACGGAGACGCGCGC
>VLTN01000055.1:0-239326 GCA_008330645.1 Cafeteria roenbergensis
GGCCGTGCTGCGTCCCCGGAAAGACGACGTAGCAGTGAGGCGCGCCCTGGACGCGCGGGCCCGCCAAGCCGGGGCCTGCATCCCGCCCGCTGAGGGGACGAGCTGGACGGGCTGTTGGAGCTTTCCGGTGCCGAGGCTGGCATGGACGGTGCAACCCGGCCCGCAGTTGGACCGGCACCTTGCGCCGTGCCCCGCGCAGAACCCTGGCGCGACCCCGGCGCATCGCCCATCGACGGCGGCTCGGGGCGACGCACGACCGGGCCGGAGGGCATATTTGCTGACAGCAGCGCTGCCACGGAGGCTGAGCGACCGGGCGGCATGCCCAGCTCTGAGCGGTAGCCGCCGTCGAGCTGCAGCCGGCCGTCCCCCGCTGGCTGCTTTGCAGGTCCAGCGGCCGCTGCTGCCTCCACTGCGCGCGGCGAGAACGACGCTACCGGCAGCGGCGGGGCGGCGATGCCCAGGCTGCGCTGCAAGCGGACAATCTCGGAGATGCGAGACTCCACCACGCCCAGGAACACCAGGATGTTGGAGTCAGACACCCCGTGGCCGCCAGCGATTCCATCGCCGCCTCGTCGGCGGCCCCCACTTTCTGGAAACAAGCTATGCACCCCGGGCTTGATGCGGTCGAGCAGCCGAACTGAGGCCTCGTGCTCCGCGTCGTATGCCTGGGCGCGGCGCTCCAGCTCCTCCACGCTTGCGTCGGGCCGCCGCCCGGCAGCTCCGGCAGCATCGTCTCCGTCGTCCCCCTCCACCCCGTCCGCGAGGTCTTGCAGCGTGTGGCCCGCTCGTCCGGGTCGGCAGTGGCCTGCACGATCGCGTCCGTCCGCGCCCGCGTCTCAACGATGGACACCTCCTCCGCCTCGAGCTCTCGGTTCGCCTGCGGGGTGGTGGGGGACACGCGACCAGGAGGGATTGGACGGAGGGGGGGTGCAGCCGCGGCGGGGCAGCTGGGAGGGGGGCGAGGTCGGCCTGCCTTGAGAGCCGCACGCGCACTCTCCACCGCATGGCCAGCACGCTGTTGCCGCGCTGGGCGCGAGCCGGCCGCTCTCACCTCGTTGATCATGGTCACCAAAGAGTACGACGCGTCCTCCGCCTCGGCAAAGGCGGCCACCATCTCGTCGATCGTCCGAATGGCCGTTCCCTCCTTGATGGCGGCGAAGGCATCCTCGAACTCGACCAGCGCCTCGCGCTGCTCTGCCACTTCCACTTCACGCTTCGCAATCTCCCACAGCGTCTGCGCACAGGTCGGAACACGGGCGCGGCCCCGGCCAGAGGACGTCATGTGCTTGTGAGTTCGCCTGAGAGTGCCGGGGGGGAGCAGCCTTCCCACCACTCCAGCTCATGCCGTCGGAACTGGGTCGGGCGGCGTTCCGTCTCACCTTCGTGCTCTTTGTGCTTCAGCTGGCGCTCCTGGTTGATGCTCAGGGTCCCGTGGTGGCCCTCGGCCGACCCCAGGTGAGGAGCAGAGCCTCGCTCTCCGACTGCACTGCGTGCCTGTCCAGCATCTCAGCCGGGACGGGGCCGACACCTGCTCCGACGCCTCGGCCATTCGCCGCTCAAACTCGCTCTCGAATGCGCGCACCTCCTCCTTGAGCGCGTGCTGCAACGCCTGGATTTCGCGCTGCGCCGCGTCGCGCGTCTCTGCCTCGGCGCGCAGCTCCATGCTCGCCGCCTCGTAGCCCGCCTGCGGCATTCGCGGCACGGCCAAGCCTCACCAGGAGACGACACCACGAGAAGGGGGGGATCGCATTGGAGCGCGCGCAGACAAGTGCGCGCTCTGGCCAGCCGCGGGGAGGGCGTTGGCAGGGCAGCGCGGCATCAGCTCACCCTGGCTTCGTCAACCTGCGCCTGAATCTTGTCGATGATGACCAGACGCTGCATGCGGTCCCGCCGAAGGTTCTCCACGTCTGCCTTCAGACCCTTGTTGGCCGCTTCCTGCGTGCTCAGCCGCTGCTTCTCGTGCTGCAGGCGGTATTCGGCGGCGCGCATCACCTTTTCTCTCCGCCGGGCGAGCTGCACGTCGTCAAACCCTTGCAGGCGCCCACGGGTGTCGTTAATCTTCTTGCGGGTGATCTGCACGGACACATGCCACAGGAGACGGTCAAGGCTCAAGCAGTCGGACGCTGCCCGAAGCGCCGCTTGCAGCAACGGACCGGCCGCAAAAGGTCTCCGGCGGCAGGCCGGTGCCGGCGCCAAGAGCGGTGCGGCTGCTCGCGGCAGTGAGCAATAGCGCGCCAAGGGGGACGGGACCTGGGCGCGGGGGCGCGACCCCCGGGGCGTGCAAGCGCGCAGGCACAGGCAGCGTGTGCCCGAGGGAGAGTGCCGCTGCATCGGTTGAGCGGGTGCCGCAGAGGCCACAGCTCACCGCAAGCTTCTTCTCGAGCTCCTCCCCGCGGCGCTTTTCCATCTCGATGCGCTTGGTGTACGTTTCGCACTGGTGCTGCAGCGCCTCGACATCTTGGGCCGGCCCCGGAGCCTTGCGGCTCCTTGCGGACGTGCCTCGAGCAGTCCCGGTCGCGCCCGCCCGGGAGCGAATGGGCGACGCCCGCCGGGAGGATGCGAAGCCCGTTACGGAGCTCATGTCTCGCCTTTGCCTCGTCAGCGCCTCCGGATGGCGGCGGACGGGCGAGTGACGCCTGCGCCGGGCTGCCAGCATCAACCAAGCAACGACAATGCCTGGCAGAGCAGAGACTGAACGATTGCGGCCGAGCCGCCCTCCCCGATTGGCCCCACTGCCGGGCAGCTCGTCGGGCACCATGGCAATTCAAGGTTGGCGGGAGCGAAACAAAGCCCTCTCGGGTGGAGCGGGTGGCCGTGCCGGAGAGCACGCGCGCAATCAGCGCAGTCAACATTCGCCAGGGCCAGGGCCAGCAGTTCACGGCCCGTCGCAAGCGCCCCAGCAACACGCACGCACGTCCAAGCCGACGCCCAAGCCCACGCACACAATCAAGCGCGCGTGCACTCTCGACTCCTGTCTACCGGGGCCCCGCGCACGGGCGGCCGCCTTAGCCCGACTGGCCGAGCGGGAGTGCTGCGCTGTCCTGCTTGTCAGCCGCGCCTCCTGGGGTCGCGGCTGGCCCCGGGCTGCGCGTCGTGGGCCCGTGGCTGCTGTGGGCCTCCCTCGCGGGGGCAGTCTCCGCCCCTGCCTCCGCTGACGACGGCAAAGCAGTTGCCTCCGGGAGCTCCAGGGCTGCAAGCGCGAGAGCGAGCCGCTGCTGGCTGCTGAGGCTGTCTAGCCCCGCCTCGTTGGCCTTGACGCCCAGCTCGCGCATCTTCTCGACCAGAACGGGGATGAGGGGGTGGCCCCTGATCTCCGCCACCGAGAAGAGCGGCTGCGAGCGCCAGTCGTGCACGCGCTGGTGGCCGGCCAGCCCGAGCGACTCCATCGCGTTGGCGACCAGCGAGCCGCGGTCAAACGGGCGCGCGGACTCGCCGCCGGGGCCGCGAAGGTACACGATCCGCCTCGAGTTGGCTGCCTCGTAGGCAGTGACGTTGGCCGCGAGGGAGGCCAGGTGGGCTGCCATGCGGGCCACGGCGAAGATCGAGTGCGCCAGCGACGCGAGGCAGATGCCGGCCAGGACCAGGCTCGCGCTGAACGACTCGGCGCGCAGCCACCGCAGCGTAGCGCAGCCCAGCAGCATGACTGCGTTCGCCGCCCACACCACGCTCAGCGCAGTGAAGGGCACGACGTTGTCGGCTCCGATGCAGTTGGAGGTGAAGGGGTCGTACCGATGGAAGAGCGTCACGCGGGCAGGCGAGCCGTCGCGCCGCAGGTGCCGCCCGCTGGGGTCGGACTGGGTGCGCAGCGGCCAGCGCGAGTGGGTGATGAACACTCCGTCCTCGGGCTGGGTAACGGCGGGCTTGGCGCCGCCCTGCTGGGACGCCTGCGCTCCAGGGCCCGCTACGATAGTCGCAACGCCTTCGTGCGACACAATGACTGTCTGCGGGTCGCACAGCCCTGGGTTCGACGCGGACACCAGGATCTGCAAACCAAGCTCAACTGCGTGCAGGCCAAACACCACGCCGATCACGGCAGCCGGCGCCGCAAACACCGACGAGGCGAGCGCCATCGAGAGCGATGCAAGCACCGCGATCGAAACGACCCGAAGCGCCGCGAGCCCCGGGACTGCCGCCGAAATGGTCCGTGGAAGCAGGCGTCGGGAGCAGGCGTCCGCCCTGAGGGCCGAGTCTTCAGCAACCTGCGCGCTCACGGCCAGCAACAGACAAGCCGCGAGGCCAGCCTTGAAGCTCGCGCCCCTCGCCAGCACACCTCGCAACGTCCGGCTCGCTTCGCACATTGTCGCGCGGTCACTCGCCCGCAGGACGCGGGGCCTTGCGCGAGCCCTTGCGACAGCCGGCCGCGCGGCAGCCTCCCGGGCAAGGCAGGCGCTCGCCGCTCTCTCACCGCCTCCACGCCACCCACAAAGGCCATCACTGCCCGAGCGATGCTGCCCATCCGCCCGCAGCCCGAGGGGAGCCAGGTGTGCCGGGCCAAGGCAGCGGAGATGGGCGCCGCAGCAGGCTCTGCTGGCTTGCTGTTGTGGAGCCGAATCTCCTTCCCCTCACTCCCACCTCCGCTCTCCCACCGCGAGACGCCTGGGAAGCAGCAGCCTGCAAGGACCGGAAATCGGGCCGCGGGGAAGTGAGCGAAGGAGCAGGGCCAGGCACGCGAGAGGCGCTTGTGCCGAGCATGGCGGAGCGGGCACTGGCGAAAGCTGCGGACGTGGTGCGCGCGGTGGCCCCGGCCCTGCGGGCGAGCGGCTTCGACATCGTCTTTCCGACGCGGGTAGGCGTCTACAACCGTGCCGTCGCGACGGGCGATGACTCGGACCTTGCTTTGCCGACGATGACGTGTGGCGACGACACGCTGGCAATCATCGTTGGGAACACGGCGTCGATGTGGCCGCGCTTTCTGCGCGCCTACGCCCGGTCGCCCGAAGTGCGCGCTTGCAGCCACCCCCTCGACCTGGGGTTCGTGGCGCCGGCGATGCGCAAGGCGTTTGGGCCAGTCCTCGATGCGCGGCTGCCAGCCATGGCCGGCTCCGCCCGCGAGCTTCGCCTCGTGCACGAAACTGAGCGCTCGCGAGTTGTGGCTGTAGCGAGGTTCGCCCATGCGGCGGGCCTGGCCCACCTGTGCCCGCCAGCCTACTTGTCCGTGCACCCGGAGCACGGACCGTGGATTTCGTACCGGGCCGTGGCCGTGCTCGACGCTGACGCGAGCGAGCTTCCCGCAGCGCCGCCGGGCGGCCTGCCCAGCCCCTTCAGCGCTGAAGAGCTCGCGGACATCCGGGCCGCAATGGCTGAGGCGCTGGCTGGGCCTGCGGCTGCAGCGGCCGGCAGTGGGAGCGCGCGCTCGGAGGAACTCGACGGGTCGCAGCCCTGCCCCGCTGCGCCTGGGGGCGCGGCAGACGTGCAGCTGAGCGCGCGGGCGCAGCGTTTTCTTGCGGTGAGGGACGCCTGCGACCTCTCAGCGGGCCGTGGGCGGTTTCCTCCTGCCATGCTCGCCTATCACTACGACAAGCGACTGGGGGCGCTGCGAGCAGCTGCGGAAGCTGCGGCGGGGTGCAAGCTGGATGCCCCCTCGGCGGCGGGATCCGCCCCAGGCTCTGCTTGTACGGCTGGGTCGCCGCGAAGTGTGGGTGGAGGCGAATGACTGCAGGCCGCGCCGCTCGCGGAACCGCGTCCAGCCAAGAGAGCTGCACGCGCGTGGAGAGGCTGCGCCGAGCGCGTGCCTCACCCAGCCCGGCCGCGGAGCCCTGCCGCGTCGCCCCCGTCGAGCTGCTGCCCACTCCTTTCCCGATGAGCGTGCTGGCGTGCTGGCGTGCTGGCGTGCTGGCGTGCTGGCGTGCTGGCGTGCTGGCGTGCTGGCGTGCTGGCGTGCTGGCGTGCTGGCGTGCTGGCGTGCTGGCGTGCTGGCGTGCTGGCGTGCTGGCGTGCTGGCGTGCTGGCGTGCTGGCGTGCTGGCGTGCTGGCGTGCTGGCGTGCTGGCGTGCTGGCGTGCTGGCGTGCTGGCGTGCTGGCGTGCTGGCGTGCTGGCGTGCTGGCGTGCTGGCGTGCTGGCGTGCTGGCGTGCTGGCGTGCTGGCGTGCTGGCGTGCTGCGTGCTGGCGTGCTGGCGTGCTGGCGTGCTGGCGTGCTGGCGTGCTGGCGTGCTGGCGTGCTGGCGTGCTGGCGTGCTGGCGTGCTGGCGTGCTGGCGTGCTGGCGTGCTGGCGTGCTGGCGTGCTGGCGTGCTGGCGTGCTGGCGTGCTGGCGTGCTGGCGTGCTGGCGTGCTGGCGTGCTGGCGTGCTGGCGTGCTGGCGTGCTGGCGTGCTGGCGTGCTGGCGTGCTGGCGTGCTGGCGTGCTGGCGTGCTGGCGTGCTGGCGTGCTGGCGTGCTGGCGGGCTGGCGTGCTGGCGTGCTGGCGTGCTGGCGTGCTGGCGTGCTGGCGGGCTGGCGTGCTGGCGTGCGGGCGTGCTGGCGTGCTGGCGTGCTGGCGTGCTGGCGTGCTGGCGTGCTGGCGTGCTGGCGTGCTGGCGTGCTGGCGTGCTGGCGTGCTGGCGTGCTGGCGTGCTGGCGTGCTGGCGTGCTGGCGTGCTGGCGTGCTGGCGTGCTGGCGTGCTGGCGTGCTGGCGTGCTGGCGTGCTGGCGTGCTGGCGTGCTGGCGTGCTGGCGTGCTGGCGTGCTGGCGTGCTGGCGTGCTGGCGTGCTGGCGTGCTGGCGTGCTGGCGTGCTGGCGTGCTGGCGTGCTGGCGTGCTGGCGTGCTGGCGTGCTGGCGTGCTGGCGTGCTGGCGTGCTGGCGTGCTGGCGTGCTGGCGTGCTGGCGTGCTGGCGTGCTGGCGTGCTGGCGTGCTGGCGTGCTGGCGTGCTGGCGTGCTGGCGTGCTGGCGTGCTGGCGTGCTGGCGTGCTGGCGTGCTGGCGTGCTGGCGTGCTGGCGTGCTGGCGTGCTGGCGTGCTGGCGTGCTGGCGTGCTGGCGTGCTGGCGTGCTGGCGTGCTGGCGTGCTGGCGTGCTGGCGTGCTGGCGTGCTGGCGTGCTGGCGTGCTGGCGTGCTGGCGTGCTGGCGTGCTGGCGTGCTGGCGTGCTGGCGTGCTGGCGTGCTGGCGTGCTGGCGTGCTGGCGTGCTGGCGTGCTGGCGTGCTGGCGTGCTGGCGTGCTGGCGTGCTGGCGTGCTGGCGTGCTGGCGTGCTGGCGTGCTGGCGTGCTGGCGTGCTGGCGTGCTGGCGTGCTGGCGTGCTGGCGTGCTGGCGTGCTGGCGTGCTGGCGTGCTGGCGTGCTGGCGTGCTGGCGTGCTGGCGTGCTGGCGTGCTGGCGTCCTGGCGTGCTGGCGTGCTGGCGTGCTGGCGTGCTGGCGTGCTGGCGTGCTGGCGTGCTGGCGTGCTGGCGTGCTGGCGTGCTGGCGTGCTGGCGTGCTGGCGTGCGTGCTGGCGTGCTGGCGTGCTGGCGTGCTGGCGTGCTGGCGTGCTGGCGTGCTGGCGTGCTGGCGTGCTGGCGTGCTGGCGTGCTGGCGTGCTGGCGTGCTGGCGTGCTGGCGTGCTGGCGTGCTGGCGTGCTGGCGTGCTGGCGTGCTGGCGTGCTGGCGTGCTGGCGTGCTGGCGTGCTGGCGTGCTGGCGTGCTGGCGTGCTGGCGTGCTGGCGTGCTGGCGTGCTGGCGTGCTGGCGTGCTGGCGTGCTGGCGTGCTGGCGTGCTGGCGTGCTGGCGTGCTGGCGTGCTGGCGTGCTGGCGTGCTGGCGTGCTGGCGTGCTGGCGTGCTGGCGTGCTGGCGTGCTGGCGTGCTGGCGTGCTGGCGTGCTGGCGTGCTGGCGTGCTGGCGTGCTGGCGTGCTGGCGTGCTGGCGTGCTGGCGTGCTGGCGTGCTGGCGTGCTGGCGTGCTGGCGTGCTGGCGTGCTGGCGTGCTGGCGTGCTGGCGTGCTGGCGTGCTGGCGTGCTGGCGTGCTGGCGTGCTGGCGTGCTGGCGTGCTGGCGTGCTGGCGTGCTGGCGTGCTGGCGTGCTGGCGTGCTGGCGTGCTGGCGTGCTGGCGTGCTGGCGTGCTGGCGTGCTGGCGTGCTGGCGGCGTGTGGATCTTCGCGCTTCGCGGGGTGAGATGCGGCCAGCGCAAGCTTCCGGCAGCGCGACGGCCGGCGTCACGCACGCGAACCAAGCAAGCCCGCCCGTACCACCGTCACTCTCGGCACCCCCTTGGTCCTGTGCGCCTCGGGGGGGCGCCCCTGCCCCTCACGGCCGCCCAGCCGACGCGCCGGGCCGGCGCGCTGCGTGCCCCCAAGACGACGGCTGCGGCTGTCCCGGCACCCCGGCGCCCCAGTCCCGCTCGCGCGGCCCCGACGAGCTCCACTGCCTGTCCTCGTCGCGGCCCTGCTGGCGGGGCGGCGGCTGGCTCCGAGGCGCCAGACGCTGCGCAGGCGGCTGCTCCGGCCCATACGCCGGCGTCCACGCGGCCTCCGCAGCCGCCCAGGCAACCCTGGACGCAAACGCGTCGGCATCCGAGCCGTCGGGGGCCACGGACCGCCGGTGGAGCTCCATGCGAGCAGGCTCGTCGTCGCCGTCCGGGGCTGCGGCCGACGGCAGCGGCGGCGGCACCCACAGCGTCAGCGCGCCGGCTAGCTCTCGGCGAGCCCCATCAAAGCAGCCCATGCTGGCCTCGCGGTCCCCCTCCCTGTGCCACACGGTCCGCACTGCCAGGTCCAGCCCAAGCGTGCCGGCACGGGCAAGCAACTCTGCCTCGGAAGGGTCGTCCAGCACCTCGTCCAGCGGCCGCAGCCCGCCGCCCTTGCACTGGTGCGGCGCGGCCGCGTACAACCGGGCCCTCCATGTGCGCATCGACCCCTCCCACGCTCTCTTGCTCATCTTGAACGCCGGGTCCGGCTCGCCAAGCTGCCGGGCAGCTCGCGCAGTCGCTTCTGCCCAAGCGCGGCGGTCGTGCCGACGCAAGCCAGAAGCCCGCAACATCGCCGCGTAAGACAGGGTGTTGCGCGCAAGGTCCACCTGCTTGCGGCGCTGCGAGACGCGATGCAAGTCCGTGTCGAGCTCCGGCGCGGCATGGCCGCCGCGGCGGCTTGCAGCCGCGGCCCCTCGGCCGCCCCTCCCTGCAGCCATTCCAGGGTCACTTCCGCTGCGTTAGGCCACTCTCCCGCTCTCTCTCTCTCTCTTTCTCTCTCTCTCTCTTCGGGAAGCTAGCCCAGTGCCGTCCAGTGACACCCGGTCTCGGTCTCAATGTGCGCAGAGCCCAGTCTCTCCAGCCAGCAGGCAGGAAATTGTCAAATGGACGCGGTTGCATGCCCCGCAAAACACGCGACGGGGCGCTCTCCGGTACGCAGTTAAAGGAGCCCCCGCGCGCGGCTTCGATATCCGGGCGGTGTTGGCTGCGCGCTCCGGCTGCAAGCAAGGGTTCGGAACTCTGTTCGCATGTTGCGCGCGCGCGTTGCAGGCAGCACAACCAAGGCCACGTCGACCTCGCTTGCCAAAGACAAGTGCAAGGGGGAGACTTGCGAGGAATCGAGACTGCACCCGCACGCCAACGCACGATTGCCTCGGCTGCCGAGACCGTCGCAACGCCTTCTGCCGACGGGTTTGCCTTGCAGTGCGCGATCAAGCCGGCTCTGCCAGCGCCCACAAGAGAGAGACGCCGAGGCGAGCCAAGCGCGCCCAGACGCCGCCGGCGCACGCGGCTGCGGCTGGCTGCCCCTCGCGCCCCTGCTCCTGCGCCCGTTTCGGCGCGCGCCCGAGCAGGCCCGGCGCTCTGAACAGGAGAGCCGCCACAAGGCGCGCCTGGCCGTTGCGCAGCGCGAGCTGGTCGCAACGCGCAAGCCGCCTGACGGCAGCCGCTCGCGCCACTCTGCGCGCCTCACCAGCGCGCTCGCTTGGAATCGCTCCTCTCTGCGGCCGCCTGCAAAGGATCCACGATGCTCCCTAGCGGACGCGCGACGCGCGGCTCTCAAGAGCTGCAGCGGCGGCGACGCGGCCTGGGCGACGCATCCACGCTGCAAGCGTCCATGGCCGCGGCCGCTGCCGAGCACCGGCGCTCGCAAATGCGCCGGGCGGAGACAATGCGCGAGGTGCGCTCGCCCCGGCCGCTGGCCACCGACCAGTCCTACCCGAGACCCGGCGACGCCTCGGGCTCGAGCACCCCGTCAGAGTCACGCGCGCTCAAGTTCTTGAGCAGCGCCTCGCCCCGCCAGGACGGCGCCGACGCGCGCCTGCGCCGGCTGCGGGCCGGGAAAGCGGCCGCCGCGTCGGCTGGCGGTGCCTCGCCCGGGGGAACGTCCTCGCCTGCGGGCGGCTCGCGCAAGGGTCCGTCCATCGGCGTCGCCGATCTGAGCGCGCGCGCCCTCGAGGCAGAGGCAAATGCGCTGCACACGCGGCTCATGGATGCAGCCGAGGAGCTGGAGCGCATCCAGGCGGCGGGGTCGGGCAGCGCGCTGGAGGAGGGCAAGGACGAGTTCGACGCGCCCGAGGACGACATGACCAGGGCGGCTCGCCGCCTCATCGGCGCGGACGACCCCGACACGTTCGCAGAGGCGCTGGGGGCTGTGCGTCGCCTGCGAACCCGGCTCGACGCCTGTGACGCCATGCGGGTGGAGGCAACTGCGAGGTCGGCGCGCGCTGCCGGCGTCGAGGCGAGGGCTCGCGCGGCCATCGCAGCGACCAAGCAGGTGCTTGCCGACGCCGCCGACGGCGCAGCCAGCCTCGGCGGGAGCGTGAGCGACTTTTGCGCCGACAGGCGCGTGGCGCTGGCCCGCGCCCAGGAGAACGCCTCCCTGCTGCAGGCCAGGGTCGACGCGGACGCAGCGGCGACCGCCGAGGCCGCGGCTCGCGTGAGCACGGCTGAGGCGAGGGCGGCGGCAGCCACCCGCGACGCGGACCGCCTTCGCGCTCTGCACGCGCGCACGAAGGAGGAGGAGCTGGCGAACCGGGCCAGTCAAGCCGAGAGGGAGGCAAGGACGCGGCGCGAGGAGCGCCGGGCGGAGGAGCTGCTGGCGGAGGCGGAGGCCGGCAGGAAGGCGGCCCAGGAGGCAGCCGAGGCCCTCGCAGAAGCCCGGCGCAGCGCCGCAGCCGACAGGCGGGAGGCAGAGGAGGCGGCCGAGGCGGGGCGAGCGCTCATCGCGCAGCTCCGGGAGGCGTTGGAAGAGGCGGAGGCGGAGGCGGAGGCCGTCCGAGCCGAGCAGCGGGAGGTGACCGAGGCTCTCGGCCGCCGCACCGCCTCTCTCAGCAGCGCTGTGAGGGGGGCGTCCGCTCGGGTGAGCAGAGCCAGCGTGGCGCTCGCCGCCGCGCAATCCGGGCCCGGCGACGCCGCGGGCGGCGCTGCGGCAGAGGTCGACGAGGAGGCACGCGAGCGGGCTCAGGGCGAGGCCGCCGACGCCCTCGCCGAGGCGGCCAGGGAGCTGGCCGCCGTGCGCGAACACGCCTCTGCCCTCAGGCGGGACGCCGAGGCCGCGCGGCTCGAGGTGGCGCACCGCGACGCGACGCTGCGCGGGGCCAACGCGGGCAAGGCGCCGGCTGCTGGCTCGCCCCGCCCGTCCCCGACGGGATCTGCCCGCTCGGGGGCGAGCAGCGCGGTTGGCGCCGCCGACGCCCGAAGCCTCGTGGCACAGGCCACGGAGGCAGGCGCGGCTGCTGCTGCGGCCCTGCGCGCCGAGCTGCGGGACGCGGAGGAGGCACGTGACGCCGCCACTGCCGCTGCCGCGCGCGCGGGCGCAGAAGCTGCCATGGCCAGGCGCGAGCGCGCGCGGGCGCACCGGCTGCTCGACGCGTCCAAGACTGACATCGGCGCGGAGTTGCAGGCCATGCGTGCGGAGCTGCAGCAGGTGGGTGAGCGCCTCGCGGCCAAGACAGAGGAGGCCGCGCGGCTCGGCTCCCAGGCCGCGGCGCTGGAGGTGGAGGCGGCGGCGCAGCGTCAGCGGGCAGAGGAGGCGGAGCAGGGGGCGGAGGAAGCGACGGCCATCGCGGAGTCGCTGCACTCTCGCCTCGAGGCAGCCACAGCGAGCGCGGCCGCGGCCGCCGCAGCGCAAGAGGCGGCAGAAGCGGACGCAAGCCGCAGCGTCGCCGAGGCCACGCGGGAGCGCGATGCGGCCATGCGGATGGCGGAGCGTGCCGAGCAGCTGGCGGCGGCGGCCACGGACAAGGCGGAGGCAGCGTACCTGGGCCGCGACGCGGCGAGGGCGGAGGCGGAGGCGGCCCGCGAAGCCGCGCGAGCTGCGCGGTCGGAGGCCGACGCGGCCACAGAGCGGGCCAACGACTGGGCAGAGGCCTCTGCTGCCGTGCGGGCACGGCTTGCCGCCGCGCAGGTGCTGGCCCGGCAGGGCGCGGGCAGCGCGAGCAAGCTCGCTGCCACGCTCGCGGCGGTAAGGGCCGTCGCAGAGGTGATCCACGCCGACGAGGACGAGGCAGCCGCGGAGGAGGAGGAGGAGGAGCAGCAGCAGCAGCAAGGGGAGGCCGCGGGTGCCGACGGCTCTTCGGCGGCAGCGAGCGAGGGCAGCGGGGCCAGTCCCGGTGAGGGCGAGGAGGAGGGCGAGGGCGGCGTCGTGGCCTCCCTGAACGCGCTGCGGGAGGCCTTGTCGTCGTGCACGCAGGAAGCCAGGCGAGCCGGCACCATGGTGGCGGGCGCGGCGCGGCGAGCCGCCGAGTCGCAGCGGGGCGTGAGGCGGCTCGAGGAGGCGCTCGCCGACGAGCGGGCCAAGCGGCAGGAGGCGGAGAGCGCCGCAGGGGCGGCTGCGGCGGCGGCGGACGAGCAGGAGGAGGCGCGCCGGGCGTCGGAGGGCGTGATGGCTGACGCGGAGGAGGCAACGCTGTCGACGCTGGAGCAGCTGCGAGCGGACGCCGACACTGCGTGGCAGCGGGTGGAGCTGGCGGAGGACGCGGCAGAGGGCGCCGAGGCTGCTGCCGACGAGGCCATCTCCAGGGCCGAGACGGCTGAGGCTGCGGCCACGGCGGCCGAGGCGGCGAGGGCAGCGGCGGCAGAAGCCGCTGCCAGCGCGACGGCTGCTCAGGTCCGCGCGGACCAGGCTGCGGCGCAGGCGCGAGAGGAGGCCAAGGCGAGCCGTGCCGCAGAGTCGGCCGCCGTGGCAGCGCAGGCGCGCTTGTCAGAGCGCGTTGCCGCCATGGAGGAGGAAGCCGAGCGTGCCCGCGCGGAGGCGTCGCGGCTTCACGCCGAGGCCGACGCAGAGCGGGCGCGGCACGACGCCACGCGCTCGGAGCTCGCCTCGGCCAAGGAGGCCGCCGCCGCCGCGCACTCTGCGGCTGAGGACACGGCCAGAGAGCTTCGCGGTCGGGTTAGCGAGCTCTCCGCCCAGCTTGAGGCGTCGCGGGCCGAGGGGGAGGAGACGTCGACGTCGCTCAAGGAGGAGCTGGCTGCCTCAGCTGAGGCCCGGGCAGAGGCGGACGCGCAGAGAGCGGAGGAGGCTGAGGGCCGCGCGCGCGCGGAGGCGGAGCTGAGGGACGTCGTCAGAGCCGCGGCGGACGCAACAGCACTCGCCCAAAGGCTTGGCGAGAAAGCGGCGGCTCTCGAAAGGGCGGCTGTCCAAGCGAACGAGGCGAGCGCCGCGTCGGCCGCAGCGGCAGCTGGCCGCGTCGCGGCTGCGCAGGCTGCCGCCGAACGGTCGGAGGCTGCAGCGACGGCGGCCAGGACTGAGCGCGACGAGGCGCTTGCGCAGAGGAGGGCAGCAGAGCAGCGATCCGTTGGGTGGAAGGAGCTGGCTGACGCCCTGGAGAGCCAGCTGGAGGACGAGCGAGCCAGGCGGAGCGAGGCGGAGAGCGCCGGCGACGAGGCTGCTGCGCTGGCTGCGGACAAGGCCGCGCGCGCAGAGACGGCGATGGAGAAGGAAGCGGCCGCTGTGGCGGCTCGCGACCTCGCGCTCGCCGCCCGCGACGAGGCGCAAGCCCGGGCCGCGGAGGCTGACGAAGCGGCGGCCAAGGCGGCTGCGGCCCGGGCGGCGGCCGAGGCGGCGCGGGACGAGGCCGCCGCAGCCCGTGAAGCCGCGGAGCGCCAGGGCGCCAAGCTCGCGTCGGAGCTTGCGTCGTCCCGCGCCAGCGAGGACTCGCTGCGGGAGGCGCTGGCATCGGCAGAGTCCCTCGCGGCGGCGAACCGAAAGGAGGCCGATGGCCTGCGCGCCGGATGGGATGCTGCCCGACAGGCGGCCGCGGAAGCCTCGGCCGAAACCACGACGGCGAAGGAGCTGGTCGCCAATGCGCTGGCGCTGCAGCGAGATGCCTCGGCGAAGACAGCCGAGTTGGTCAAGCAGAGGGATAGGCTCAGCGCCGAGCTGGACGCAGCGACGGCGGCGGCTGCTGCCGCGACCAAGGCCAGGGATGGCGCGGAGCGCGACGCCGCGGCTGCGCGCCAGAGCCTTGACTCTCAGCGCCAGGCTCACGGCAGCGAGGTCGCCGAGCTGATGCGCCGCGCCAAGGCGTCTCACGACGAGCACTACGACGCTGCCAGGGCAGCTCGCAGCAAGGCCGAGGCCCTTGCGGAGGAGCTTGCCGGGGTGAAGGAGGCGCTGCGGGTGGCGAAGGGGCAGTCTGCAAGCGCGCTTGCCAGGGCGGACGAGGCGGCCAAGTCAGTGGTTGCTGCTGAGGCCAAGACACGGAGCGCCGAAGAGGCAGCTTCCCAAGCCCAGCGCGAGGCTGCCGCGGCTCTGAGGGCCCAGGCGGCTGCCGAGGCGCTCGCAGAGCGTGCCAGAGCAGCTGCGGAGGCAGACAAGGAGGCACGCGCGGACGCAGTCGCAGCTGCCGCTGCAGCGCGAGAGCTTGCGGAGGAGGCCCACGAGGCCCGGCTGGCGGCCGAGGCGGCAAAGCGGCTTGCGCAGGCGGACGCGCAGGCTGCGGCCAAGGCAAGGCAAGAACTGGAGGCAGCCAGGGCTGCAGACGCGGCTGAAGCTGCCGCCCGCGCAAAGACCCTGCAATCGGAGGTCAAAGCCGCCCATGACCGTGCGGCAGCCTCAGCCCACGGCGAAGCCGTCGCAAGCAGAACTGCAGTTGAGAGGGTGGAGCAGCGTGAAGCGATGGCGCTCCGCCTCGCTGAGGCAAGCAACAAGGCCCGAGCCGATGCTGAGCAGAAGGCTGCAGCGACGACCAAGAAGCTCATCGCTGAAGCGCGGCGGGCTGCTGCCCTTGACCGGTCGACTCAAAAGCTGGAGGCAGAGAACGAGGGCCTGTTGCGCCGCAAGGCAGCACTGGAAGCCGACCTGAAAACGGCAAGCGCGGCGGTGGAGTCTCAGCGAAAGTCGATGGCTGAACTTGCTGATGCGGCTGACGCCGCTGCCCAGCGGTATCGATCGCTCGCGCTCTCCAAGGCGGACGCGGAGGGCCGTGCGGAGGAGCTGGCCCGCGCCAAGGCGGACGCGGAGGCCCGTGCGGAGGAGCTGGCCCGCGCCAAGGCGGACGCGGAGGGCCGTGCGGAGGAGCTGGCCCGCGCCAAGGCGGACGCGGAGGGCCGGGCGGAGGAGCTGGCCCGCGCCAAGGCGGACGCGGAGGGCCGTGCGGAGGAGCTGGCCCGCGCCAAGGCGGACGCGGAGGGCCGTGCGGAGGAACTGTCCCGCGCCAAGGCGGACGCGGAGGGCCGTGCGGAGGAGCTGGCCCGCGCCAAGGCGGACGCGGAGGGCCGTGCGGAGGAGCTGTCCCGCGCCAAGGCGGACGCGGAGGGCCGTGCGGAGGAGCTGGCCCGCGCCAAGGCGGACGCGGAGGGCCGTGCGGAGGAGCTGGCCCGCGCCAAGGCGGACGCGGAGGGCCGTGCGGAGGAGTCGGCGCGTGCCAGGGCCGTCGCTGACGCGGCTGTCAAGTCGGCCACCGACGCCAGCGCGGCCATGGCCACCTCCCTCGCTGCAGCCCAGCGCGAGCGGGACTCGGCTCTCGCCGTGGCTCGTTCGGCCGACGAGGCCCGTCGCGCCGCCGAAGCAGCGGTCGAGGAGGCGACGCATGCGCGATCTGAGGCGTCGTCGCGCGAGGTGGAGTCGGCCAAGGCGGCGGCACGAGCAGCTGAGGCCCGCGCATCTTCTGCGGAGGCTGCGGCGGAGCGCGCCGGCGCTCGTGTGACTGAGCTGTCCCGCGCCAAGGCGGACGCGGAGGGCCGTGCGGAGGAGCTGGCCCGCGCCAAGGCGGACGCGGAGGCCCGTGCGGAGGAGCTGGCCCGCGCCAAGGCGGACGCGGAGGGCCGTGCGGAGGAGCTGGCCCGCGCCAAGGCGGACGCGGAGGGCCGTGCGGAGGAGCTGGCCCACGCCAAGGCGGACGCGGAGGGCCGTGCGGAGGAGCTGGCCCGCGCCAAGGCGGACGCGGAGGGCCGTGCGGAGGAGCTGGCCCACGCCAAGGCAGACGCGGAGGGCCGTGCGGAGGAGCTGGCCCGCGCCAAGGCGGACGCGGAGGGCCGTGCGGAGGAGCTGGCCCGCGCCAAGGCGGACGCGGAGGGCGTGCGGAGGGAGTCGGCGCGTGCCAGGGCCGTCGCTGACGCGGCTGTCAAGTCGGCCACCGACGCCAGCGCGGCCATGGCCACCTCCCTCGCTGCAGCCCAGCGCGAGCGGGACTCGGCTCTCGCCGTGGCTCGTTCGGCCGACGAGGCCCGTCGCGCCGCCGAAGCAGCGGTCGAGGAGGCGACGCATGCGCGATCTGAGGCGTCGTCGCGCGAGGTGGAGTCGGCCAAGGCGGCGGCACGAGCAGCTGAGGCCCGCGCATCTTCTGCGGAGGCTGCGGCGGAGCGCGCCGGCGCTCGTGTGACTGAGAGCTGTCCCGCGCCAAGGCGGACGCGGAGGGCCGTGCGGAGGAGCTGGCCCGCGCCAAGGCGGACGCGGAGGGCCGTGCGGAGGAGCTGGCCCGCGCCAAGGCGGACGCGGAGGGCCGTGCGGAGGAGCTGGCCCGCGCCAAGGCGGACGCGGAGGGCCGTGCGGAGGAGCTGGCCCGCGCCAAGGCGGACGCGGAGGGCCGTGCGGAGGAGCTGGCCCACGCCAAGGCGGACGCGGAGGCCCGTGCGGAGGAGCTGGCCCACGCCAAGGCGGACGCGGAGGGCCGTGCGGAGGAGCTGGCCCGCGCCAAGGCGGACGCGGAGGGCCGTGCGGAGGAGCTGTCCCGCGCCAAGGCGGACGCGGAGGGCCGTGCGGAGGAGCTGGCCCGCGCCAAGGCGGACGCGGAGGGCCGTGCGGAGGAGCTGGCCCGCGCCAAGGCGGACGCGGAGGGCCGTGCGGAGGAGCTGGCCCGCGCCAAGGCGGACGCGGAGGGCCGTGCGGAGGAGCTGGCCCACGCCAAGGCGGACGCGGAGGGCCGTGCGGAGGAGCTGGCCCGCGCCAAGGCTGCGACTGAACGTCGAGCTGAACAGCTCGTTCTTGCAAAGGGTGTGGCTGAAGGCCGTGCAGAGGAGCTTTTGAGGAGCCTTTCGGCAGCTTCTTCAGATTCTTCGGCTCTCAAAGTGGCGATGTCCGCCTTCACTGAAATGCGACAAGAGTCGGCGCGTGCCAAGGCTGTCGCTGACGCGGCTGTCAAGTCGGCCACCGACGCCAGCGCGGCCATGGCCACCTCCCTCGCTGCAGCCCAGCGCGAGCGGGACTCGGCTCTCGCCGTGGCTCGTTCGGCCGACGAGGCCCGTCGCGCCGCCGAAGCAGCGGTCGAGGAGGCGACGCATGCGCGATCTGAGGCGTCGTCGCGCGAGGTGGAGTCGGCCGAGGCGGCGGCACGAGCAGCTGAGGCCCGCGCATCTTCTGCGGAGGCTGCGGCGGAGCGCGCCGGCGCTCGTGTGACTGAGCTGTCCCGCGCCAAGGCGGACGCGGAGGGCCGTGCGGAGGAGCTGGCCCGCGCCAAGGCGGACGCGGAGGGCCGTGCGGAGGAGCTGGCCCGCGCCAAGGCGGACGCGGAGGGCCGTGCGGAGGAGCTGGCCCGCGCCAAGGCGGACGCGGAGGGCCGTGCGGAGGAGCTGGCCCGCGCCAAGGCGGACGCGGAGGGCCGTGCGGAGGAGCTGGCCCGCGCCAAGGCGGACGCGGAGGGCCGTGCGGAGGAGCTGGCCCGCGCCAAGGCGGACGCGGAGGGCCGTGCGGAGGAGTCGGCGCGTGCCAGGGCCGTCGCTGATGCGGCTGTCAAGTCGGCCACCGACGCCAGCGCGGCCATGGCCACCTCCCTCGCTGCAGCCCAGCGCGAGCGGGACTCGGCTCTCGCCGTGGCTCGTTCGGCCGACGAGGCCCGTCGCGCCGCCGAAGCAGCGGTCGAGGAGGCGACGCATGCGCGATCTGAGGCGTCGTCGCGCGAGGTGGAGTCGGTCAAGGCGGCGGCACGAGCAGCTGAGGCCCGCGCATCTTCTGCGGAGGCTGCGGCGGAGCGCGCCGGCGCTCGTGTGACTGAGCTGTCCCGCGCCAAGGCGGACGCGGAGGGCCGTGCGGAGGAGCTGGCCCGCGCCAAGGCGGACGCGGAGGGCCGTGCGGAGGAGCTGTCCCGCGCCAAGGCGGACGCGGAGGCCCGTGCGGAGGAGCTGGCCCGCGCCAAGGCGGACGCGGAGGGCCGTGCGGAGGAGTCGGCGCGTGCCAGGGCCGTCGCTGACGCGGCTGTCAAGTCGGCCACCGACGCCAGCGCGGCCATGGCCACCTCCCTCGCTGCAGCCCAGCGCGAGCGGGACTCGGCTCTCGCCGTGGCTCGTTCGGCCGACGAGGCCCGTCGCGCCGCCGAAGCAGCGGTCGAGGAGGCGACGCATGCGCGATCTGAGGCGTCGTCGCGCGAGGTGGAGTCGGCCAAGGCGGCGGCACGAGCAGCTGAGGCCCGCGCATCTTCTGCGGAGGCTGCGGCGGAGCGCGCCGGCGCTCGTGTGACTGAGCTGTCCCGCGCCAAGGCGGACGCGGAGGGCCGTGCGGAGGAGCTGGCCCGCGCCAAGGCGGACGCGGAGGGCCGTGCGGAGGAGCTGGCCCGCGCCAAGGCGGACGCGGAGGGCCGTGCGGAGGAGTCGGCGCATGCCAGGGCCGTCGCTGACGCGGCTGTCAAGTCGGCCACCGACGCCAGCGCGGCCATGGCCACCTCCCTCGCTGCAGCCCAGCGCGAGCGGGACTCGGCTCTCGCCGTGGCTCGTTCGGCCGACGAGGCCCGTCGCGCCGCCGAAGCAGCGGTCGAGGAGGCGACGCATGCGCGATCTGAGGCGTCGTCGCGCGAGGTGGAGTCGGCCAAGGCGGCGGCACGAGCAGCTGAGGCCCGCGCATCTTCTGCGGAGGCTGCGGCGGAGCGCGCCGGCGCTCGTGTGACTGAGCTGTCCCGCGCCAAGGCGGACGCGGAGGGCCGTGCGGAGGAGCTGGCCCGCGCCAAGGCGGACGCGGAGGGCCGTGCGGAGGAGCTGGCCCGCGCCAAGGCGGACGCGGAGGGCCGTGCGGAGGAGTCGGCGCATGCCAGGGGCCGTCGCTGACGCGGCTGTCAAGTCGGCCACCGACGCCAGCGCGGCCATGGCCACCTCCCTCGCTGCAGCCCAGCGCGAGCGGGACTCGGCTCTCGCCGTGGCTCGTTCGGCCGACGAGGCCCGTCGCGCCGCCGAAGCAGCGGTCGAGGAGGCGACGCATGCGCGATCTGAGGCGTCGTCGCGCGAGGTGGAGTCGGCCAAGGCGGCGGCACGAGCAGCTGAGGCCCGCGCATCTTCTGCGGAGGCTGCGGCGGAGCGCGCCGGCGCTCGTGTGACTGAGCTGTCCCGCGCCAAGGCGGACGCGGAGGCCCGTGCGGAGGAGCTGGCCCGCGCCAAGGCGGACGCGGAGGGCCGTGCGGAGGAGCTGGCCCGCGCCAAGGCGGACGCGGAGGGCCGTGCGGAGGAGCTGGCCCGCGCCAAGGCGGACGCGGAGGGCCGTGCGGAGGAGCTGGCCCGCGCCAAGGCGGACGCGGAGGGCCGTGCGGAGGAGCTGGCCCGCGCCAAGGCGGACGCGGAGGGCCGTGCGGAGGAGCTGGCCCGCGCCAAGGCGGACGCGGAGGCGCGCCTTGTCGTGTCTTGCCAGGCGGAGGTTGACGCGAGTGCTGACAAAGACGCACTGCAAGAGTCCCTTACTCGCTTGCGGCAGCAGCAGCAGGTTGCGGCTGAACAGGCCGCCTTTCTTCTGGAACGCCTGAATTCTGCGGTGGCCGCTGCCCAGGACGCCCGTGACGAGGCCCGGCAGGACAGGGCTGAGCTTCTCGCGGAACTTGAGCACAGTCGCCTGGCCACAGAGTCTGCTGGAGCGGAGGCAGCTGCCAGGGCCACGCTGCTCGAGCAGTCTGGCCGCCTGGCCTCTGAGCGTGAGGCCAAGTCAGCGGCCCGCGCGGCCGCTGCCGAGGATGCGGCTGCAGCTGCTCAGGAGAACGCGGCTCTGGCTGCGGAGGCGCTTCAAGTGGCGCGGGTGCTCGCTGCGCAGCACTCTAGCCTGAAGGCACCTGCCGACGCTCTTGAAGTTCAGGGCGACGTCGCGCGCACATCCGTCTCAGGGCACGATTCTGCCAGCGCCCGCGTCCATGATGCCTTGGCAGAGCTTGACACTGTGCGGGCCGAGTCCGAGCGACGGGTGGCTGACCTTGAGGCGGCCCTGTCTGAGGCACGGAAGCGTCTGCAGATTGCGGAGGCGCAGAGGAGGGATGCAACCGCTCGTCTTGTAGCGCTGCGAGAGGCCGCCTCCGCGACGACAGACCGGTTGGGGGAGGCGGAAGCGGAGCGCGCAAAGCTCGTGGCAGCGCTTCGACGAGCCAACCGCAGGAACCAGAGCGCCAGCGAGGCAAAGTTGCTACCTGCAGAAGCTGCGGTCGCGCGTCTCGGCGGTTCTCGTGGCCTCCAGCGGGCCATCGCGGCCTGGCAGAGCAGTGCACGAGCGCCTGCCGGGGAGGATGGCGGAGCGGCACCCGACGAGCGCCACATGGCAATCGAGTTTGACGTCGCTGAGCTGCACCTCGACGCAGCAGAGCAGCCTCGCGACGCCGAGGCTCGGCAAGCGGCAGCGGCGGGGGCCGGTGGCGGCGAAACCGACAACTCGCACGTCGCAGTGCAGCTTGCGCGTGCGCTCCAGCGCAAAGCAGGCCGGAAGGGATGAGTGAGGGTTGTGATTGTTCGACGCGTGTGCGAGCGGGGAGAGCTCTGCTTGCAGGCTCTGCGGCCGCGGACTTCTTGCTGTGTGCCACCCAAGCATGACAAGGCACTCCCAACACCATTGCCAGGTTCAACATCAGTTTCAAACGCCGGTGATCCCGCACAGGGAACTGTGACCTGCAGTGATTGCAGAATGCGCCTGAGACGCGATCAGGCTGTGGCAGCCAAAGCCGCTTCGCGCTCCTCCAGAAGCTCAGATTGCGTCGCCTCGATCGCGGAGCGGGTGGCCTCGTCGATGGTGAAGCCGCTGGCGAAGCGCCAAGCGCCGCCCGCCTCGATCACGACGGGAAACGAGAAAATTAGGCCCTCTCTGACGCCGAAAGGGTTGCCGTCGCTGCTGACGGCCATGCTGACCACGCGCCCGTCGGAGCCCATGACCCAGTCCCGAATGTGGTCGCAGATGGCTGACGCCGCACTGGCAGCGGAGCTTGCGCCGCGGGCCGCGATGACCTCCTTGCCGCGCTGCTGGACTCCAGGGACCAGCTCCTCGCTCACCCACCGCTCGCCGCCCTCGCCCAGGCGGGCGGCGACAGTCTCCACTGCCCGTCCCTCCTCCACGGTGGCGAACGTCACCATCGGCACTTGGGTGGCGGAGTGGTTGCCCCAGATCACGGCGTTGCGGATCATGGAGACAGGCACGCCTGCGGGGCGCCGACGCAGGGGCGGACGGACGGAAGACAACTGGCGGGAAGGCCCATAGCGGAGCTTCGAGACGCAGCGCAGGGGAGCAGCGGCTGGGGGTCCCCGGGCGATGGAATGGCCGCGCAAGAGCGCGCAAGCTCACCAATCTTAGCAGCCAGCATGCCGGCAGTGCGGTTCTGGTCCAGCCGCGTGAGCGCTGTGAAGTTGCGCTTGGGCAGGGACGGCGCACTACGCATGCACAGCAGCGCATTCGTGTTGGCCGGGTTGCCCACAACGACGACCTTGCAATCCCGGGATGCAACCTCGTCGAGGACGGCTCCCTGGGCCTTGAAGATGCCCGCGTTTGCAGCGAGCAGATCCTTCCGGAGCATTCCGGGGCCGCGAGGGCGGGCGCCGACGAGGAGCGCGACGTCGGCGTCCATGAATGCTTCGAGCGGGTCGGTAGTGCAAGTGCAGCGCAACACGAACGGCGAAGCCACGTCCTGCAGCTCCATGCCGACCGCTCGAAGCTTGTCGCTGGCGGCCTCAATGTCAAGCAACCGCAGGTCAACGGCCCGGTCCCCGAACACTCCCCCGCGCGCGATCATAAACACCAGCCTGCGGCCACAGCGAACCAGGATGCGGACAGGCGTCGAACGCCATAACCGTCGAACATTCGATCCAGGAGTCCTGATCGCGATGATTCCGTCGCAGGTGCGCTGCTTTCGCAGTCGCCTGAGCCTGCGACCCGCCGCCCGCTCCCCAACACTTCGGTGCTGCGGGCCATCTCCGGGGCATCCGTCGCTCCCTGTAGCGCTTGCGCGCGGGAGCTTCACTGGGCGGGGCTTCGAGGCGCGCAGCAGAGCACGGCCACCATTCTCACGAGTAGGCAATCTGGCCTGCCCCGCCAGTGATGGCCACCCGCAGGGGGGGCAGGGCCTTCGTGGGAGTAGGGGAGGCAGCAGCAGCCATGGAACAGGCGAGTAGCTCGGGGGCGAGTGGCAAGCCTGAGGGGTAGCAAAGGACTGGCTTGCAGCCGAGCAGTTCAGTGCCCAAGTCTGCCAAATAGCGGCTCTGCTGCTCCCTATTCAGGTGCACGATTGCGGGCCGCTTGCGCCCCGGAGCAGGCACTCACGGCGCCCCTGGCAGCGGGGGCGGCTTTGCGTTTGGCAATGCAGTGGGTTACCATGCAGGACGCGGCTGCGGGGCCGGCTGGTCCTGTGTCGGGAAGACCCCCGCCCAGCGAGCCGCCGGAGAGTTTGAACCAGGCAGGCGCCGCCGGGCGGCCCACTGCTGCTCAGCGAGCAGCTGCAGGTGTGGCGCGGCTGGTCCGGTGCTCGGAAGCAATACCGTCCACAGGGGCGATCCTCCTCATGGGCCAAGCCCCGGCCGCGCTCGCCGGCCTCCCAGCGCAAGCTCGCGAGGTGGCCGAGGCGTGCAAGCTGGTCCGCAGCGATGTTGAGGAGGCAGCCGGCGACCCCGACATTTCGGACTCCTTCCGCGATCGGCTGTGTTTGGCCAGTCGGGCGGCTGTGATCGGGGCTCGTCGGGCGGTCGCTCTCTGTGCGTTCCACGTCAAGGAGTGGCGCGTTGCTTTCGAGCACAGCTCGGCTGCGATTCAGGCTGCAGCACCGGGCGCATGGCCAGGGCTCGACTTGAAGCCGGCTGTGGACCTCGACGCCCTGCTGCGCCGCGTGGCTGCGAGCTCCGCCGTCGAATGCCTTGAGCGAAACGGCGCCGAGAGCAGCGCTGGCGAGGACACATGGCTGGCGGCGCTGGCCACGGCTCTGTCGCTTGCGCGAGGGCTGCTCCTCGAAGACCCGGCCGATGCACGCGCAGCCGCCCTGGTGGGCAGAGCGTCTGCCGTTGCATTCCGCAGCAGGGGGGCGCGAAACTTGCTGCTGCACTCGGCAGACGCCGCCGCTGACGGCAGCGCTGACACGGCCGCCTCGGGGGGGGGCTCGCTCGCAGTGCTTGGGGCACTGACAGCGCAGAGCCGGAGGGGCGCTCTCTTCCCTGCAGAGGACGGCCTGGACTCGGCGCGGGTTGGCTGCGGTCCGATCCTGCCTCACTTGGCCCGCGTCGCCGCAGCAGTGCTGCTCCAGCCAGCCGCAGCACCCCGCGCTGTCGTCCTGGCGCGCCGTGAGGTCCTCGAGGCGGCCTGCATAGCGCTTCCAGCGGGGGAGGGGAAGCAGGCCCCGACCCAGGGGGGAGACTGTGCAGATTCAGCAGGCCCAGCCGGAGCAGCGGCGGCGACAGCAGCGGCAGGAGCGAGCGGTCGGCCAAGCACCCCGCCGCGCAGCATGCCATCCGGCGCCCATGCCGGCCAGCCTCGCACAATGCTCCACCACCTCCTGCGAGACGCGGCCGGGCGCGTGCCCTCCCCGGTTCGGCAAGCGTGGCTAGCCCGCTGGGGAGCACGCGCCGAAGCGGCGCTCGCCAACGGTGAGCCTTTCACCGTGGGCAGCGCCGCATGCACCGACGCGCGCGCCCTGTTGGAGCACCGTGCCGCGGCTGTCAGGCAGGCGGGCAGGGCAGCGCTGGCCTGCATGAACGCATCGGACAGCGCATCGAAGCCGGAGGAGGACGGAGGCAAGTGGCGGCGCGGCAGCAGGCGCCTCAAGCAGAGGCAGGCGCGGGAGGACGCTGAAGCGGCCGCAGAGGCGAGGGAGGCCGACGGGGCGTCCCTCATGCTCCCGCTCATGGCCGGAGCAGGGGGGCCGCCACCCCCGCCCCCAAAGTCCTCGGGCCACTGGCAGGAGCCAGCCGACGCCGTGGCTGCCATGCTGGACACGCGGGAGGCGGCGATGCATGCCCGGCGGGCCGCTGCTGCGTCGGCCTCCCGCTCCCGTCGCTCCAGCGCCGGGACAGCGTCGCTCACGGCTTCGCCGGGCCCCCTGGGGGCGAGGACGGCGGGCAGGCCTCGTTGCGTGGCCCCAACTCTGCCGGCATGGATTCAGTCGGCATCCGCGCACCGCTTGGGGCGCGGGGCCGCGGCATGGGTGCAAGAGCGGCTGACCAGCTCATCGCTCCTGCCTGTTGCTGCAGCCGCTGCCAGGATCGCCTGGCCGCTCGCGCTGCACGCTGCCCGCGGAGACTTGGGGCGCCCCGATGCTCCGAGCGGCCCGCTCTCGGAACGGGCAGGAGCCACGTGCCTGCTTCGCCTCTGCGCGCTGGATGCGGACGCCGCTGCAGCCGCCCTCGCCGCAGGGCTGCCCCTGCTCTCGATAGGGCAGCTCGAGCGGGCGGCCAAGGCCGTTGCCGCTGCAGCCAGAGACCAGAGCTCTCTGGCTGCTGGCTCGGCCTCGGCCAATACTGCCGCTGAAGCCCTGCGGCGCCGCCTCAATGGGCCTGGTGCTGCGTCGTCTGCAGCTGGCCCGTCCTCTTCCTCCTCCTCAGCCCCCTCTTCCTCTTCCTCTTCCTCTTCCTCTTCCTCTTCCTCTTCCTCTTCCTCTTCCTCTTCCTCTTCCTCTCCGCCGACTGTGGTGTCTCCGCCTGCCACCACAGAGTGGACCGAAGCGGAAGCCAGGCTTGCCGCAAGTGCTTGCCGGTCGATTGACGCCGCGAGTCGCGTCGTCGAGTCCCTGGGTGGCTCGCGCTTCCCGAGCAAGTCCCCCAGTGCGGAGCTATCCTCTGGTCCGGAGAGCCAGCGGCTGGTTGCAGGAGTTGATGGCAGAACGCACGAGCTCCGGCTTGCCGCGTGGCTGGTGCTTGCGGCGGAGCTCTGCGTCAGCGTGGCGGCAGCCGAGATCGCTGGGGCAACGGGCATGGCATCTGGGAGCATGGGAAGCCTTGCTGCAGCGGCAACGTCGATGCTGGCGGCGGCAGCGCCTGCCACGCCGGAGAGCATTGCGGCAGCTGCAACTGCTGCGGCCCAAGCCCTGCAGCAGCGCGCCGCTGCGGCCGAACAGGTTCCCAAGCCCGAGGACGGGGGTGCGGCAGCATTTGCTCGCTCTGAGGCGCTGGCACACGCCGGGTCGTCGTTCCTGGCAGGTCTCACGCACCTCTGCCCCTCCGTGTCGGCAGAAGCTGCCTCCCTGGCCATCCCCACCTCCGGCCGGCGAGCTGCTGCCCGTTGTGCAGATGCAAGCCAACGCTTCAGTCCTGGAGACGCAGCAACGGCTGCAGGGGTGCTGGTTCGAGCCTCTTGGCTCACAGCGCGGCTGGCGCGGCTGGGAGGCACGACACTGGCGCCAGCACATCTGAAAGCACTTGGCCGGGCTGCAAGGGGGTGGCAAGCGAGGTCGGGCTCCAATTGCGCTGCCGACTCGCAGCCTTCATCCTCCAGCTCAGCCCTGCTCCAACATGGCACGAGCAGCAGCAGCCATAGCGACGGCGGAGGCGGCGGCGGCGTGGGCCAAGGCCCCGCGGCCGGAGAGAGCTCCGCTGCCGCTCCCTCGCGCTCCTTCCCGCGGCTTCTCTCCGTGATTCCGTCCCCTGTGGACGCGCCGCGAGCTCAGGGTCGTCCAGCGACGGGAGAGGGGGCCGCCGAGGCCGCAGACGAGGACTGGTTGCTTGCTTCCGCCTTGTCTGCGTCTTCGGCCACTGCCGGCGCGGCGGCTGCCAGCGTGCCCGCTGACGGAAGGGAGAACGCCCGTGGCTTGGCGCTCCGCCTGGCGAGGACGCCGCAGTGGCTGCTTCCCGGAGCATCGATCGTGCGGGTGCCCTACGTCCCCTCGGCACAGGGGCGGGTCGCTTGGCTGAGACTTTGCAGGTGCTTGTGGGCCGGAGTGGTGCCAGGCGAGGGTGCCGGCGCGCCGATGGTGGCTCTCGGCACGCGCTCAGCCAACGTTGCGCTCATGTGGTCCCTGCGACTGGTGTTGGACGTGGCTGCTGGGGAGCGCTCCGGTCCAGCCGCGCCAGGGCGCAAAGTGGCGCCCAGCAGCCCGCAGCGCGGCCTAGCTCCTGGCTCGGCACCCCCTTCTGGCCAGCAGGGGGGCAAGGGCCGGCCGCCCGGTCGGACTGCCCCGGCAGACACCATGCTGACCAACGGCCTTGGCTCGGAGGAAGGAATGACTCTGGTTGGGGCCGCCTTAGCTGGGTGGCTGGCTCGGGACACATTCATGGACAAGGCAGGCCCGCTTGGCCTCGAGGTGGCTCCCGGTGCGGACCACTCGACGGCCGGACACGCGCCGTCTTCGGCAGCGACGGACGGCGGGGGCGGGGATGCCGCAGCTCTGGCGGAGGGGGGCGGCCCAGCGTGGGCATCGACGCTGTGCCGGGCCACTGTGGTGCCCGGCATTCACCCGGAGCTTGTTTGCGGTGCCATTGGCGCGAGCGTGGCGTGCGGCACGACTCTTCTGTCCTCGCGGGACGGGGCGCTCGCCACTGCCAAGGCACTGGGCGGACTTGACGCGTGCCGCTTGCCCGCATCCGGCTGGATGCTTGTTGGGGGGCGCGCTCCCGCCAGGTGGGCGCAGCGGGCGGCCGCTGGCGATGCGGCCCAAGCGCGGCACCTCTGCGTCGCAGGCGCTGCGATTGCCGTGGTCGGTGGCACGGCCTCAAGCCTCTCCCCCCCGCCCCCCCCGCCCGCAGCGAGCGGCGGTGCGGGCGCGGCAAGTGCAGGAGCTGCCCCAGGGGGCGTCACTTGCCTCTCGCGCTGGGCCGAGGCCTGCTCTACGGGAGCGGAGGCATCCTCGGCTGCCACCGACCCGAGCGCTCCCGGTGGCCCGCCGGCAGTGGGCCGGCAGACATCTGGCCGACCGGGAGGCGTGCCGACGCGGCCGGGCGAGCCTCCAGCTGCGAGTCGGTCCGACTGGAGCGAAGCGAGCGGACGCATCGCAGCAGACCCGTTTTCGGTCGCAAGCGGCAGCCTGCACGCTCTGGGTGAGCGCGCCGGCCGGGTCGTGTTTGCGGCATGGGCAGTGAACTGCGCCTTGTGCAGCATCAGCGCGCTGGAGCTGCCTGATGGCGCGACGCCAGCGGCGCGCGCGCGCGCTCGCAGCACGTGCGACGCGCTGCTCCTTGCAGCACAGCTGGGCACTTCGGAAAGCCGTCGGCTTGTTGCGGGATCGCGAGCGCTGCAGGAGCGGGCAAGGCGAGTGTCCTTCCAGCTGGCGAGGCGCTTTCTACGCTGGGCAGTTCTGCACCTGGTGTGCTCGCTCGGGCCCGAGGGCGGTGCGGACGCGGGGCTGGACGCGACGCAGGCTGCTGCTGACGCGATGCTCGCTGCCGGCACACGCTTCGCGAGCGACCTGCAGGCTGCGAACCAAGACGACAGGTGGGCGGGCGCGGTGCCCGCGTGCGACCCAGCGGATAGCGCGGCGTGGGCCGTGGTCGCTGCTCGGTCGCTGACGGCGCTGGGCCGCTGGCGAGCGGCGCTTGCGGTGCTAGGCGTGAGCCTCGGAGGCGACTGGCCGGGCGGACCTGCATCGGCTCCAGGGCTCTTTGCAGGTGGCTGCCCCGTCCAGGAGGAGGCGTGGGCCAGGCTGGCGTCCATTCGGGCAACTGTGCGGCTGCCTGCGTCGAGTCGCGCGTCTCTGCTGCTGTCCGCGGAGCTGGCCAGGACGTTCGGCCAGCTTGCATGCAACCCGGCACGCGGCCCGGGGGGATCAAATGCCGGCGCAGCTGCGACGCCCCTGCCAGCGGCCGGTATCCGCAGCGACCGGGAGGCCGTGCTTCGGGAGACCGGACTGGCCTGGCGCGGAGAGGCAGACGACGAGGACACCGAGTCGGAGCCTTCCGCATGGATCGTCGGCGCGGGGCCCGGCGTGGCGCCGCTTCAGGCAGCTTGGCACCGCTTGACAGGGGCCCTTCCCTGTGCCGCTGGCGCGCCGTCCCCAGACGAGGCCCCGGGCGTGCCCGCTTGCGTCGCGCCTCACCTGGCGGGCCTGGCGGCGGCCGTGCGGCTTCCCCCCTCCGGCACCGCGGTGTTCCTCCCCCCGGCCGCAGCAGTGTTGGCACGAGCGCGGCGCTGCCTCGTCGAGGCGTGGATGGCAACAGCTGACGCAGCTGCTGCCGCCGCTCGGACCGCCACGGACGACGCTGCCAGCGGCGCGGCCGCGCCATCGGCCTCGTCCAAGCCGGCCTCGGCCCCAAGCGTCGCCCCTTCGGCTGGGGGCGCTTCCGGCGCGCCCGACCGCTCCGTGGCGGCGCTGGCCTCTGGGCCGACGCCAGGGCCCCTCGCCGCGGCGATGGCGAGGGCAGCTGCGTCGGCGCCGACAGCAAGCCGGTACGGCAATCCGACATCCGCCGTTCGGTTCGTTGCGAGCTTCGCACCGCAAGGCGTGCTTGTGAGGCACTCCGCAGCTGCTCCCGCCAGCTTGCCAGGCGCGGTCTGCGGCGCACAGCAGCGCCCTGCGATGCCCGTTCCCGGACTGGGTAGCGCTGGAGTGCACAGTGCAGCCGAGACTCCGTCGGACCCGCTGGGCGACCGCCCAGCTGTGCTGCTGTCGAGCGGCGACGCTGCAGCCGCCCCTCTGCCAGGCACGAGCCCCGCAATGACGGTTCTCGGGCCGGCGTGCCTTGAAGGGCTGCTGGGCTGCGAGCCGCGCGTGGCTCTTGCGTGCGACTCTGAGGCGCTCGCAGTCAGGGCCGCTTCCGTGCTGGGCGCCGCCGCGACGGCGGCCCTCACAGGGTTTGCGTCTGGCGCCCACGGCAGCGACACCGACTCCCGGCTGGTTGGAGCCGGGTGGCTGCTCGAGCTGGGCAGGCTGGGTCCCGCAGGCCACCCGCTGTCTGCGGCGTCGACTGGAGCTGCTGCAGTCCAGGCCGCGCCCCAGCAGGGGCAAGCCCTTTCCGTGTCCGTGTCGGAGGGCTCCGCGGCGGCTCTCGCCATCCTGGCAGGGCCGGAGCCGGGAAGCGCGTCAGGGGCGCCATCCTCGGCCGCTGGCCTTGGCATCGCGGACGGCGTGGGAGTGTCAGCGTCGGGAGGCACTCGCTCCAAAGGCGAGGCTCGTGCGGCCGAGTCCCTGGCCCCTGCAGCGGTGTCCGGCCTGCTTGCCTCTGCGGCAGCCGAGCTCGACGCGCTGCGCGTCGCCGAGGCTGGCTTGCGCCGAGGCGACCGGCCGCTGTGGAGGGCTCGTGTGGCGACCTGCCTCTGGTCCTTGTCCGCCTGCCTCGAGGTGGTCTGGCGCCTCGGCTGCGCGGACGCGGATCATGGGCGAGTGCTGGACCTGGCTGTGGCGGCGCTCACTGGCCAAGCCGCGGCCTCTGCGTGCGAGCGGGCGCCCGAAACCGTTGCGGGCATGATCCAGGGCGACGGACCGCCTGCCGGCGCCGACCGCGCGGAGCCGAGTGTGGCCGCCGCAGCGTCCCGAGCCGGTCTCGGCGAGGGCTCCGATGTGGAGAGCTCTGCCCGCGCTGGCGAGACGAGGGCAGCTCTGTGGCGCGCGCGGCGGGAGGCGGAGGCAGTGGCAACAGCGCTGCTGGCTGGCCCCGACGCATACTCCGTGGTCCTGGGGAGCTGCGACTCGCCACCCGGCGAGCTTGCAGGAGGAGATCCCCTCGGTTCGCACGAGGCTGCAGTTCCGTCAGGCGGCTCCCAGGCCTCTGCTGGCGCTGACCCCTCGGCGGCATCTGGCACCAAGCAGCCTGTTTGGGCCGCAGCTGCGCTGCGCCTGGCCAGCGTCGGGCGCGCCTCCTCCGCTCCCGCTGGCCCGAGCGCCCAAGCCTGGTCGCTGCAGAGGCCAGAGACCCCGGCAGCGGTAGCCGAGGCTGTGGCTGCCGCTGCCGTTGCGGCAGCAAGGGCTGCTTCTGCTCCGGATTCGGCGGGCTCGGCCTCGTCGTCGTCGGGCTCGGCTCATGCTTCAGGAGCAGCCGCGGCAGCAGGCAGTGCGAGGCTCGACCCTCAGTCGCCAGTGACCGCAGCCCTTGCCGGCGCGTCAGCGGACGACCCTGCAGCCAGGGAACCTCCCGGGATCGCGGCGCTGCTCGAGCCTGCTGACCTGGCTCGGGTCGGCTCCGGAGCAGGGCCACAGCTCGGAGTGCTGCCGCCAACGGTGCTAGCGGCTGACCCGATGGCCCTCGAGATCGCCTGCGAGCGGACCGAGCGCCGCCGCACCGAAGAGGCCCACAGGGTGTGGAGTGGCGCTTCGGGCGGGAGGCCGCTGATCCCGCTGCTCGAGGCCACGCTGGCGCCCGGGCGCATCGTCGACCACACGGCCAAGCATGCGGCTGACGTGAGCTCTGGCTACGGCCTCTCCCTCGACGAGTGCACTGGCCTGACCCCGACAGCCGCAGCGCTGGCAGCCGCCCGGCCAGTGCAGGCGCCGTCGTCCCGGCGGGGTGGGGCCGGCTCCTTCGCGGCCGTCTCCAGGGTCTTGGCGCCCGGCTTCGAGGCCCTCGGCGGGCGCTGCATCGGAAACGGGCGGGCGTGGCCGGCAGTCTACCCGGGCACGAACCGGTGGCGCGCCGGCTCGCGCCGCACGGCCGTAGAGTGTGCCAGCCTTCTCATGCCCTTCATCCGCTGCGGCGGCAAGCAGGTCAAGGTGGCCTCACGCCGGGCCCTGGCGGCTGCGCTCTTGGGGGCCTTTGCTCCTTCCCTCGGCTCGGCGCGCGCTCGTCTTGCCCTGCTGGCGGACGACGACGCCCCGGCGCCAAGCCTTGGCACGGCGCGTGCCATTTTGGCGACGCCCTGCCAAGCGGCCAGCACGCAGCCCTGGGCTCCCGACGCTGCGCAAGCGGCGCATTGCCTTGCGCTCCAGTCGGCTGCGCGCCCGCAGGCGGTTGCTTGGCTTGCGGCGGCCTGGCACCTGACCACTCCGGGCCGCTCGGTGCACGCGGCAGGCGATGGGGCCGGCAGCGCACCGGCCCCCGGCTTCGTTCCCGGCGGGGAGGCTCGTGCCCCAGGTATTCTCGTCGGAGCGCCAGCCGACCGGGCTGCTGGTTCGTTCCCCGGGTTCCCTGCAGTTTCGCCAGCCACAGCGCAGCACGTGACAGCAATGGCAGCAGCCACTGGGGCGGGCACGCTGCAGTCGCTGTCGCTTCGGTCTTGCCGCCTGCCCGTCGCAGCGCCGTTGGACGCGCTGCTGCTGCTCCGCCAAGCCTGTGCCGACGCCGCGGACAACGACGACGACAACGACGACGGCGCCGGCGCCGGCGGCGGCGGGGGGCAGGCTCTGCCTGGTCTCGAGCAGGGGCAAGCCGGCAGCTGCGAACTGGGAGTGGCTGCAGCGGCCGCGCTGCTGGCCTCCGCCGGCCTCGACGACATCGCTGGGGCGCTCGCCGTCGCCATGGCGGGGCCTTACCGCTCCGCAGCAGTCAAGGCTGATGCTGCGGCAGCGGAGCTGGCAGCAACGGCTACAGAGGCGGCCGCAATGGCCCACCGAGCGTGCGGCGCGGCAGCAGGGCAGCTCTGGGCGGGCCTGTGGCGGCCAGAGTGGAGCAGCTGCAAGCAAGAGCCAGCGTCATCGCTCCTGCACTGCCTCTCGGGTCCGGGCTGCGCAGCGTCGTCCGCGTGGGCAGCGCCGCGGGCGTGGGACGTCGATGCTGCGCGGGCCGCCGGCAAGGCCGTGGCTGCGAGCGCCGCGGCGGGCTGTCCGCCATTTGCCGCTGCAGCGTCGCACCGAAGTGTGTTTCGATGCGTGGGCGGGAGTGAAGCAGCAGGCGGCGCGAGCACCGCCAGTCGCGTGCGGGGACGCGGAGCCGATCGCCACGCGCACGATGCGGTGTCCGGGGGAGGGGCGTCTGGCTCGCCTGAGAGGATTCCCTTGGCGATTCCGCACTGGGCCGTGTCGCCGCTCGCGCTGGCGCCGTCGGCGCTTGTTTCGCTGTCTTGTGACGGGGGCGCCGCTGGCGCCAGCCAGCCGCTTGCTGCGCCTCCTGGCGCAGGCTCGCCCCTGCTGCTCGCACGCACGCAATCTGCCGGCAGCGCGGCGTCCCCCGTCCTCGGGGCTGCAAGCCTGGTGCTGCAGCGCGGCCCGTCCTCTCCTGAGCGGCTGTCGATGAACCCCGAGGCGAGCATGGCCGCCTGGATGGAGCGATCCAGCAGCACTGACAGCGCTCAAGGGTTGGAGCAGAGCTCCGCCGCTGCGCAACACGCCGCGAGCGTCGCAGCTGCCGCCTCGCGTGCAGCTGCCCTTGGGCCTGCCGCGTCGCTGCTCACACTGGGAGACGTCGTGCTAGCGGCGCGAACGATGCAGCGAGAGACGCTGGCAGCGGCCGCTGCAGCAAGAGCTGTGTGGCACCTGGCCGACGGCCGGCAAGCCGTGCCGGGCCCCTGCTCGCTGGCAGCCTCCTGCGGGAGCGCTTCCCTCGCGGCGCTGCCTGGAGCGATTGCGGTGTCCCGCTGGCTGGACGCCGGCGACTCCTGCGTTGCGGGCGGGGCGGCTGGCTGCCTGGCCGCTGCAGCGAGCATGCCCGCGGTCGCAGCCACGCTCCTTCACAGCGTGGCTGTTGCTGCGCAAGCAGCGGCTCGCTGCTGCGCGTCAGCGACGCGGCGGCGGGATGCTGGCCGCCGTGCCTGGCACACAGCCTTTCGCCAGGCCTGCGCCTCGCGAGCGGCGATGGCAGAGCACGCTGCTGCGCTGCCCGAGGTGCCCCAAGGCCAAACTCCGGCGTCGTCCCTCCCTGCGCTGTGGCAACACGTGGCGGCGCACCGCCGGCTGGCAATGGCGCAGCCGCTCTCGCAGGAGGCGTGGGGAAGCCTGGCGGCGACTTACGCCGCGCTATCCTCCGCGTGGGACGAGCTGACCCACTCGGAGGCGCAGGCCGCTTTGCTCGGGGCCGAAGCCGATACGATGGAGGTCTGGCTGGCGGAGACCAGCGCGGGAAGCGCTTCGCCGCTGCCGTCGGCGCAGGCCGGCGGGCCGAGGCCCTCGGCTGCGGCTGCGGCTGCAGGCAGGGGTGCGGGCGGTGTGGCCGGCATGCTGCCCGGCTGCGGCATGGTGGCGGCCATGGGGAGGCTGCTGGCAGCGCGAGCCGAGCGCGCGTTGGTGGCCGAAGCGGCGGCCGCGGCCTTGAGCGCCGCCTCGCAGTGCCCGCCCCCTGCGCTCAGCAGCAAGGACGAGGCGGCAGCAGAGCCACAAGACCCCACCACTGCCTGCAGTGCGGCGTGCTCCGACCCGGAGGCCCTGCGGAAGCTGGCTGCGTTTTCCGGGCACGCCACCGAGCGAGCAGCGACCCCCGAGTCAGCGTCCGCTGCGCCCTCGGCCTGCCCGGGGCCGGACCAAGGGACTGGCGAGGCATGCGGGCCCAGTGGTAGTGCGAGCGATGCGGCATCCCTTGCCGTCACGTTGCTCCTGGGGCCTGCTGGTCGCATCGCAGCCAGCGCTGCCGCACAGGGCCTGGCGTCCATGCGAGCGAACTCCGGCTTGTTCCTGGGCCTGGACACCGACGCGCTGGTGGCTGCAGCCGGCCTTGAGCCGCCCGCCTCCGGGGACTCGCAGGAAGATGCAACGGACCTCTCTGCGGGGTCAAAGGGCCCTCTACCTGCCTGCATCGCGGCGCTGCGGGACGGTACCAGCGCCGCGGCGATGCTGCTGGCCGCTTGCTGGAACCAGGCCACAGGCTCCGGGCTCGACGTGGCTCCGCCGCCACTTGCACAGCCGTCTGGGAAAAGCACGCCGCCCCGAGGTTCGGTTCCCGCCGCGCATAGCGGCTTGGCGTCGGCGACCGAAGCGACCACGTCAGGCAGAGCCGGTCAGCGGCCGTCGCGGCGAATCGGAGCGGCGGCTGGCGCCGCGGCCCGCGACAAATCGCTCGTGTTGACGTCCGTGGACTTGAAGCAGGCCACGCAGTCGCGCCTTGCAGCAGTGGAAGCGCTTCAAGACGCGACGTCGCGGCTCGTGGCCATGGCGGAGGCGGGCGCAAGAAGGGCCGCGCCGGGACCGGCACGGTTCGCCCTGCACGCCGCCTCGAGGTCCCTCGCCCGCATGGCAATGGCCGTGCGGCCGGCAGCGTCCCTTGTGGCCGGCCCCGGGGGCGACACGGACGCTGAGGACGCGCACACGCTCGCTGCCTTTGCGGGAGCTGGCCTGGCAGCCACAGGCGCCGTCGCTCCAGGCGCTGCCATTGAGCCTCTGGCCGGCAGGCCTGAAGTGCGCGCGTCTGCTCTGCGCGCCGTTAGCCTGGCGTCCGTGCGCAGCGTGGGCACCGCATCGCTCCTCGAGTTCGCCAAGGCTGTCGTGGCAAGCGGGCCAGAGGCTCGTGCGCGGGCCGCCGCGGAGTGCGGCTCCCTGTGGGCCGCTGCTGCGGCGCTCCCCGAGCCGCTGTGGCCGACCGCGGAGTGGGGAATTCCGTTCGTGTGGGCCCGGCTGCTCGGAAAGGCTGCCTCGCGCGGGGTTGCGGACGCTCTTCAGGTCGCAGCGTCTGGCGGCACTGCTGCGGCTGGCGCGGCCCGGTGGGCGCTGGAGGCGGCCCAGGCAGTCGCTGCCCAGGCAGCCGTCGTCGACTTTGCCGCGGGCTCAAGCGAAGCGTCTGACCGGCGGCAGAGCCGCTCTGGCGCCGCCACAAGCCTGGCCGGCCCCGGCAAGCCGGCAGACGACGCCGTAGCGAGCGCTTGGCACCGGCTGCATGCCACTCGCGCCAAGCTCGCCACAGCCATTCTGCGGGCCCTGCCGTCCACGGCTGCGCAGAGCCGGCGGGAAGGCGATGGCATCCGCAGCGGCAGCACCAGCACAGCCGTAGAGGCCGCCCTGGCGCCGCTTCTGGCTGTGCTGGAGGCGGCATCCAGCGTGCCTGCGGCTCTCAACGCGCAGACGGGCAAGGGCCCGGAAGCGGCGCTCTGCCTGTCGTCGCGGGCGCTGGAGCTCGTCGTCGCGACGCAGGCACGGCCCGCGACGTGGCCGAGGTCGGCTGGCCTCGGTGGCGAGCCGGCTGCGCCTGCTGCTGCGGACGGAGGCGGCGGCGACCTGCAGGCGGCGGAGCCGGGGCTCACGGACGTGGCTTCCGTCGTCGGCCAGTCCGCGGACGGGGGTCCGTGCCTGAGCTGGCTGGTCGGCGCGCCCACGCTGCGCCTGTCCCGGGACGCCTGGGGCCAGCCGTGGCACGCCGTTGTGGCGTCCTCGTCGACCGCGACCCGGGCCACGGCACCCTGCGCAGCCTCTCTTGAGTGCCGCCTGCTGCTCATCGCAGCAGATGCAAGGGCTGCTCTCCGCGCCTGCCTCGCGCTGGACCGTCACAACGGCTCTGCCTGCCGCTCCCTCCTCGCGTCGTGCCTCGCAACGGCCGAGGTCCTCCCCTCGGCCCGGGCGGCAGTGCTGCGAGCAGCGAGCAGCGGCGGTGCGCCGCCCGCTCCGTCCACGCCCGGCGAGCTCCCCGTCCTCATCCTGGACGCGTCGCTGCCGTACCCAGAGAGGCGCGCGGGAACCCGCCCGCCGCCTCCCAGCGTCGCCTCGGAATCCGCGTCGTCCCCGCCGCTGCTCCTGCGCGCTGACTCGGAGGCCAGCACAGCGTCGTCCCTGCCCACGCAGGCGGCGCAGCGGGTCCAGTTTCCCTCGCTCTCGACGTCCTCGTCGGGCGGCAGCGGCGGCGCGCCCTCGCCTGGACGCTCGCTCGGTCGGGGTGCAGAGGCCGGGTCTGCTTGCTGGAGCGGGCCAGCGTGGGGCCGCGTCGGACCCGGAGGGCAGAGCTTCGCGCCGCCCCGGCTGGCGGCCGCAGGCCTCCACGCAGCCCCGCTCACGAGCGCCGCGTCCATCCAAAGCGGGGGCGAGGCGGCTCCTGCCACGCTGGCCACGTCGACCGAGTCCGAGCTCCCGCTCGCCCCGCCGCCCTCCCCAGCCTCGCTGCCGCGCGCGGCCTCCACCGACCCGGCCTCTGCCCGCACCGCTCGGGGTCCGGTGGCGGCGTCGCCGCTGCTGCGGCTGCAGCAGGCTTCGTCGTCTTCGTCCTCGTCCTCCTCGCAGCCGTCATCGCGGCTGGCATCCCCGGCCCGCGCCACGGTCGGCGTCGAGCAGCATGCCGGTGCCTCCCCAGTCTCGGCTGCCAGGAGCGCGGCGCTGGCCCGACGGCGCTCCGCCCGGGGGAGCCGCGCTGAAGATGCTGCTGCGTCGGCGGCGTCCCGCGCCCCCGTGCTGGCTCCTGCGGCGTGTCTCATCGCTGAGGCCATGGCGCTGGCACGGGCGCTGGTGCCAGTGATGGCGACGTCGTCGACCCCACCGGGCTCGCAGTCGGACTCGGCAGCTCCTCAGTCTGGTGTGCCTGCCCAGCCAGCGGCGACTGCCCCAGACGCCTCTCAGGGGGAGGCCCTCAGATCCGCCTCGGTACCCTCAGAGCCGCCATCCGCCTCTGCGCGGCCACTGGCGCCAGCCGCGCACGCTCCGAGCTCCCGAGGAAAGCTTCAAACCCTCACTCGCGTGTGGCGAGAGCAGGGGACGCTCACGTGCCGGGACTGGACAGTGAGCACAGCGGACAAGTTTGCGGACACCCAGCGCTCCTGCCTCGTCTCCGCCGTGCGGGCTTGCGAGGCGCAGGCCCGATTCGTGCTTCCCGGGGCGGCCCGCTCGGCTCCGGCAGCCGCCGACCTCTCGACGGCGCTGCAGTCCATGGCTGCCCTGTGCCGAGCTGCGCGGCGCCTGCGCGCGGGGTGCACTGCGCCCATCGCCTCGCTGGCCCGAGAGGCCCTCTCCTCGGCGCGGCGGCTGGGCGGAATGCTCGTGGACGCGGCACGGGAGGGCGCCCAGACGGCGGGGGAACCAAGCGGGCGGTGGCAGGCCCCCGCTGCGGCGGCGCTGGGCGAGGCCGTTCGGCTGGCGGAGTTCGTGGCCTCGGTATGGCCGGGCCTGGCTGCCGGCATGGAGGCTGACGTTGCCGCCGCGAGGCACTCGCTTCTTGCGTTGGGCGCAGTGGGAAGATCGCGAGGCTCGCCTGCTGCCCGGGCCAAGCGGCCCCGCCCCCTCTCGGACCACGCCGGGGGCGACTCCCAGCCGCGGGCCCAGCGGCCGCGCGAAGACGCTGCGCCGGCAGCCAGCTTTGACGTCTCGCTTGTCATGGAAAGCGGGCCGTAGGAGCACGGTGGGCGATGCTTTGGGGATGTGGCTGGTTCCGCCGCTTGCGCTTCATATGTTACCGCTCTCGAGATACCGGCCATGTGCGCGCCTCGACCTGCGTGAGCCGCGCGACCAAGCTAATCCACGCGCTCTCGTTGCCACACGGCCGCCCGTGGCCACGGCCCCGCTTGCCGAGCAAAGCCCATTTGAGGAGGGACGATTCCGAGCGGCTGTATCACAGAGCAAAGCAGGCCGCGCAAGCCGCGCTCGCCTGGAGGCATCGCGGCGGGATCACTGCAGTTGCAGCCCAGTGTTCCATTACTTGTTTGCCGCACCAGACTATTTGAAACCCGGCCACGGCGCGCGGACTTTCCCCCACTGCACAGCCGCCCCCGCGCGTCCAGGTCCCCGTCAAGGCTGGCATACGGGAGCATCGCATCGTGCCCCGGCAAGGAGCTGGGCTCCTGAGGTCTGCAGGGTCGCTTGCGGCAGCGGCGCCAGCCGCGACGGGCTGCGACCATGGCTGTGCCTGATGGCGAGACCCCCCAAGCGTTCTACAGGAGGGTGGACGAGGATGGCGACCTGATGATTCACTACAGTGAGGACCCAGAGGCGTTCCGTCACTCCAAGGCGGCTGGGGTCGACCACAACACGAGGAATCGGGCCGGGAGGACAGCGCTCATGGAGCACGCTTTGGCCGGGCGCACTGGCATCATGGAGGTGCTCCTTCAGGTGTTTGGATCGGACGGGATTAACCTCCAGGACCCTCGCGGCGACACAGCCCTGCACCTGGCTGCACGCGGCTTGCGCAACGCCACGGTCACGTCGCTGCTCAACCACGGCGCGGACGCGACAGTGCTGAACAAGCAAGGCTGGCCTCCCCTCCTCGTCCTGCTTAAGACGGGGCTGCCCTGCCCTCCAATTATGATTTGGGAGCTGTCCAGGCCCCCCGTGCGGCCGGTGGTGGCAACTGCCGGATTGTTCCTGGCTGCCAAGGCAGACAACGCTGCGGTCATTCCTGCACTGCTGGAGGCTGGCGCTGACGTTGCTGGACAGAACAAGGCGGGGCTCACGCCGTTCTTGGCCGCGTGCTCTGCAGGATCCATCGCAAGCGCCAAGGTCTTGTTTCACTCGCACTCCGAGTGCCTTGAGCAGACTTCGTCCACTGGAAAGACGGCGCTGCAGCTGGCGAGGGCGAGGGGCCACGCGAACGTCGTTTCGTTTCTCAGCCTGCTGGCGGAGACCCGCTCCGCTCCGCCTGACTGCATTCCGCTTGATGTGGCGGTGGCGGGCTGCCTCCCAAAGTCCACCGTTCGCGCCGCGGTTCGGCGGTGTGGACCGCAGTCAGACTTCGCCGCCAAGGCCTTGGCGTTGGCGCTGAACGACTTAAACTCCAGCCTGGCGCGCGTGCTCATTGAAGAAGGCGTGAACCCGTTTACCTCCAAGTGCCTTGAGATCGTTTTCAACTCGAGCACCACCCTGACGGCAGACTGCGTCATGGGCGAGGCGCCCGCTGCCCTGGTGCGGGGCATGGACTGCGACAGCCTCAGCTGCATGGCGAACGCTGCGGTGAGCTGCCATCGCTTCGACTTGCTTCTGCATATTCTCCGAGCTGGAGTGCCTATCTCCGTGCTCGATCGCAACGGATACGACTTCGTCTTTTCCGTCTCGTACGAGGGGAACTTTGAGTGCATCCGGGCCCTGGCAGAAAGCGGTCTGGACGTTGGGCTGACGTGCAACCCAAGCCCAGAGAGCGGCGACCTCCCGGTCATTTGCGCTGCCATCAGCAAGCACAGCACCGTTGCAATCCGGGCCCTCGTGGCGGCTGGCGTGAAGCTGGACGCACCGGTTGCGTACTCGCCCGAAATCGGCAACATCACTGGCTTTGCGTGCATGGCGGGCACGCCGGAGGTGATCGACCTCGTGTTCGAGCTTGGGGGCCACCTTGACAACGTTCCGCGCGAGGTGCAGACCAGCGTGCTTCTGCAGGCTGCCAAGAACGGCTTCCAGGCCGCCGTGCTGAGGCTTCTGGGCCAGGGCGTACGACCCGACGGGGATGTGCTCACTGAAGTTGCCAGGTTCAACATGTGCGAGTGCCTGGACCCGCTGCTTCAGGCAGACGCGCAGGCTCCTGTCGACAGCCTCACCGTGCCGCACTGGGACTCGGCGGTTCTGTTTATGGACCACGGCAACCTTGAAGCGGCCCGCCTCCTCCTTGGGCCAAGGCGCCGGCTGCGCTCCCGCGTCGACCGCTCTCGGTGCCGTAGCGCGGTGCGAAGGGCCATGGCGGCGGACAACTTCGGGGGAGTCGAGATGCTTGTTGAGCTGTTTGGCGGGGCGTGCCTCCAGCCCTCGCCGGGCGGTGCGACAAGCCCGCTCGCGGAGCTTGCCAAGGCGGGGAACCTGGATTGCATTCGGCGCTGCTGCGCCCTCGGGGCCAACCTTGAGGGGCGGCCTGGCGCTGGGGTCGGCCTGCACGAGCACGCACTCGCAGGCGGCCACGCTGCTTTGGCAGCGTGGCTCGCTGCTCGGCTGCCGCTGAGGCAGCGCTGCGAGGCGGCCGCGAGCGCCCTAGCTGCGGAAAACACAGCTGCGTTCAAGGCAATCCTTGACCACCTGTTTGTGGACAACAGCGTTGGTAGCTCCGTCAGCTGCTTGCGAGACGCCTTGGAGGCAAGAGGCCAGCGCCGCACAGACGCCGTGCTGGCCTTGGTGCACCACCCCGCGATGTTTCGCGCTTGCCTGCGAAGCGGTGACGACGCCGCGGCGGCCGTCAGTGGACCCGAAGACGCGGCTCGGACTCGGCAGGTGGAGTACGACAAGTGGGTCGAGGCAGCTCGACGCGTGGCAAGCGGGGAAGTCGGACTGGACGGGTTCCAAGACGCTCTCAAGTCGCCCCTGCCGTCGCCCGACTTTGCCTCGCTCGAGGTGTCTGGCGTTCCCGTGCTTTGGCACCTGGCAAGCGACCCGTCTCCAAAGGCACTATCCCTTGCAAAGGCTCTGATGCGCTGCGGAGCGAGCCCGACGATGCTTGGCCCCGACGGTTCTCCCATCATGCGAGCCGCGGCCCTTGGCACGGTGACCATGGTGGCGGCGATGCTCAAAGCCGTCCCAGACCTGGGCAGTCTCGCCTGCGAGAACGCAGAGCACGAAACGGCCTTCACCATTGCCATGAAGCACGGCAACGCCGACGTCCTGGCGGAGCTGGCGAAGGTCCCGGAGCTTCCCGAGCGGGAGCTCGCAAGAGGCCGGACGCCCCTGATGCTCGCGTGTGCTGCGAAGAACAGGTCCGCCGTGAAGGTGGTCTTGAGCATGTGCGCCGGAGCCGCCAGCAGCGCCAGCGTCGCTGCGCCGGACGGCACAACAGCGCTGCAAATTGCCATCGACGAGTGCCCCGGGGCTGTGAGCGCGCTGCTTGCACGAGGGGCGTGCCCCAATCGGCTTCTCAAGTCGCTCGAGCCGAGTCTGCTTGCTCGGGCCGTGTCTCTCGGGGGCAGCAGCGAAGCTGTTGCGGCGCTGGCGCAGGACGAGAGGGTGGACGTCAACGCGGTTTGCCCCGCCCTGAAGCGCACGCCGCTGGAGCTGGCCTGCATGAACGGGGCGGCAGACCTGGCTCTGCTGCTCCTCAGGGCGGGCGCAGAGCCTGCCTGCCCGACTCTGCATGGCTGGCACTGCAGCGTGGAGGCCGCGCTGCTTGGGCAGGCAGACACGGCACATGCTATCCTGGCCAGCGAATTCGGCAACCACCCGAGCATCCCAGCGCATCCCAGCGCCGCATACCAGGCCCTGGCTGGCCTTGCGGAGAAGGGGCAGTTCGACGCGGCGCTGCAGCTCCTCCGCCGCGGAGGCTTGGAGCACGCGTCCAGCGAGCAGGTTGCGACCGTGCGCGAGTTCGCTACAGCTTGCGGGTGGCATGCAGCGCTGGACCTCCTCAAGGCGCCGGCGCTGCCGACGCTGTCACACCTGGTGGCGGAGCTGCGTGCACTCGCCACCTCGGGCAAGGCAGCAGGCGCCGACGACGAGGCAGCCGGAGCTGCGGCCGCAGAGGAGCCTGTCGCGCCAAGCGGCGGCGGACACGCACTAGGAGCGCCGTCGTCCTTCGCGTCCGCAGCGACCCCCTCGGCAGGCGCAAGCGCGGCGGCCGCGGTCGGCAAGGCCCTGCCGAGGCCGGCTCGATCCAAGCCCTCCAAGGTCAAGGGCAAGCCTTCGAAAGGCAGTCGCAGGGCGAAGGCATGACCCGGCTCCGCATTCTGGGGGTGCCGCGCGCGGCGCCTGTTGCCTGCGCCACTGCCTGCCGCGGCCATTGAGGAATGTGGAGCATGTTGTTGCCAGGGCTGCGCCGGCTGCTGCCGTGCCAGCAGCCCCTCGCACGCGCGCGCGAACACACACACACACAGCAATGCTTGCGCAGCAGCAAAGACCCGCTCCCCAGCCAGGCAGGCAGGAGCAGCAGGCGAGCCCGAACGGCCGCTGCGCAGGGCACAACAGGACCACCACCAGCAGCCCGAGCTGGAACGCGGGGGAGGGGGAGGAAGGGCGACTGCGCGCTTCTCGTGGTTGGCCCCACAGCCCGCTGCGCGCGCGAATGCGGCCCGCCACGCGAGCAGCGTTCGTCTCGCCGCCGCGCGCCCTGCGCCTGGCCGGCCGACGCTCGCCCGCTCGCCCAGCACGATCGTGTCGCGCACCAGCGTCCTTGCTGCGTGGCGTGCATGCCAGCGCGCACGACGACGCGCTTGCAGGCGAGGAGGTGTCGCGCTCTGCAGCGGCCGAGGGGGAAGTCGAGGCGGCTGCGAGAGGCGCGGGCGGCGGTGCGGCCGCAGCGGGCCTGGTCGGCCAGCTGCGTGGGTCCCTTGCGGCCCCCAGCGTGGTGGCTGCGGCGGCCGTGCGGCTGGTTCGCGTGGAGGCGGTGAATGAGCTGGTCCGGTCAGAGGCTATCGCGGCGGCTGCCTATTGCGCCGAGCAAGGCGAGCTTGACGCTGCCCGTCGCGTTGTTCGCGCGGGGCCATTTGGCCCCGTTGGGAGCTTGCTGGAGGGGCAGGCCTTGGCCCGAAGGCTGGACCCGGAGGCCGCGGCGGCTGCGGGGTCTGAGGCCGCAGAGGAGCTGCTGTCGCTGCGCGCCCCAGGCCCGTGGGCCGACAGTCGCGCCGTCTCCGCAGCGGTGGTCGACATTTGCACTGCATCGCTCATCACGGGCGCGGGCGGAGAGGCTGCAGGGGCGCTGGCCGAGTCGCTTGCGGAGGCGGGGCGCCTCCCCGAGGAGGGAGTGGCAGCTCTGCTCGGGGCGCGGGCCGCGCTGCTCGCCGAGGCGGGAGACTTTGACGGCGCTGCGTGGCTCTTGCAGCGGGCATGCGGCCTCGGGACCGCCGGAGGGGGCGCGAAACCGCTCCGCGGCGAACAGTCGCAACCCCCCGCGCGTCTTGCAGCGCAGACTGTCGCAGCGATTGCGTCGTGCGACCCCCGGGCGTGGAGGGCGCTGGCCTGGGAGCAACCCAGGGCCTCGGCCCAGTCGGAGAGGCGGCGCTTGCGTCTCGTGCGAGGCGTGGCGCGGCTGGTGGGCGCACGCTGCCACTCCGCCGCGGAGGCGGCAGCGGCCGTGCAGGACGCGAGAGCGGCTCTGCCAGGGGAGGACGCGGCCCTGGCGCTGGAGGCCGGGGCGGCCATGGGGCGCCTCAGCCGCGCTGCAGCTGACGGCGACGGGGCGGGCGCCGAGGCGGCGTTCGCGTGGCTGGCGTCCGTTGGGCTGGGCGCGGCGACGACGGGGGGCGCGGCGACAGGGGGCGCGGCCGGCCGGTCTCCGCTGCTGTCGGACGTGCCTTGGCGCGTGCTCGCTGCCGCACGCTGCCTGGAGGCGGTGGAGGCAGGGGGCGCTGACCCGTCCCGCGTGCCGGCTGCGCTGGGGCAGGTGCTGGGCCGGGCGGCCGCCAGCGGCGTCACACTGTGCCCGCGAGAGTGCGCGCTGGCGTCTGCTGCGGCGGCGGCAGAGACCGGGCGCTGGGAGCTGACGGAAGCGGCGATGAGCTGGTTCGACTCCCTCGATGCTAGCCACGGGGTCGCCGCCGCTGACGCAGAGAGGAGGCTGGCACCAGCGCTGCTGGCAGCAAGCATCCAGGCGCTGCGCGCTCGGAGCGAGGCCTCGCGCCCCGACAGCCTCCCCGCCGGGGCCTCGCCAGATGGAGCCCAACCAGCGCCCGCGGGGTCCGGCTCGGCGCCCGGCCGCCTCGGTCCCCCGGCCGCTCCGTCGGCGGCGGCGGCGTCCAGCTCGAGGGCAGGCTCCGTGGCGGACGGCGAAGGGGGCGAAGTTCGCGAGACGGCGCCAGTCGGCGACATCTGGGGGTTCGACGCGCTCGCGGCCAGCCCGGCCCCTGATCGGGGTTCCTCAGCCGGCGGCGCTGCCACTGGCGGTCCCGGCACGGTCGCTCTGCCGGCCGCGGACGAGCGCCCCGGCCACTCCGCGCCGTGGCCCACGGAGGGCGCGCTGCAGGGCCTGCTGCGCGAAACGGCATCTCTCGAGGCCGTGCCGCTCGCGCTGCGGGCGGTCGTGGCTCGAGCCGGCGCCAGCAGCGCGGCAACGGCTTCCGGCGTGGCAGCGGCCGCCAGCGCCCTCCTCGGCGCCTCGGGGGTGGCTCCCAGCCCCCTCGCGACCCGTTGGCTGGTCGAGCGGGCGGCCGCAAGAGCGGCGGCAGCCGTGGGCGTGGCCGTCAGGGAGCGCGAAACCGCCCTGGGCGCGGACAGCGTGGACGTGGCCAGTCTCTGTGTTGCCCTGGAAGCGACCGACGCTGCGGTGCTGGCCAGCGCTGGCGGGGCGGCGCTCCCGGCGGAGGGCGGCCAGGACGGAGCCGTCAGCGCCATGGCGCAGCTGGCGTCTGTGAACGCCGTCTTGGAGGCTCTGAGCACGCAACGCGGCACGGCAGCCGCCCGGGCCATCGTTCGGCCGCGTACCGACACAGGCGTGGCTGTGCGGCTGGCTACCAGGGGTCGCACCGCCGCGCTGCTCCGGCAGAAGCTCGCAGCGCCTGCGCCTGCGCCTGCGCCGTCGGGGAGACGCGCTGCTGGCAGCCTGCGGCCGGGTGCGGCGGGCGAGCTGCCGGCTCGCAGCGAGGCGGAGGCGGCGGCCGCGCGGGCGATGGCTGCCGGGAGCGTGGAGGCCGCAGAGGTGGAGCTTGCAAGCACTTCGTGGCGGGCGGACGGCACCCTCAACGAGGGCTTCGCGGTCAGCGTCGTGGCTGCGGGCGCCGCCGCGGCGAGGGAGGCGTGGGCTCCGGCCGCGGAGGGGAGGCGGGGGCGAGGGGCTGCCGCCGCCGCCGGCGCTGCGCTGCCTGGCTGCACCCGCGGAGGGGCGGCCCAACGCACTGGGCAGGACCGGGGCGGCAAGGCGGCCCGCCAGCTGGTGCAGCTCGTCCGCGCGGTGTGCAGCCTGCTCCACGGCCAGGCAACAGAGCGGCCGCTGACGCCCGCGCTTGGCGCCCTCGCGTGGCTGGGCCGCCCGGCCGAAGCCCTGGAGCTTGTGGAGCTGGCCCGCCGCCTGGGCGTCGAGCCGGGAGAGCGCATGCTGTCCGACGTGGCGAGAGCGCACGCCCGCGCAGGCCAGCGCGAGGAGGCCGAGGCGGCCGTGGCGGCCATCGCGGAGGCCGGTCTGCCTCTCAGCGTGGAGGCGGTGGGCGTGGTGGCGACGGCGCACGCGCAAGCAGGCAGCGTCGCGGGCGTGCGGCGCGCGCTGGCGATGGCGGAGCGCAGCGGGCTGCCCCGCGGCGCCCGGCTCTGGTGTTCGCTGCTCGAGGCCCAGGCTCGCAACGGCAACACGGGCGCGTGCTTGGCGACGCTGCGTGCGATGAGAGCGGCGGGCGTGCCGCGAGGGTCGCGTGCCTACGCCCTGGCCATCCACAGCTTCGCAGTGGCGCGAGACGGGGCGGGCGCTGAGGCGCTCCTGACCGCCGCGACCGAGGACGACGCCGACGTGACCGCGCACATGCTCACCTCCGTGGCCGACGCCCACGCCCTGAGCGGAAACGCGGCGGCAGCAGAGCGCGTCCTGGACCACGCTCTGGCGCACTACCCGCAGGAGGCCACGCTGCCGCTGTTCCACACGGTGCTCAAGGCACTCGCCAAGGTGGGCGACGCGGCCGGGGCAGAGTCGCTTCTGCGGTCGCCGCTCGCGTCCCTCGGCCTGCAGCCGACAGCGGACACGTTTGCCCTGCTGGCATCGGCCTACGCTGGCGCGGCCGACGCCTCGGGCGCGCGCGAGGTGATGGCCCGCGCAGCCAAGCTGGGCGTGACGCTGTCCACGCGGGCCTATAACTCGGTCCTGAGCGCGCAGGCCGCAGGGGGCTCCCTCGCCGGCGCTCGCACTGTGATCCAGGAGATGCGCCGCGCCGGGGCGCAGCCCGACATCGCGAGCTTCTCGATCCTTGCAAGGCTGTACGCCAGCGAGGGGACGCCCGAGGGCGCAGCTGGCGTTCTGGACGCGGCGGAGCGTGCTGGCGTGCGCCTTGACAGCGCCATCTTTGCGGTGGTCCTGCGAGCCTGCCTGCGCGCCGGCAACGAGGCGCTGGCAGCGGAGCTGGTCCAGCGCATGGGCAGCGCCGGGCTGTCGGATCTCGAAATCGACGACGCGCTCACGCGGGCCTCGGGGGGGCAGCCCTCCTCGGGCCCGGGCACGCCTGCCCTGGAGCCAGGCGCAACTGAGCTGGATATATCGGAGATGGCCAGCGCAGCGCTTTCGACCATGCAGAGCGACGCGCTCGTGGTCGACCGCCACGACGACGACGACGACGACGACGACGACGTTGCCCGCGGCGACGAGAACGCTAGGGTCGCACGCATGGAGGCTGCAGGGGGGCTCGGCCTCGGCGACAGGCGATGAGTGCCGTGCCGTGTGCAGCGCGTGTGCGGGTGCGTTTGCATCGCGGTTCAGGCCATTTGTGTGGCGCTTGGGTGCGCTGCTCCGAATTGTGTTGGGAGCTCTGCCGGCTCGAGGCGCCGACGCCTTTGCCCCCCCCCCTCCCGCTCCCGCTCCAAGCGCACTGCCCACCGCAAGGACCGCCTGTCGCTAGGCACAATCACCGGCTTTGACCTCTGCGGGGCGCCTCGCAGTCCTCGGGGTGGCCTTTGCCGGCTGCCTGCAGTGCCGGGGCAGCAAAGCAGCTCGCTCTCGTCTCGAGCGCCTCACCTGCGCCTGAGCGACCCAAAGCGCGCCCGCCGCGTTTGAGGCATGGACCAAGGGCACCGCGGAGCTGCAAGCTCGCGCGGTGGGGCTGTTCGCCATTCCTCGGGTGCTGCATCGTCAGCGCATGTTGGCGCTGCTCCTCCGGGGTTCCGAAAGGACTGGAAAGGCAGGCTAGTCCGGATTGATGAGTCAGCGGAGCTAGAGCGGCTGCGACGGGAGGCGGCGGAGGGCGGTGGGGACGGCCCGGACTCTCTGCGGCTCTCGGCGGCGGAGGCGGCAGAGGCAGCAAAATACGCGCCCCTCGACGACGACGACGACGACGACGAGGCTGGCCTCGCCGGCGACGGCTATGGGGGCCCTCTGCGTGCTGTGGCGGTGGATGCTGGAGCGTCTGACTCCAAGGGGCGGTCTGGGAGAGCCGAGGAGGGCCAGCGGGAGAGCCGCCGGCGGCGGGAGCACCACTCAGGCGGCAGGCGCCACAGGCACTCTCGCGACGACGCCCCCTCTGGCAGCAGGCGCAAGCGCCACCGCCATCGCGAGCGCGAGGCATCCTCCGACCCGCCAGCTGGTGCCCTTGCCGCAGCCGAGACGGAGGGTCAACCGCCTGCCTCGTCGGCCGGGGCTGGTCCCGGAGGTGCAGCTGCGGCCGAGCGCAGTCAGGCTGCGCTTGCGCTGCCCGGTTCACCAAGCGACGCCCGTGCTGCCGCACCAGCTCCCGTCGCTGTTCCGACCCCCGCGCCTACCGAGACCGTCTCAGAGCCCGCCATTGCTCCTGCAGCTCAGCCGCCGCCCGCCGCCCCGCCCGCCAAGCGATCGCGGTGGGGCGCGCCGCCGGCGTCAGCCCCCCCCCCCGCGGCTGCTGCTGCTGCTGCCGCCGCCGCCGCCGCTTCTGTGGCGCCCGCCGCGACCCGCCCGTCGCGCTGGGGGGCCGCCCCGGCCGGGGCTTCGTCCGGGCCACCGCCACCCGCAGCGGACGCTGCGCCCGCCAAGCTCAAGGCAAACTTTGGCCTCACTGGCATTCTCAACGAGGACGCCGCGACGGGGTCGACGTTCAAGGGCCGCGAGATGAAATTCACCGAGCCCCCTGATGCGTCCATGCCTTCCCTCAGGTGGCGCCTGCACGTGTTCAAAGACGGCGAACAGCTCGGTGAGTCTGCTGCTTCGTGGCTGCGTGCCGGATGCCACGCGGCTTGTTGCGTCACGCTTCCGGCGACTGCTGAAGGCGAGCTGTGCGATTGTTGCGTGCAGTGGCAGCGGCCTCCGGTGGGGTGCTGGGGACTGGGCATTTCCCGGCGTTCTCTTGCGGCTGAAGAGCCTCATCCAGTGCGCCTGCTGCGCTGCCCGCTCGCTGTTCCTTCGCAGACAAGCCGCTGCACGTGTCCAGGCAGTCCGCCTTTCTCTTCGGCAAGGACCCCGTTGTGACGGACGTGCTTACCGCGCACCCCACATGCTCGCGCCAGCACGCCGTGCTGCAGTACCGCATGGTGGAGGTGGAGGACGCAACGGCAGCTGGTGGGGTGCGGCGCGTCGTCAAGCCTTACATCATGGACCTGGCGTCCACCAACGGCACTTGGCTCAACGGCGAGCGGGTGGACGACCGGCGATACATTGAGCTCCGCGCCATGGACACGCTGCGCTTTGGCGAGAGCACTCGCGAGTACGTGCTGCTGCACGACCAGTTGGCGGGAGGAGGCACGTCGTGAGCAGCGCCGCGTCGCGTGGGTTTGGTCTCTGTGGCCCGCTTGGTGCGTGGCACCCCCCGCAACGATTCCCCATGGCCCGCGCCAGGGTTGGACTGGTGCCTTGGCCGCGCAGTGTGTGTCACCAAGTCACGGCGGCTGCCCCACACGCAACTCTACGGCCACTCTCGAGTGCTAGGTCCGCGCGTTGAAACACGGCGCGCAGTCCCTGCAGCCGCCAGCGCTTGCCAGCTTTCCTTGCCCTGGGAACCGCAGAGCTGCTGCCGCCGAGCAGCGCGAGAGGAGCCCTCCGCCAGGCGGCTGCAGGCCCGACATGGTTTCGCGCGAGGCTGCTCAGGCGAGCAGGCCCTCGGCGCGCGCCATCCAGTACGGCAGGAGCCAGACGCCGCCGTCCATCTCGTACCGGCCGTTGCCGCCGCTGTCCAAGTCGTGAGGGTTGGAGTTCCAGCGGCCCTGCCAGCGCTCGTTGGCCGGCAGCACGCGCACCGAGTCGTAGTTGTACCGTCCGCTGCGGTCGACGTACTCGTAAAACGTGATGTCCTGGCGATGGGAGTTGCGGACGTTCCACTCAATGAGCTCGAGCGGCCACGTCTGGAGGTTCCACAGGGCGTCGGCGGCGGCGGAGGCGGCGTGGAAGGAGGGGATGGTGCCGACGGAGGCACGGGCAGATGCTGCCCCGGCGGTGATGCCCGCCCACCAGTCGCTGCGCAGCGGAGCCATCTGCCCCCACCAGCGGTCCATGCCCGCCAGGCAGGCGCGCACCTCGTCGTCCGAGGACCCGTCCGGGCCGGGCAGCTGCGGCGCGACGGCCATCCACGCGTAAAAGGGGAGCGCAGTGAGCTCGTCGTCGCTGTAGTTGTCGTCGAGCGGAGTCTCGATCTTGAGGTTGCGCAGGTTGGAGGGGTACCTGTTCGTGGAGTTGGTCAGCTCTGCCCACGCGGCCCGGAGCACAGGGAGGGCGGCGGCGCCCCCGTCGGGCAGGTCCGGCGCGGCTGCGGTTGCCGAGGCGAGGAGGCTGAGGATCTCGAGGGAGTTGACCCCGCGGCCGTCGGACCAGGTGCGGTTGTTGTTCAGCGTCTTGGGAGACCAGTCGCCCCAGCGGGTGGGCTTGCCGTCGCCGTCGATGAGGTGGAACCCGTTCTCGGCAATGTACGTTGCAATGTCGACCAGGTACGACGCCGCGGCCGCCTTGTCGATGTGGTCGCCCTGCGCGAAGGGAAGCCGAGTGAGGGCCAGCGTCCAGCCGAAGAGGTGGCCGCTCACCTCGTCGCTCGAGGTGTCGCCCTTCCACATCCATCCCTCGAAGCCGGGCGCAGTTGCGTTGAACCACTTGCCGGCCCCCGGCGGCGGCGCCCCAGGCGCGATGCACGACCGGGCCATGAGGCCCTTGATCCCCGTGACGTCGTTCAGCAAGGCCAGGCCTGCCAGGAAGGTGCGAGCGTCGTCCAGGGCGCGCTGCTCGCCCGTGATGGCGTACTCGAGCGCGTAAGCCGAGGAGACGAGGCTGGTCCACAGCCCGTTGTTGTCGGAGGGCCCGTTCAGGCAGGTGGTCACGTCCCCCATGGGGCTCAGGCCGCACTCTGCCACCATGCCATGGCGGTTGTGGCGGGTCTGGATCTGGCGCATTCGGGCCGCCTTGGCCTCCAGGGTCCAGCTCTGCCGCTCGAGCCAGGTGAGGCCATCCCGGCCGTACGGCGTGCCCGCGACCAGCGGAGCCGGCTCACCGTCGGCGGACGCAGTCTTGGCCACGGGCGGGGAGCGGGGCACCGCCAGGGGGGCCTGCGCAGAGGTGATGGCGCTGACGGGCGGGGAGGCTGTGCTGCCAGAGGGCCATGCGTTGACGGGGCTGTTGCCGAACGCTGCCACGCCGGTGATGGCGGGTCCGGCGAACCAGCGCTCCAGGTACATGTAGCGCCACGACCAGGCGGGCAGGGGCAGCGGGAGGGCCGTTTGCGCGGCCAGGGCGGCCTGCTCAGGGCCGGAACGGACCCGCAGACGGGCTGAGGGGGCGGGCGTCTCGGCGACGGCAGCAGGCGTGATGTCGGCGACGCTGAGACCGGCGCTGGTGCCGATGAGCAGGCGGGTCGTCGGCCCGGTGACGGCGTTGGAGCACGCCTGTGCGGGGGAGGGCCCGCGGTTCGCAGGGCAGAGAGGCAGCGCCGGCATCGTCTGCACCTCGAGCGACGTGACCAGCGGGAACGGGAGGCCGCCGTAGCCGTCGATGCGCCCGAGCGTGTCGTTCGCGAAGAGCACGTCGACGGTGGAGAGCGTGCCCACGTACACCGTTCCGGTGGCCCAGTCGGCCGCCAGAGCCGTCACTGCGTCGCTCACGGACCCGCCCTGGCCGCCGGTGTTGTTGGAAGCCCACTCCCAAACGTTCACCTCCGCGGTCTCACCGTCGAGCACCCACATCCGCCAAGGGCCACCGGCCACCACGCGAACCGCGCCCGTCGCCACAGGCGCAGCAGGGACGGCCATGCCACTGGCGTCCGTGGCCCACTGAGCTGCCATGACGGGCGCGGCAGTCACTGCCTGAACAGGCCAGTCCCCGGTGATGTCCTTGCCCTGCAGCGGCCACGAGCACACGCTCATGCTTGAGACGCGCGCGAGCCCAATGTCAGTCGCGATGTAGACGTCGGGGACGCCAGTGCCGCGGGGCACGACCTGGGTGTCGTGCACAGCCCCCCACGACGCAGCCCCGCACGACACGAAGCCGCTCTCCCTGCAAGCCGCGCTCAGCGTCCCGCTCTGGGAGAGGCTGGTGTTGCAGCTCACGAACGCCAGCCCAGGCCCTGCCGCTGCGCTCGTGGCCTTGGAAAGGTCGCCAAGCGCCACCGCGACGATGCCGTCCTTGGCCGTGGTCACGACAGCGTCGGCCGCTGAGACGTTTCCGAGGGCCTGCGCGCCCCCCACGACGGCCTCTGCCGCTCCGATTGTCCAGTACGGGTCCGTGGTCATGGCGGGGCTGTTGCCGAACCGGGGCAGGGCATCTGCGACTGCATGCACCCGCACCTTGCCATCCGCGGCGGTCATCACCACGCCGGGCACCAGGTCCCCGGCGCCGCCCGGGCCGGTGACCGCGATGGCGCCCTGTGCCTTGTATCCGCCCCCGCCGCTGAGGGCGCCCCACCCAGTCACTGGGGTCGTGGACTGCGTGAACCGGTTCGCGACGATTTCTTCGTAGGAGCAAGTCGACAGGCCGGCCGCAGAAGCGGCCGCCGCCGCCACGGCCGCGGCCACCAGAAAGGAACGGGTCGATCGCATCGCGAACGCAAGCAGCACAGGCGGGTTTGCCCGTCTCCTTGCAAGTGCCGGCCAGGCGGTTTGGCCGCAGAAGCAGCAACTGATCTTGGCTCTCGATTGGGTTGAACTTCGCAGCGACCTTGGCACAGCCACACGCGCGCTTCACGACGCTATGCGCAAGCAAGGGGTCCCAGCCGGTTGTCGTTTTCTGGTCGGGCCCGTTTCGCGGGCTTGCCCTGGGCCTCCTGCGCTATTTGGGCAGCCACTGGGCGCGTTCGCGCTGTTCCTCGCGCGCTTGCATTGCTCGCTTGCTTGCTCTGGCGTCCCAGCGGAGACATTTTGCTAGGCACCCTGGTGCTTGCATTCACACGAGCGCGTCCCTCCTGCAGGCGCGAGGCGGGGGGGGGAAGGGCGCACCTGGGCCGGGCGCGGCAGCGCTGTCTGTGCCTGCGGTCGGCACGGAGGCGCTGTCTTGTGGAGAGCCAAGGGGCGTGCCGAAACTAACTGCCCCGGTATTCGGCTGCGATGTTGCCTTGGCGTCGCTGCCTCGCGTCATTGGTAGCTCGACGCGAGCAACGCCACGGCAGCGAGTGCCAGGGCACTTGCGACGGCGGCAGGCTTGGGCCCGCCGTTGAGCGGGTTGGACATGCCAATCTCAAATGCGACTGCCTGCCCGGGCAACACTTCTTCCCCTTGGACAAGCACACTCCATGGTCCGCTCTCTAGCTTCGGAAACGTGGCCTGCGGTGGGGGTCGCAACAGCGAGGGAGCGATTGTAAACGATGTGGGCTGCGAGATTGATGCTGGACATGAAGCAAAGTGCTGCTTGGCTCAACCTCAGCGAGCCTGCCTCAACCGAGGGCGAGGGACTGGGTCCTCACTGGCGTGACGAATGCTTCCGCAGCCTCGCCTCGAGCAGCGTCGGCAACGTTGGACACAATGGCAGGCACTGTGGCAGCCGCGTCCGGATGAACGCAGGCACTTCCCTTGTGGACTGTGAGACGAATCTTTGCCGACCCTTGGGGTACAGCCCGGACCTGCGCACCAATCGGAGCAGGGGCGGGAGTGGCCATTGCGGTGGTCGGAGCGCGAGCTGCGCCTTCACGGCTTGCTGAGCGCGCAGCCAATCGGATGCAGAAGCAATGAACGCCTGCCGACCGGGGGAGTCGGGAAGCCATCCCATCCGAATTGTTTCGTTTTTGCCTCCGATACACGCCAGGGCCCAGCAGTGCTCCACGCCTCGTGGCGGGCGCAAGCTCAGTCGCACCTTCAGCACGCCGACACTGCTCCTGAATTCGCTCGTGAAGCACTCAGCAGGCTTGGCGTAGTCCAGAGCGTAGGGCCAGACCCCAGGGAGAGACGCCAGGCCTGCCCACGCCACGACGAAGAGATACGCCACCATGACCCCGAGACAGACGCACGCGTGCCAGGCTGAGCGGTTGCAAGCACACCCACAAGGCCGCTCCGTGTCCGGGGACTAGCGCCCGCCAAGACCCACCCCGCCGGTGGGCACGCACCCCTCGCTCCTCAGCACGGCACAGTCCTCCCCTCCCCCTTCGCTGTCCGTGAGCGCGGGGGCTGCGCGGGTGCCCCGATGCTCGTGGTGCGGCGGATGCATTGTTGCAACCGGGCCAAATATATTGGCGCGACGGGACAAGCCGTCGGTCGTGTGGCCGCGTGCCGCGAGCGCACTCGACCCTCGGCAGCGACAGCGCTGCGTGGGGGAGGACAGCGTCTCATGAGCGGATTCTCTCGGACGCTGCTCGCATCAGGAGCTGCTGCGCTGCTTGCGACGGCGGTTGCTGCGCCGAAAAAGCCAAAGGCGAGCGTCCCGCCCGCTGCTTTGTGCTCGCGGCAGTCCGCCCCGCCCTTGTCCCCCAAGGAACACACACGGGCCTTCTCTTCCCGCTCGCTGCTTCGCTGGGTGGAGTGGGAGAGGGGTGTTCTCGGGACTCTGCGCCGCGCAGGGGCGTTTGCCCCGCGGTGACAGTTGCAGTCTCGTCCCCCACAATTATTGCGTTGCAGGTCATTCTGATGGTGCTCGTTGACGACCTGGGATGGGGGGACGTCAATTTCAACCGCATGAACCCGGTGACGGGCGGTAGCGAGCCCGCAGACCCGGAGATCCGCACGCCGACGATGGATGCGCTCGTGGACCAGGGCATTCACCTGACCCGGCACTACGTGTACAAGTGAGCCTCTGCCCTCTCCCCTGCGCCCGTTGTGCGGCCCGGGGCGGGGAGCGTATGACCTGCGGTGCGCTCGCTCGCTGGCTCTGGTCCGCACGTCTTGGCTCGCAGGTTTTGCACGCCGACGCGCTCGTCGCTGATCAGCGGGCGATTCCCGGTACATGTCCAGACGTCCCTCGCAAATCCGGAGAAGCCGTTCGCTGGGGTGCCTCGCAACATGACGGGCATCGGCTGGAAGCTCAAGCAGGGCGGCTACTACACAGCCTGGGTGGGCAAGCAGGACACCGGAATGGCCACCCCCCACCACACACCGGAAGGACGCGGATGTGAGAGCGCACCCGGCCCTATGTGACGAAGGTTGTCGCTGCGGGGTAGCTGTCTCGGATCATGCCTTCGCTCTTGCTCTGCCTTGCCCCTGTGCCCTCGAAACGCAGTCGACGAGTCCCTGTGAGCAGCAAGCCGGCATCCCTACCCCGCTCTCGCTTCCCCCCTCCGACTGTGGATTGTCTGAATGCGAAGCTTGCGGCTCGCGCAGGGTACAACACTGGTGAACGTCTTGCTTGCGCAATCGGCTGACCGCAGAATCTACTTCAGCCACAAGAACGACTACTGGACCCAGCAGGAAGTGAGCCTCGCACTGCGCCCACCCGTGTAGAAGTGCAAGCAGCAACTGCGCTGGACCGCAGGCTGTCCTCTTGCTGTGATCGAGCAGATGAATGTGCTCGTCTGGGCCGCCCCTCGCTTGGTGGCCCGTGCAGATGCAATCGGAATGCACCAAATACGGCACAGTTGTTGACTACTGGGACACTGGGAAGCCAGCATTCGGGCAGAATGGCACCATGTTCGAGGAGTTCGCGTTCCGGGACCGCATCCTGTCCATTGTGGACAAGCACGACTTTTCCCAGGATCTGTTCCTGCTGTACACGCCTCACGTGGCTCACTGTCCGCTGGTGAGACCGTGCACTGTGGGCCACGGCAGAGCGAGCGGCGCGACACCCCGTGCGCCGATGCGCGAGCCGCAGGCCATAGCTTGGGTCCGCTCGTGTTGCGAATCGCTGGACGTCCGTGTCCCGCGCAGCAAGTGCCACAGTCGTAGCTGGACGCATTCGACTTCATGGGCGACGACGAAAGTGCTTGCTCGGCCCAGACGCCGTACATCTTTCCGGGGTCTTCTGCGTCCGACTTCAAGTGTCGTCAGCAGTACCACTCCATGGTCAACTTGTTGGACGACAATTTGCGAAACATCACAGACGCCCTGAAGCGCCGAGGGGTGTGGAATGAGACGCTGATGATGTTCTCGAGCGACAATGGTGAGCCGGGCGGCAGTCGCAGGGCCTGACTGCGTCGAGAGCGCGCGATTCGTGGGGCGCGAACCAGCAGCTGCCCCCTGTGAAAGGTTGTTGAACCGCAAGTCTCCGCTCCGTTGCTGCGAACCGGCGCAGGCGGTCCCATTGTGCTGCCGGAGTCTGGGTCCAACAACCACCCTCTCCGCGGCAGTAAATACTCGGAGTTCGAGGTGAGGTCGTGCCGCATGGCCAGATGCGCGTGCGGACCTGGGTGTCATTTTGTACCAGGGTACCGCACAACGCCCTCGCCACTACTTTCTCGCGAGGCCTTCCGCCCCCCCTCCCCCATCACTGGCCCTGCTGCAGGGAGGAGTTCGTGCGGCCGCGTTCGCCTCTGGCGGCTGGCTGCCTCGCTCGGTTCAGGGAACGCGGTCAAACGAGCTGGCACATGTAGCGGATTGGTGAGCGGCAGGACAGAGTTGCGCGAGGTCGTGTCGGTGTCCGGGCAAACGAACTGGGTCGGTTTGACCGCTGGCCAACGGCGCACTCGCCTGCCCTCCCTTGCGCGCTTGCAGGTACACCACGTTCTCCAAGCTCGTTGGTGTCGACCCAGCAGACCCTTGGGCCAAGCAGTCCGGCCTGCCGCCCGTGGATGGACTCGATCTGACCGACCTGCTGACGTCGCCGAGCGGTCAGTCTCCTCACGTCGCAATCCCCGTGACGGACTTGAGCTACATAAAGGGCAACTACAAGCTGATTGTCTCAAAGGAGGCCGGTTTCGCCAGTTGGGCGGGGGAGCGCTTCCCCAACTCCTCCAGCTCCAAGTCTCCTGTTGAAGGGGTGTCGATGAAATGCGGGGATGGTTGCCTGTTTGACGTCGTCGAGGATCCTACTGAGCACCACGAGCTCTCGGCGTCCATGCCTGAGAAAGTGCAAGAGCTCATGGCCGACTATTTGGCTGCGAAACAGTCCTTTTTCACGAACAATGACACGGGCGTCATGAGCTGCCCGCCGGGGATCTCCATGCCTTGCGCGTGTTGGATGGTGCAGCACAAGTACGGCGGCTTCTTTGGCCCGTACCAAGAGGTCACTGTGTGATGGGAACACCGCAAAAATCGAGCAGCGCACGAGCACGGAACCATGTTATATCAGATTCACAACTTCGGACACCCGTCGCATCTGCTGTCCTCATAGTCTAGTGGAAGGATGCGACTTTCCGGCGGTCGCAGCGAGGGTTCGATTCCCTCTGAGGACTTCTTTTTTGTTGTCTTCTTGGCTGAGGCCCTGTTCGTTGGCTGTCACCGTTTGTCGAGCTCAGCAGATGCTGTGCCGGATGCGAGAGTCACCGTCACCACGGCGCAGCGGGTTCAGCGCCGAATGAGGTGCACTGTTGGCCCTGAAGCTGCCCTGACATGCGAAAGTGCGGCTCGGGCCAACAACACACATATGGTATTGCCTAGGCGCTGGTCTCTGACTGTTTGGAGCAAGGACCGCTTCGACAGCGGCAGCCTCTCCAAAGCACTACTTGCCAGGGCGTAGGGCTCACAAAGCCTGTCTCAAGCAGCGGAAATGCGCAATATGGCTTCGAGGTGCTTTGAATTTGAGTACCTGTTGTTTGCTCCAGCAACCATCTGGTGTCCTCATAGTCTAGTGGAAGGATGCGACTTTCCGGCGGTCGCAGCGAGGGTTCGATTCCCTCTGAGGACTTCTTTTTGTTTTTGTTTCGGCGAGGCCAGGTCGCCCCTTCTCGGCCACGTTCGAGCGGCTACAAGCGGACTCATGCCCTGCCCGTGCGGAGCGCATCGGGCCACGAGGAAGCGCGAGCTGGCCTCCGAAGGCAACGCCGCACACAACTCATAGCAGTTGCAGAGCGCGCGACGCTGCAGCGCCGGTGGGCGAACTGTTGCGGCAAGTCCTGCCGAGCGCCAACACCGCAAGCGTTGTGTTGTGGGTGCCTGGCCTGCGGAGGTGGGTGCTTGGAAGACCAGGGCGCCGAGCATGGCAACTAGCGGCTCGAGAGCGAGGCAGCGGCGCGGCTCGCTCGTCCGAAACAAGCAAACCGCCGCCAAGTACCAGTCGCTCGAGCTTGTGCTCCAGGCTGCAAAGGAGCTCGATGTCGAGCTCGAGCTCCCGACGTGGCTCATCGGAGGCAAGGAGCTGTCGTCTCACCGGGCGGCTGCGGCGGCCGCGTCCGAGAGGGACACCGGCGCGCGCCGCGGCCGTCGCGGGAGCGTGGCACTGCACCCCGGCGCTGCCGATGCGACTATTTCGCACTTAGCAGGAGCTGCGGGCGGGGGGTCTACTGCTGGTGCGGAGAGCAGCGCGGAAGAGGGCGCCCCGTCTCGAAAGCTTGCGCCGCCGCATGCCAGGTCTCGGCGCATGTCCGCGCCCGGCGACACCGAGCTTGGGCGCGTGCTCACCACGCGGCAGCGCAAGCCCACGCACGTCATGGGGCACAAGGGCGGGCTCGCCCCTCCTCCAACCCTCTCGGAAGGCATCGGTGGGCTTGCCGGCGCAGGGGCGGCAGGCGCCGCTGGCTTGCCACTGCGGCAACAGACAGGGCCTTCGCCGCACTCCGTGGCCGAAAGCCGGTCTCCCTTCGCGGCCGCGCTCCGGTCGTCCCCGTCCGCGTCGTCGAGGGCGGGGGCCGGCTCCCCCAGCCGCCCGCCGTCTCTGCCAGCGTCCCGGGATTCTGCACCCCCCCCTGGCGCCGCCTCAGCAGCGCAGCAGAGCAGCCGCAGCGCGATACGCTCGGGACGGGCGTCAGCGGCAAGCAGCGGTTCCGCTGGCTCCCAGGGGCGGGCTCGCAGGCGGAGAGGACGCCCCGGCAGCCGCAGCGGGTCTGAGCACGTCGCAGGCGGGCGAGCGGCCGTCCGCGCTTCCTCCCCCCTCAAGGAAGGAATTGGACCCTCGGAGCGCGACGGCGGCCTGGCCGAAGGCGCTGAGGGCGGCATCAGTCGGTTCGTGCGACCAGCCGCCCATCGCAGCACTGGCGCCGGCCACAGTTTCGACTCTCTCACAGGCGCAGACGAGTGTGAGGAGCCGCTCTCCGATCAGGCTCATGGTGGCCCAGCAGATGGAGGAGCGCTCGGTGGCGAGCGCGCGCCCGGTGAGGTCGAAGGCCAGGCGCCTGCTCGCGTTCAAGGCGGAATCGCCCCGGAGAGCAACCGCCGGGCGCCGCCAGAGGCGAAGCAGGAGGCAGAGCCGGGCGAGACGCCCTCGGTCCTGGATGCTCTGGCGGCATTCGGCATCCAAGACTGGGCGGAGCAGGCGGCCGGGCTTGCTGCCGCCACTGGCCGCCGTGCGCGAGCAGCCACCCCGGGGTCTCGGGGCCAGAGCCCAACGGCTCGCCGGACCCCTGCACGCTTCGGCTCTGCTGCCGGGGGCCCGTCGAGCCCGGGCTCGGGGTCGCCCGAGCACGGGCTGTCTTCCGGAGCAGGTGCTTCGCCGCTTGGGTCTGCCGCGGGGCCAGGGCCAGGCTCGGACTTGGGGGCAACTGTGTCGGCGCTGGACGTTGCTTCCGGCGCAGCGAGCGGGGCGGGAAGCGACGCAGTCGCTGCAGGCTTGCTGGAGGTGGCTCGGATGTTGGTCCCCGACCTGGCAGGCATTCCGCTGGCTGCGGTTCAAGAGCGGGAGCGCGGGCTGGGCACAGTGGTGAACGTCGGGACAGACCAGAGCGACGACGCAGTGGAGTTGAGGGCAGCGCTGGGTCGCTCTGGAGGCGTTCTTGCAGCCGCTGCCGCGGCGATGCGCGTGCGCGCGGCGGCCGAGGGTGACATGGGCCTAGCCCCCCGGCCCAGCCGGGTGCGGGCCGAGGCAGGGCCGGACGCAGCGCTCTTTGCTGCCTTGGCTGAGACGGTTCTGGCTGGCAGGGGCGCGGACGACGCTGTGCGTGCGGCCGTGAAGCAGCAGCGGCAGCAGCGGCAACGCGCCTCCAAGGCAACGCCGGGCAGCCAGACAGAGGCGGCTCGCGGTGCCGAAGCTGAGGCCAGCCGGTTGGCAATTGGCATCATGCGCGGCGAGGCTGGGCCGTTCGCCGGCCCGTCCGCAGTCTCTGCGCCTCGGCAGGCCTTGGCGCCAGCTCGAAGGGCAACGGGGCTCAGCAGCTCGGCATCAACACCCGCTCTGTCTGGGCCATTGGGGGAGGCCGGCGGGGCGTCGACGCTGGGCGCCTCCGGCAGCATGCGTTCCGCGACAGGGCGACTCACGGGAGAGGGCTGGGGTGCGCACTCCCGGACTGCGTGGGCGGCCGGCGACTCGTTGTTCGAACACATGGCCCGGCGGCGGCACGGGGCCCCGGAGCTGCTACAGCGCGGCGGAGCGGGCGGTTCGGGCACACTGGACGCGCTTGCCAAGACTGGCAGCTCGGTGCTAGCACGCGCCCGACAGCTGGCGCAGTCGAAGCGGCACGCGATGAACAAGGCTGCGAAGGAGGCTGGCCATGCTGTCGTCCGCGGTGGCGCGGCAACGCTGTCCCCGATGCGGAGCAAGCGGGCGTTTCAGGGGTGGGCCGACCTCCCGGCGTCCGCCGGCCACGCTGGCCCGGCCGCGCCTGGCAGTCCTGGCTTCGGCCTGCTCAGCCGAAGCTCGGGGGGCGACGGGTGGGGCAGCGCCGGAGCCCTCACCCCCTCCGCGCAGCGACGTGAGATGGCCGCGGTTGCCAAAGGAGAGACGCGGTTCCTAGCGCTCGAGGGAGTCCTGCCCCCGGCCGCTGTGGTGCAGCAGCCGGGCAGTCCCGACACGGACCATTGCGCAGCAGCAGGGGCCGAGGCCGAGGCCGTGGCGGGCTGGCGGGCGAAGGCTGCAGCGTTTGAGGCGGACATCGACTGGCATGCGATCCAGCGCATGGCCGACGGGGAGGCATCCGCGGCGCAGCTGGGCCTGGCGGGAAGCCTGGCGGAGCAGCGTGGACGCGGCGCAGCCGCGGGCGGTCGTGATTCGGCTCCCCCTCGCGCCGCAGAGCCGGCGGGGGTCCTCCCGGCTGCCCCCACGCGGCCCCTCAACGAGGAGCCTGTTCTCGACGGAGCAGCAGCCGAAAAGCCGGAGGGGCAGCGGGCCGCTGAGGGCCCAGAGTCCCGGACTGGCCAGCCTTCGGAGGCCAAGGACCTCGAAACGGTTCCAAGGGCTGCCCAGCAAAGCCTGCCTCGACCGGAAGTCGCTGTCAGTCCGCCCGGAGACGCGCTGCATGCGCTTCAGCTCGCACCTGGCCCGACGGGGGAATCCAGTCCTCTGCTCCCTGCCGAGCCGCAAGCCGGACCACCCGCTCTGGCTCCTGCAAGAGAGGCGCCGCCGCCATCGTCGCCGCCGTCGTCGTTGCCGTCAGCAGAGTTGCCAGCAGCACCAGCAGCAGCAGCACCGAGGCCAGCACCAACAGCAGCACCCGAAGCAGCAGTATCCGCAGCCGCGCCGCTGGCCTCTCAGCCGAAGGGAACGCGGTCACGGCGCCCTTCGTCCCCGCTCCCTCCTCGGCCGAGCAGCGGAGAAGCGGCAGCTGCGCCAGACTCAAGCGAGTCCGGGCGCTCGGAACGAGACATCCCCGCTCGCCGTGACGTCCTGCAACGGGCTCAGCGCGCAGTCGAGGGCAGGGCGGCCGATGCCGCCAAACCGTCCCCTGTCCCCGCCCGCGAGCCACCCGCCGAGGATCAGAGTGGAGGAGGCGGGTTTCGCCACGCGGGCGCGGTGTCTGCGCCAGAGCGTCAAGCCACCAGCGGCGCCGCTCGGTCGCCCTCAGCTGGGAAGGCCTCACCTCCATTCTCGGTGCACTTCATCGATCGGCCACAGGCGACCACCGCTGCGGCCAGCCCCCCAGAGTCGCTGCGGACTGATCCGCAGAACCTCCCCGATGCCAGACCAGCGTCATGCGCCAACGCTGCCAGCGGCGAGGCGCCCTGGGCCGGGGCACAAGGCCATGGCTCGGCCTCGTCTGGAGCAAGGGCGTCCCCTGCCAATACACGACCTGCCGCGGAAACCCCAGGCGCGGAAAGCCCCGCGCTGGCCAGCTCGAGGGCATCGCGCCAACGGTCCCGTTCTCCCGAGCCGTCGCCGCTGCCATCGCCTTCGCGTCGAGGCCAGCGAGGACCAGGCGCCGCCTTGGGAGGTGCCTCTGCTTTGTCGCCGGACACGGCTGCTGTGTTGCGCTCCCAGTTTCAGCACGATCCTCAGCGCGCCCGCGCGCTCTGGGCAAAGCTGCGCAGGTGGCTCCTGCGCTCTCTGTTTGTGGTGCGTCAGTTCAAGTCCATGGCTGAGGCCAGGGACCGCGCTCGCGCCGCCGTGCAGTCTGGAGCCGTGAAAACGGGGGTTGCGAGCGCGGAGGACGCGGCCAAGTTGCAAGCGCACGAGCAAGGCCACAGCGCGTTCTTGAGCGACGCAGCTGTTCGCGTGCGCCGCAAGCTCAGCAACGATGCCCGGGTGACCGCGGCGATCCGGGCCGTCTGGAACAGCATGATTGCATTCAACGAAGACGCCTTTGACGAGGAGCACGCAGCCGCGCTGCTGGCCGACGCGGAAGAGGAGGCGCGGGCTGCAGCAGCTCGCGCCTACGGAAGCGACGCGGTTGCCCCCCCTGCCGAGGACGGGGAGCACGAGGGCCACGGGTCTCCCGGTGGGAGGACGTCTGCAAGGCCTTCCAGCCGCGGGCCCTCTCCAAGCACCGCCCGGTCAATCGGCGCTGGGGGGCGCGCCTCGCGGCAGAGCAGACACGCGGCTTCCCCGACGGCTGCTGGGCCCGCCACAGGCAGGCGCAGCCGTGCAGGGAGCGTCGCGTCGCCCTCGAGCGCGGCAACCGACCGGCAAGGGGCGGGAGGCGGAGAGCCCGCGGCCGACGAGGCGCAGTGTTTGCGCCAAGACGTGTACGTTGAGTTCTACACGCGCCTCCACGAGCTGCTGGCCCCGGAGGAGGTGGAGGACGGCGACGCTGCGGCCAAGGTTCGCGCTTCGGTGCTCGAGGACTGGAAGCGAGACCTTGGCACGGCCAAGCCCCCGCCCCGGAAGCGGGGAAAGCGGGGCAAGGGGGGCAGGCGCAAGCGAGCGCCTCCTCGGCCTTCGACGCCGCGCCTCATGTCGTACGAGCTGGCCCACACCGCCGTGTTTGAGACGATTGACACGTGGACAGACTCGCTGGAAGTGGCCGACTACGTGGCAATGGCCGCAGACATGCGAGCGGTGGCGCTCGAGGCCGCCAAAGCAGTCAGGGAGGCCGACGAGCGGCGCCGCGCGGAGGCCTCCAAGGCGGCCGATGAGCTGGTGCAGAAGGTGATGGCGGACGCGCAGCTGCGGCGACACGAGCTCGACGCTGAGGCAGAGCGGCAGCGGCGGCTCCGGGAGGCGGAAGAGGCGAAGAGGCGCCGGCAGGAGGAGGCAGCGGCTGCGGCGGCTGCGGCGGCTGCGGCGGCTGCGGCGGCGCGAAAGGCCGCAGCGGCAGCTGCGAGGGCAGGCACCGAGCAGGCTGGTGGCCCGGAGGAGCGGAATAGCAAGCGGGGACCCGGCGCGGTGCGGCGCAGCGAGATGCGGGGCAGGGCTCGACGCCGAAACTCGGACACCGCGCTGCGCCTGGCGCTGGCGCGCGACCGTGGACGCCAGCGGTTTCGGCTGGCCAATCCAACGGTGTTTTCGCCCTTCTTCGCGCACCCCAGCCTGCGCTTCCAGCAGCAGGCCGTGAAGGCGGCGGTGCTCTTCGACCTCGAGCTGACGTCGGTGGAAGCGCTGCATGCCACCGGCCACGGGCCCTCGGTGAGCGAGCTCGCGCTCGCAGAGCAGGCTTCGCAGCAGCTCTTCCGGAACAGCGGCCGGCCGGCCCCCGAGGGCGGTCGTGAGTCCAGCTCCGTGCTTCGAGCCAAGCTGAGCGCGCGGGCAGTGACGGCCAGGCACGCGTCGTCTCACTCGGCACCGCTGGGCGACCACCCCGTGGGGGCGTCTGCCACGAGCCGCACGACTGCCGGCGGCGTCGCAGCCGGCGGTCCGCACTTCAGCGGAGGCTCGCTGCCAGTGTGGCAGCCGCGACTGCCGCGCGCAGCCAGCCCCCTCGCCCAGGGCACCTCGCGGGGCCGCACGCGGCAGGCCCGCCTCGCGCTGCTCGCAGCAGTCGCCAAGGCAGCGTTCGGGCACGGGGTGCCACTTCCCGAAGACGTGCTGGCAGAGCTAGCCGACGCCGCGCGGCGGTCGTGGGCGCGGCCCCTCGGACGAAGGCGGCGGAGGGTTGGCCATGCCACGGGCGGCAGCGGGTCGGCGACCGGTCGGGGGTCGCTCTTGGCCGGAGGACACGACACGGCGCCGTCCGCAACGACCCCTCGGCGGGGCGGCTTGTCCCGTGGCGGCTCCGTCCCGGAGCCGCTCGCGCCCGCGGACCAGGAGCACCGCCCTGGTGGCTCTGCCATGGCCGGGCTAAGCCGCCCCTCAGCGCTGCCTGAGCGGGGAGTTTCCCGTCTGCCACACGCAGGCGCCTCACTCGGCGTGGGCCCCGCAGACGGCGGCCGCGTGCTGGCCTCATCTGATCGGCAGAGCTCCGGGCCGATGGGACTCGACGTCGGTCCCCGGGCTGGCCCGTTGACAGCGTCGCCCGAGGCCGGGGACGACACTTGGCCGTCGCACCTCGTGGCTGGGGACAGCGCAGGCGACTGGACCGTGAGACTCACTCGTCCGTCGACGTCGCCGGCCAGCCCCTTGGCCACAGCAGACGCGTTCGAAGACCACAGGCACTCGCGGCCTCAGTCGCAAGGCCGCACCAGCGCCGACGCTGCAGCTCGCAAACGATCGCCTGGGACAGAGGCGCCCCAAGCTGCTGGTCTGCAAGGCAGTCAGCGGCACGCACGCGGGAGGTCGACGGGCGTCCTGCCCCGGCCCCGCAGGCACATCGGCGGCGCCTCCTCCACCTCCTCGCGCAAGGCGCGGTCGCCCCCCGCCGCGTCCCGCTCGGGGCACCGCGTGCGCGGCAGGTCGCCGAGTTCCCGGCCCCGGTCCCGGCAGCGGCCTCTCAGCGCGGCCGTGGGGCGCGCTCGCAGGGCCGCGTCTGGCTCAGCAAGCCACCCCCTAGCGCTGCCCATCCTCCTCGCCTTCGAGAGGATGAGCACCCTCCACGAGGCTCTGCAGGACGCCGCCCTGCGCAGCAGCCTGGCCCCTCCTTCCGCCTCGCCGTCGCTGAGGAGGTCTCGCCGCTACCGATCGGCGACGCCGATCACTGCCGCAATCCAGAAGCTGAGTTGGCTCCGGGCGTCTGCCTACGACGACGGGGCTGCCGGGTCCACGGGCCACACCGGCCACGCCTCAGCATCGACCCGTGGGGGCGCAAAGGCTGCGGCCCGGTCCTTCCGAGGCTCGAACGGGGGGAGGCTGCAGCCCGACACAGGGCGCAGCCGCCGGTCCGCCACATCGGGGGCCTCGGCTTGGAGGATGCCTGCGCAGCTGATGTCGGCGCGGGCACTAGTCTCCCAGTCTGGGCAGGGGAGCACTCCGGCTTCGGGGCGGGGGCTGTCGTCGCCGGCGGGGGGAAGCCTAAGCGCGTTCATTGGCAGCCCCGGCGCTGCTGGTAACCGCAGCCGTCGCTCACCTCTGACCGGCCGGCTGCGCTCAAGCCGCTTAGGCTCGGTTCAAGGCACCCCCCACGCCAGCCAGCAGCTCCACGGCTGGCCTGAGCTCGCATGCGAAGGCAAGGGCGAACGCGACGGCGACAGTGGCGATGACGACGTTGACGACATTGACGACGACGCTGTAAGCGGCTCCGACGGTTTTGGGGATTCGTTCGACGACGGCGCATTCCACGGCTTACGGGCAGGCCGCGGTGCGACTGAGGGCGGCTCGTCGCCCGTCGGTGCGTTTGCTAGCCCCGGCAGGGCTCATGTCCCGTTTGGCACCGCTGGGGCAGTGTCGCGTCCCAAGGCTTTGCGCCAGCTGCCGGCGTTGGAAGGGCGCCCCAAGGCTGCCGCCGGCGGCCCCGGCGGCGCAGTCGCTGGGGCCGCGAGGCACCCTCCTGCGCGAGTGGCCGCGTTGCGCGCCCAAGGCAGGCCGACGGCTGCCGTGCGCGGCCATTCGCCGTTTGTGGGACTCGTCGGCACCAGCATTGCAGGGGGTGGAGGAGCCAGAGCCGGAGCTGCAGGTACTGGCCTGCCCCGCCTGGCTGGGGCGGCGCCGACGGTGCCTGCGGGGCTTTCGCAGTCGTCGGCGTTCATCGTGGGTTTCGCCTCGTCGACGGTGCCGGGAGACTCCACCGCGCGCGCCAGCGCTGAGGAGCGCCGCGGGTCGGGTAATGCGGAAGTGCGCTCGCCCGAGGAAATGGCCCATTCGCCTACCGCTTCGCTGCGGGCCGCAGCAGTCGCTGCCCACCCTCCACTGGGCAGCCCAGGCGGACTGCGGATCAGCAAGCCAAAGGAAGAGGGCGGAGCGCCTGCGAGGGCCAGGGCAGCGGTGCCGCCCCTCAGCCCAGTGCCTTTGGACGGCTCCGTGGCACCGCCTCGTCGGCATCGGCTGCCCGCCATTGCAGGGCGCCACTGCGAGGCCGAGGCCCCTGGCCGAGGAGCGCCTCAGCGCGCGCCTTCTGCCTCAACCGGCGCTCAGGCGGCTCCCTTGCTGGGGCTCGACTCTGCTGCCTTCTTTGTCCGAGCTTCGGGGGGCGACGCGTCCCCGACGTTGGGAAGCCGCTCCCGCCTCACGGGGAGTGCGGGCATTCAGTCGCGTTCGAAGCCACGCAGGTCCCACTCGCCGCAAATGTTGGCCCCGCCTGCCAGCGCGGAGCTCTCCGTCGCCAGCGGCCTTCGCATCGAGGGCGAGTCCCTGGAGAGCTTGGGTGACTGACTGTTCCGTGAGAGCGAGCGCGCAGGCAAACGCAACCCGAGAGTGTGCAATTCACTGCAATCGAAATCGAGTTGCACTTTCGTTGAGCCATCGGCTGGCAGCAGCAGTCGCAGTCCTGCAAGCGCTCACGGGCCAGAGCGGGGGTAAAAGCGTGCGTCCCAGAAGCGCCTCTTCACGTCGCAGGGGAGGGGGCCACGCAGCCGCACCACAGGCCCTCTGATGCGAATTTCCGGGCAATCGGCGCGCGTTGCAGCAGTTCGTTGCCGGCTTCAAACATTGCCTCTTCGGCAGGGACGCAAGGGGTCACTGCGCCTTCCACGGCCTTGCCCAAGGACACCCCCCTTCGGCCCATCCAGGCGCCCGCAAGGCAGAACACCGCGGCGTTTGCACCGCTTGGTACAGGCCCAGGCGCCGGCAGCGCGGCTGTGACCCGCTTGCGCAGGCTCGGGCCTGTGGAATGCTCGCTGCATGGACGACGGCCGTGGCGTTCCTGCTTGCCGCCAAGGCGGGTCTCCAGCTCGCCAGCGCCCGTGCAACAGGCTACTGGTGGCAAGCTGCTTTCGCAAACGGGATCAGTGGCGTCCCACCTGGACACTTTCAGGCGGACCCAGACGGCAGGCTGAACATGGGCGCGAGCCTCGCTGTCACGACGCCGTGGGCCCAGCAGGAGGGCGCCCCGGTCCTCAACCAAGATGGGTCGCCCACAACCTTTGCAGCACACTGGGGACATACGCTGAGCTCGCTGGCTGCCCGTCCCAGCTCGACGCACTTGCGTCCGGCGTTGCTGTCCGGCGACATTTCGCAGGGCGGTGGCAAGCCGTCACTCATGCGCGTCGGCACTGGGCCTGGAAATGTGAGGGTTGATGCCGTTCTCGGCCCTCCTGGGACGACCGATGCGGCCAGGCCTTCAGGGTTAGTCGGGCGCTGGGGCTACGTGCACGCCGGTGTGGACGTGGACGGCAACGGCATCGAGGAGGTGCTCGTGTGCGACCCGGTGGCAAGTGGGTGCGCGCGCATGATGCCTGTCCCAGCTGCTTACCTCGCGGCCCCGTTTGGGGACCCGGGGTTTGTGGAATCGCCTCGGCCGAGGGAGCAGTTCTTGACCTGCGCTGCGACTGGCGAGGGAACTCCGAGCGACCTGGAGCGGCTTGGAGGCGCGAACGCGTCCCTGACCCCAACGGCAGTGCGGTCGCTCGTCCCGATTGGAGACATGAACGCGGACGGCTGGGATGACTACATCCTGTCTGGCAGCGCGAGCGAGGAGCCAGGCGGAAATGCCTGGATTGCGCTGGCTGCGAACGGGACAGTCGCCTCCGAGCTTCTGTCCGCCGCCATTCCTCTGCAGCGGGTGCAGCGGGAGGACGAGCTGCGCCATGCGGTGCCCCCGCTGTCCCCCGCCGCGAGTCTCGCTTCCCAGTGCTCGACCAGCGACGGCTTTGTGAGCTTGAACAGCCTTGGGGCCGGCAGCTTGTTCGGTCGGGCTGTTGCGTTTCTCGGCATGGCTGGGCCGGCAGTGGTGCCAGGAACGAACCAGCTGGCGTCCGAGCTGGGAGCGGCGAGCAGCTATGCTGAGGCCACCTCCGTGCTCGTAGCAGTCTCGGCTCCAAACTCCACCATCGCGGAGGGTCCAGGAAGCGAGGATCCTCTCTCGTGGGGGGGCGTGCTGGTGCTCCGGCTGGCGCATCTGCGTTCCAACGTGTCGCTCTCTGACGTGAAGGCGCGACCTGACCAGTTTGGCTTGGTGACTGCCTGCACCGCGCTCATGCCTGGCCTCAACGGCATGCCCGCCCCCTCGCACTTGCTGACACCCTTCTCGATTCGCACGGCCCTTCGATTGGGTGAGTCCCTGGCTGCGCACGACTTGGACGGCGACGGAGTGGTGGATCTTGTGCTTGGGGCACCAGTCGCCGGAAACGGAGCTGGGGGTGTGCTCTTTGTGTTCCTGCGACCGTCCGGTCGCGCGAGGTTCGTGACATGGGTCAAAAGGGCCTCGGGATCATTTCTGTTAGGTATGTCCGTTGGGCTCCTGGCGCCTTCGCCGGAGCGGCCAAATGAAATCTCCATCGCCATCGGGCAGCCCATGGGAAACGCCGCGGGGTCCATAGCCCTGGTACTTTTGGAACTGCCCGAGGCTGGGGCCCCTGCAGCGCTGAGCGACGTCATCCTCTCCAACCAGACCGCAGGCGAGAAGGCCACTCACTCCCGGACCGTGCCTGATTCGATTGGCTCGCCAGCCTCGGAGTTCGTGGCGACATCCTCGCACTTCGCGCCGGCTGGGAGGCACGAGCACGCGGCCTGGAACTGCTCCGAGCCACCGAGGCTGGCCCCGGAGGATGCGATGGGAAACCGAGCAGGCGACGACGCCATCACGCTCAGCCCGCTTCGACCGGGCGCTGCGAACCAGACAGTGTTCGTTGCCTCGCCGGCCCTGGGCCATGGGTCGCTGCTTCCGATTGCTGTGGCAGTCCTGGAGTCAGAGGAAATTTCGGCGTGGGGAGGAGCCAGCGAGTCTGAAAGTGATGGGCAGTTTGACAGGTGGAGGCAGCTGCAGAACAACAGCTGGGCGTACCCCGGCGCTGCCGACGACGAGATGCTTGCTTCTTCCTGCTCAACGATGCTGCGGTACGTGGCAGCGCCAGTGCGCCCGCTTGCATTGCCATCTTCGCCGCTGTGCTGCCTGGGCCAGGCAGGAGCTGCCGTCACGTCGGAGAGGTTGCTCCTGCTGCTTCGCAGCCCCGCCAAGGAGTTTCGCCCGGACGCAACAGTTGCGCCGACAGAGGTGCTGTTTTGCCCGGGGGGAATCACTCCTCGGCCGTCATCCGCAACCCAAGACTCGCCCATCGGAGCTGGGGCGCCAGTGTGGCGAGGCGGGCTGCAGCTGTCCTCGCTTCGCGCTGGCAAGCGTGGTTGCGTGTCCGCATTGGGCGCACGATGGGCAGGCAAGTCTATTCACACTGCCAAGCCCAACACGGCAGACCCGCAGGGGTCCGTCGAGGGGGAATCGCCGTTCTTCGTCGCCCAGCGACGCGGCCTTTCGCTGCTGGCGCGCAAGGCAGGCACTTCAGAGTTGGAGAAAGCTGATCTGGAAGCAGCTCTCACGGCGAGGGCGACCTGGCAGCCCTACTTCCCGGCCGACGAAGAGGGCTTCTCGTCCGCTGCAAGCGTGGGTCTCGAGGTCGCCCCCCCGCCACTGCACAGGCTGCCATTCGGCCCCGGCCGGAGCGGAAGCGCGCCGAGCCCCCACGACTCGGCGGCCCACGCGACCAGAGGCGCGTGGTCGGTGGTGGTTCGCTTTCAGACCTCGCAGCGCACCACTGCGGAGCTGGGTTGCGACGCTTGCGTGCGGGTGGGGCTGAGGCCAACGCTGGGCCTCGAGCAGGAGGCCGGCGCTCCCAGAGCGACCTCCGTGGTCGTCAACGGAGCTGGCGGGTTGCCGCCGAGTCTATTGACAGCGGCGCCCGCTGACTACAAGGCGTTTGGTTTTTCTGTCCAAGGAGGAATCGACCTGGACGGCGACGGGATCGAGGACTGGGTTTCCTCGAGCAGGGACCAGGGAGGGGTTGGGGCTGCGTTTTTCCTGTTCGGGTGCTCAGCGGCTGCCGTGCGCCGGGGCAGGATGATCTGCGGGCATCTGGTCCTCGGCGGCGGGATCGTCCACGGCGAGTTCAACCCCACTGTCTACGGTGACGGCCAGCCGTTTGGGTGCGGCGCCAAGGCCTGGATTGTCACAGACGTCGCAAAGTCGCCAGCGGCATGCACGCAAGCGGACGACCCTGAGCAGTTCCGCCGGGTTCTCGTTGCGGTTGGGTCGTGCGGCGGGGACAACACGTGGCTCATTAAGGTCGACATTCGCCGCGACAGGTCGGAGCTCGTGGTGGCCGAGTGGACCCAAGTCTATGCGCCCCAATACAGCGACACGTCCGAGTTCAAGGTTCAGTCCCTAGCTGCCAACGATGCACACACTTTTGGACACAACGTCGAGCTGGCGGATCTGGATTTGGACGGGCTTCCTGAACTGATCATTTGCGACTTTCGCGCGGCGTCCACTGCGGGTGCAGTCTTCTTGGTTCACTTCGATTGGGACGCGCCGCGTTGCACCCCAGAGCGCGTTAACCAGAGCAGGACCACAACCATTTCCTCGAACGACTCAGTGCTGGCGGAGGCAATGCCAGGCCTGAATTCGTTCGGCACCAGTGTCTTTGCTGCGGGGGATGTTTCGGGAGACGGCATTCCAGACCTTGTTGTGGGGGCCTACTCCATGTGGGGGGGCGTTGGTGCGTGCGCCATTGTGCATCTCAACGCCAACGGCACTGCCAAGGCCGTGCACCCGTTCCACTCCGGGGGCCGCATTCCGGCCACAGCTCAGACGAGGCCGTCATTCAAGCAGCTCTTTTGCGCCAACGTCGCTGGGGCCGACACCGACGGGGACGGGCGAGTGGATGTGCTTGCCGTTGGCGCAGAGCAGCGACAGGCGTGGCAGCGGAGCGCAGCAGACCCGAAGGAGGCCGACGGTGTCGTGTTTGTCTACTCACTGGCGTCCGATGGTGCAGGCGTCGACAGCGGCGTCATGCTGTCGGGGGTGGACTATCGAGCCGACAAGCGACATGGGCTTGGCAAAGGCGTTGGGATGGGCCGGTCGGCGGACGGCCGGCTTCTCGTGGTTGCAGGCGGGATCGCCATGGACGGCCTTCACGGGGGGCTGCAGTTCATGCAAATTCCTGGCTTGGATCGACTGCGACCGCAGCCGCTGAAGCAGAATGACACGGCCGGCTCGGGCTCGCCGCCTCTTGCCATGCAGATCCTCTCTGCCTCGGTCAATGTGACCTACAGGCCGGTCAAGGGAGGCCCCATCCTCGCAGGCGGCTGCATGGGGGCACACGGCAACAGCTTCGCGACGCGCGCTCGCTTGCTGGCGCAGCGTCTGACGTCGGCAGGCAGCTCGGTGCCGGCGCCCGCTTGCGAGGTGCGCCTTCAGTACGCTGCTCCACCGTCCACCAGCACCGGCCAGGACTTCGAGCGGCTGCCTGTGTCCCCGGTGTGTCTGGGGCTGGCGGTGGACCTCGCTGCCAGAGAGTGGGCCAAGTCTGGGCGCAGCCTGAACCACAGCGGCCCTGGCTTCATCGCGCGAGATACTTATGGGAGCTGCATGGCCTCAAACTGGTCGCTGCCAGGCCCGCCGACAAACTTGACCGGCTTCCTCGGCTTTGTCACGCAGGACACGGTTGAGGCGGCTCGGGCATGGGCCGAGGCAGCCCCGCAGGCGGCTTTGGTGCCTGAAGAGCTCAGGATTGTGATTGGTTTGCACCTGGCATTGGAGTCGAGCCTGCCCTTCGGAGAGTGGAGATTGCCGGGGCAGCTGCACGCCGCCGGCGTGTTCGGCCGTCTTGCCGAGCCCAGCCTTGCCTCGTCCTGGACGCACACGGACTCCTCGAACGGACTTCGGGGTGTCGCGGCCCCAACGGAGCTTGTGCCCGGGGATGGCACCCGCATTTTGGGGTTCCCGTACGACCGCTCCAGCCTGCAAACTGTGCCCCCGGGCACCGTGCCTGCAGGGCCAGCTTCGCCGCTCGCGGCGCACTATTCCCGGACCCGGCCTGTCCACCCTGCGAGGGGCGCCCCGGGCCAAGCCAGCAGAGTGGCGCCTGTGGTCGAAACGCGGACCACCGCGGTGGTGCAGTCGACGACGGAGGCCTACTCTGCAACGCTGTCCCATGCTTATGCTTCCTGCTCGAACAGATCCTTCCCCGAGCTATCCGCTGAGCAGTCGTTCGCTCAAGGCGTGACTGGGCAGGCCCAGATTGAGAGGGAGCGCTGCCGGTTTGCCCTTCGGTTTCTTGGAAACGGCGTCATTGGCGCGTCTGCTGCTGTCAACCCGCTCAACGGCCCACCCCTTCATGCTCAACTTGTGGCAGAGCCGGTGACTCCCGAGGATGACCTACCCGGTGAGCATGCCCCGTGGCCGGCGCTGGCTTCAGCAGCTGCGGACGGCTCGGCTGACGTTGAGTGGCTGGGGGACGCCCCTCCTGCATCACTTGCAGCGCATGCCGCCTACGCGACTGCTGGGCTGGGTGAAAGAGCTGACTCGGCGCCGCAAGCTGCGCCACTGTGCGCCGCTGGCGTTCCATTTGGCTTGTTGCCCGTTGTCCCGAGCGTTGCCTTCCGCTCTGTGGACGGTCACACCTCCGAGAGAGCTCTTCCAAATTCGACAAGCAATGGCTCAGCCTGGGGCCCGCTTCCAGCGTTGGTGCCTCCTGGGGCGGAGTTCTCCGCCGGCTCTGATGCAGGAGCTTTCCATGCCTTTGCGGGTCTTCGTGGAGCGTTTGGTGGGGATGGCTGGCCCATTGTCTCCGGCCGAGCCAATGCGCTGCTGAAGCAAGCGGGAGCAACTCTCAACAGCACGGTGGGGGGGTGGCTCGGCCCTGGAAGCAGATTCTTGGGGGTGCCGGCCCTCTGGTCCGTGTCCACTGCAACTGGCGAGGCCACGCTCATCCCAGCAGCTTCTCTGTCTCGGGGCACAGAGCACGCATTGCGGTGGTTCGACGACGGCGCGGAAACAGCGGGGTCCGTCAACGTGCCAGGAGCGGAAAGGACGGAGCAATTCTTTCGGGGCGCGACCACACGTGTTGCGCTGCCAATGACTGTGGTGGGGCCAGACGCGGCGCTGGCACCCGTACCAGCCGCACCCGCTGGCGCTGCGGTGAGCATGCGCGCTTGCATGCTGTCCGGCTTCTCGCTTCTGCGGCCTGCAAGCTGGAGCGAGCTGCTGAAGGAGGCGAACTCGCCGTCGAGGCCGAAGGGGTGGGCGATTATGGACACGGTGGACCGATCCAGTGCCTTGCTTGCGCTGGAGGCGGCGGTTGACTTCGCGGATGGCTTGGAGGAAGCTTCCATTTCCAACGGGGCAATTCTTGTGCCGATCGGAAAGGGCTGGGCCAGCATTGACGCCTTTGCCCCGCTGTCAGCATTTTGGGGCGCTGGCGCTCCGTCCTCTGCCGTCGGAGCTGTCGCGCTGGTTCCGGTGAACGGGTCTGCCGTGTCCAAGGCGCAGCTTGGCGATGCGAACCTGACTGCAAAAGCAAGCGTGCGGCAGGCAGACGGCCGTATTGCGGTGTGGGAGGTCCCCAGAGCGTGGTCAGCCGCTGTTTGCACAAAGACCAAAGCCTCCGTGCAGTTCGGCTGTCCCATCCCATGGGCCGTTGCGATATCGAGCAGTCATCCTGTGGTTCCCCCCGTGGAGACTGCAGAGGATTTCGTGGTGCGAATCTCGGGACAGCGGCTGACAGAACCGCGAAGGATGCCAGACGGCTCCTGGCAGGAGGCGCCGGCGAGCGGGCTCGTCGCAGTGCTCGAGAGCCGAGGCTGTAGCACGCTGGATGTCGTGCGCACAGACGTGATCGACTGCGGCCTGCAGACGGGGTCGCCCTTCCCGACCAAGCCTACACCTCGCAATGCGACCAACCTGATGTTGGTGAGCTTCGAAGGCAGTTTACTGAACTGCCCGTCCGGTCCCGTTATCGAAGGCCCCCCCGCTGCCAGGTTCCCGCCAGTGCTGCTCCCGGTGAACGAATCCACGGGGCTGAGGCTCCAGCTGCCTGAGCAGCTTGCTCTGGACGTTGCCCAGCTCCCGCAAGGAGTCGCGGCACCGGATGTCTTGTTAGTCGACGCCGACTCAGTATTGAACGCCACGTCTGCCGCACTGGCAAAGCATTCTTCGGAGCTGTTTGCCATCAAGTTCAGGGCGTCTTCCGGCGTGTTTGTTCATTGGGACCAACCGATTCATGACGTGCTCGTCAGCGCAGCGATTGCGGACCGTGACTGCTTTGCTGTCGACGAGCTGATCGACCCTGCGGCACCCAAGCTGGGGCCCGGGTTCCCCGACCTAGGATTCGAATGCTGGTTCAACCTCTCAGCCCTGGCCAGCGATGCGGCAGCATCGATTGATTCAACGGCACTCGCCCTCGAGAACATCAGGAATGGTGTCACGCCAAGGCCGAGCGCATCTGTGTTTGCGCCGTGGTGGACCAAGTTCCTGCCCGAGTTTGCCGTGGCAGAGGTCCGCTTCGCGACACGGCACGTCGGAGCGGTTGCATCGAACGACGGAGGCCAGATATTTGTTCTCGTGACCACCCCAGCCCCGAATGAGACCGCGCTGTCCAGGTATGCACCAGTGCCCCCTCAGCCCCAGTTGCTGCTTGACCCCACTCCTGGCGTCGAGGTGGTCGCAACGCCGTCCCTGACGCTTCCGGAGTTTCTGGCCGACATGACCATCGGCGGCAACAAGTCCCTGGAAGTGTACCAGCGGCAGGTGCCTCTGCTTCCAGCAAGCCTTGCCAACGTGGAGCGGCTCGTGGAGATCCGGACGCCCGCCAAATTCACGCACCGGCAAATGTCGCCAGACGTGCTCGTGCGAAGGGTGATGAGCATGCAGGTTGGAGGCGTCGCTTGCAAGAGCTTCGAGGCTCGTGCCTCAGGCAGCTACAGCTCCATCCCGCCGTATCGGAACAGCGAGCTGGAGTGCGTGACCACAACCCGCGACCTTTCCGCCGCAGCCAAGTCGAGGGTGAACAGCACGGCCGAGGTCCTCGCCCGCCTTCGGCCCTACAGCCCGTTCAACATGACTCTGTCCGCAACCGACCCTTGGTGGCGCCGGTTCTTGCCGACATACATTGCAGTGGCCGTCGACATCCGTATCCGAAGGCTGTCGGGTGACTTCTCAGGACCCCCACTTTGGCTGGTCGTGGCAGTGGAGGCCCCCCTGCCCGACGAGGCCGCGCTTGCGCCCTTCGAGGCCCTCGCAAGTCCTTCCCCTTCGGCGGCGCCGTCGGCGTCCCCGTCAGTCTCGCCCTCCACATCGCCATCCGCCAGCCCGTCCACGCCGCGGTCGCCAGCAGACACATCGTCAGCATCGCCGTCTCCGTCTGCAACCGCAACGCCAACGCCGGCGCTGTCGGGGTCGCCCGTTCCACCGCCCTCGGCGATGGTAGTGGCCATCGATAGCCTGCCCTCGGCGGGGCTGAGCATCGAGGCCTTGCGATGGCCGTCGCTCCGCAGCGACGTGGCCGTGTGGGACGACTCCACTGCAGCCCCACCGGCCTCCGGCATCAGCGAGAAGGGCAGCCTGTGGTGGCCCCGCCTGCGCGGCAGCCGCCTGGGCGCCCTGCTGAGTGCGCCGCCGGGCAGCGGTCCCACGGCGGAGCGCGGAGTCAGGGTCTTCTTCGGCCTTCGCGAGCTTGCTTGCTCCTGCCTGGCAGATCGGGTCTCGGCCGACGAATCTACCCTGGCCTGCAGCGTTCCGATGCAGGTGCAGAAGGTGCTGACGTGCGCCTGGGAGGCCCTGGGCGCGAGCGACCGCACCCTTGTGTCCAGTGGGAGCTCGGGCGCGGCGCCAGCCGGGATGCACACTCGCTTGAACGTGTCGCTGCAGGCGTCCGGGCTTGCTGCTTCCGCTACCGTGCCACCAGCGGTGCCGCTCCAGCTCAGCGTGCCTGCTGCGCCGATGGTGGCGGCTTGCTTGGACGCAGCGAGCGAGGCGAGGGACCCGTCGAGCTGGCGCACGACTGGGCGCAGCAACGCTTCCTGGCCGTGGTGCGGCTGCGTTTCTCTGCCCGAGGCGTGGGCGCCCGCGCGCACGTCGTCGTGCGGCAACGCGACGAGCCTGCGGCTGACTGTGCCCCTGGTCGCGACGCACTCCGGCCCGTCGCCGCAGTGCCCCGCCGCTCAGGCCTCGTTTGCCGGCCGTGTGCTGCTGGCCGCCCCGCTCCCCAGGCTGGGCACAGGCGCATTGTCCGTGTACGCGCTGTTCCTTCCGCCAGCTGTCGGCGTCGGGGTGGCATCGCAGCGGCGGCCGCTGGCAAAAGGGACGGTCGTGAGCGGCAACGCCCTCAAGGCCAGGTCGGCGGGCGCGGTGTCATTGCGGGTGCGCACCATGTCGGCCGGCCCAACGTTCAACGAGTCAGGCGTGTGGAGCAGCGGCGGCGGTGCGCCGGCGCGCGTGGAGGCCAGCCCTGCCGACATCTGGCGCAGCGCCGAGCCGATGAGCCAAGCGGCTCAGGCCATGGCCCTCGACGACGGGATCACGGCATGGGGCATCACTGTTCGCGTCGGCACCGTGCTGGGGTCGACCCTTGGGCCCGCGGCCACGACGGCAGCCCCGACGGCCGTGGCAGCGGTGCACCTGGACCTGAGTGGCCACTTGGGAAACATCGCCGGTGCTGCCATGATGTCGGGGGCTGTGTCGAGCGAGGCGGAGCTGTGGTCTCCGGCGGTGTCGCTGCTGTCGCTGACCACAACATCGCAGGTAGCCAACGCCTCTGCCAGCGCAGCTCTGGAGCCGACCTCTCGGTTCGCGACGGTGGCGGGGGCGGCCGCGTCGGGCGCCCTGCTCGCTCCCATGACCGAGTCGCGCGCGTGCGGGGCGCTGCCCGTCGTGCTGGGGGCGGTGAGCTCCGCCCAGGGTGGCGACAGCACCGGAGGCACCTTGAGCGAGGACGTGGACTCGAGCGTGCGGACTGCGACCGGGCAAGCCTCGCAGTGGGTTCCGACCGTGGCGGTAGACGACACTCGCGAGGGCCGCGGCAGCGCGCAGGGCGTGGTGGAGTCTGCAGTGGTCTCAGCTCGCAGCAGCACCGAGGGGCAGACGGTCACCTTCGCTGTGCCAGGCGGCGCGCTGGCGAGCGTGCTCCCGGGCACACTCTTGGCGGCCGGCGGAGAGATCGCGGCCGGGGCAAGCCTCCCGGGGGCCGTGGTGCTGGTGCAGCTCCCCGTGGGGCCCGCCGTCGGGGAGGAGGCGGTTGTAAGGTGCACGAGCTCGGACCCCAGCATCGTGTCCGTGGCGACGGCGCTTGGTACGGCGAGCGGACCGGGCGCAGACGCCTCCACCACCGTCGTCACCCGAGCCTGGTGGCTCAGCACCGCGGGCTCGCTCGGGCTGGACAGCGGCGGGCTCGCGCTGTTCTCGGCGGTGCCGGAGGCCACGCGCGCCGCCTCGCCACCCAACGTGACCGTGGCAGTGTGGGGGCTGGATGGCGTCGCCGGGTCGCCAGAGGGCGCCGTGCAGGTGCCGGTGACGTGCAGCATCACCTCGCGCCCAGCAGCGGGCGGCGAGGGCACCGTGGGCGGCGCCGTCTTCACTTCGACTGCGCCCGTTGAGCTGCCCGTGCTGTGGGCGCCGACCACGCTGCCGGCGCTCGGCGAAGCCGTGGCTTCGTTCAACGCGAGCGCTGCGGCAGCGCTTCTGCAAGCGGCCGAGACGGATGGCACCGTCAGCCAGCAAGGCTCGGCAGCTCGCGCGCTTGCCTCCGACGTGGCCTCACTGGACGGCCTGTCCACGTGGCTGCGCGTGTCCGACCGCTCTGCTGGCGTGCGTGGCCACTACCAGGCAGCCATCCTGCGCTCCTACGCGCCATCCAACGTGTCGGCGGACAAGTCATGGCTCGCCTTTGCGCTGCTCGCCGCCGCCGACTCTGCGGCTGCTCTGGCACCAGAGCTGCCAGCGTCGCCACCGAGGCAGTCGCTCACGCAGTTCGAGGCGCAGCTCTCTCGAGGCGACGCCCCATCCGTGGCTGCCGGGGCCACGGCCCTCCTGGGCTCACCCCTCATCCTCCGGGCATCGGGGTCGCGGGAGGTGCTGCTGGTGTGTGCCGGAGCAGCCGCCGTGGTGAGCCGCGGGGTCGACCCCACGCAGGTGGCCGCGGCCAGGTGCTTGGGGGCGGGCGTGCGGGTGTTCGTGGGCACGGCCGAGGCAGAGGTGCTTGAGGTTGTGGGCTCAGGGGTCGCAGCGCGCGTGATGCTGCCGTCGCTGCGCTGCGCGTGCGCGGGCGGGTCGGCCGCTGATGCGTCTGCTTCGGCGACGACGAACGCCTCGCTGCCGCCGGCTGGCACCGCGCTCGTGCAGGCGCCAGCATTTGCCAGCGTTCCCGGCAGCAGCGGCAGCGCAGCCAATGACGCTGGCTGCGGGTCTCGCCCCCTCGTTGTGGTCAACCCTGCTTTGATGCTCCCCGGCGACGCGGAAGCCGGCGTTGTGGCGACAGGCCGGAGCGCCGGGGCGGGAGGCTGTCTCAGCACGCCTGGCTCGGCGGCGACCGGTGCCGGTGCCGGTGCAGGTGCCGCGCCGCTCATCGTGACGTGCGATGCGGCAGCCATGGCGGCGAGCCATGCCGCTCTGGCGCCGCAACTGGTGGCGGGCGCCCGGCTGGGAGGCTGCGTGGCCGGGGCCTCGGGCATCGGCGCAGACGCTGCGGCCCGCGTGACGCAGCTCCTGCAAGGGTCGCGGCGCATGCGCATGGAGGCGTCTGCGGACGCTGGGTCGGCCAGCGCTGTCGGCCTCGTCGCTTCCACGGCCTCGAGGCGCTCCACGGTGACGGCGTTGTCGGCGGCCGGGCTGTCCTTCACGGCTGCCTGCGTGGGGTACCCTGCGCCCGGGGCGCTCTGCATGGACGCGGATGCCGTGCGAGGCGGTCTGGTCTGCGCGTTTGGGGCGGGCGACGAGTGCGCTGCCTGCCCCCGCGGCGCCATGTGCCCTGGCGGCTTCGCCGCGCTGCCGTTGCCTGGCTACTGGACCGACGACGCTTCGAGCTCCCGCGCCATCGTTCACTGCTCCACCCCGAGCGAGAGTCGGTGCCAGGGCTGGTCGCAAACCAAGGCAGCTGCGCTCTGTGGCGAGGGCTTCACGGGGCACGCATGCGGGACCTGTTCGGTGGGGTTCCGCCCCGACGCCGTCGACGGGTGCGTCGCGTGTCCAGAGGGCAGCCCGCTGGAGCTGCTGCTCCTGCCTGTGGCTGTCTACGGCGGCATGGCGGTCGGCCTGGTGCTGCTGACTGTGGGGGGGCTTCGCTTGCTCGCGATCATGACAGGCGCCACGCCCACTCGAGTTGCCCGGTCGGCGGCGCAGTTCGCGCTGTGGGCGGTCCTGCTGCTCCAGACCATCTCGCAGGTGGGACGCGCGTCGCAGCCGGGGCTGGCCCCGGAGCTGGCGCGGCTGTACGGCTGGCTGTCCGTGTTCGAGCTCAACCCTGGTCTGGCTGTGCACCCGGCCTGCATCGTGGGCAGCCCGCTGTTTATGGAGAGCGTGGTCATTGGCCTCGTGGGGTGCCTATCCTTCCTGGCCGTCGTGGCCATAGTGCTTGTGAAGCGACGCACCGTCCTGCCCGCCCTCCGCCGGCTGCCAGCCCCTCCTTCCGCAACGAGCTCCGCCGCGGCCGGGCGCAGCTCGCTAGTTCAGCAGGTGCCCCTGCGGGAGGGCACGTGCGGCCTGGTGGCCAAGCTCTCGCTGACCGGCACGAGCGTCGCCTTCGCCCTCGCTGTCAACACGGCTCTGGGGCTCCTGAACTGCGTCCCAGGGTCGCGGGCAAGCGGCACAGAGGGCCAGCTGGTGCTGGGGTCGAACCCCTTCATGGTCTGCTGGGAGGGCGTGCACGGCATGCTTGCGCCTGCCGGCGGGGTTGTCCTGGGGCTGGCCACCACGGCCGTCGCGTTGGCAGCGTTCGATTCGTGCTGGCGAGTGGAATCGGCAGCCGCCGCGTCCACAGACGCAGGCGATGTCATCTACGGAGCAGGTTGCTGCTGCTGCCGCCGGCGGGGCGCCGGGACTCCGCCCGCCAAGGCGCGATCGGCGCTGCAAGCGCCTGCAGCCAAGTCCGTCACGGGCGGGGCTGGGGTAGTGAGCGGCGATGCGGGCGGCGGAGCCGGCAGCAAGCTGGCCGCCTCACCCGGCTTCAGCTTCGTCAGCCCCATGCAGCGAACGCCGCGTGGCAAGGGCGAGGCCCGCGGCCCCTCGGAAGCTGCTGCCGCTGCGACTGGGGCGTCCACGCCCAGCACGGCGGCGCCGGAAGACGCTTTCAAGCCCACGGCGACCCTCGAGGCGCACGTCGAAGCCATGTCCTCGCTTGCTCCGCTCCTGCAGGCGGAGTATAGGCCCCGCGATGCGCCCGTGATGCGGTTGGCCGACCTGGCCCTGATCGCCGTCCTGGGCGCAGTGGGCACATTCTTGGGGCCAGAGGCGGCCGCAGCCCATGCGCTGGCCAGCGGCGGCGACGCCGCGACCGCAGCTGAGGCCGCGGTGGCGGACTACGGGGTCGCCGCCACCTGCGTCATCGCGGCCGGCTGCCTGTCGCTCGTGCTGCTCGTGCGGTGCGGTTTCGCAGCGGGCGGCCCGTACATCCCCGAGGACGCCTGGAAGCGGCCGATTCGCATCGGGTCGCTGCTGCTGGTGGTGGCGGCCTCGGCTCTGAACACGCTGAACGCCAAGGCCGCCCTCGCAGCGGCCCAAGCAGACCCGTCGGCAGCCCAGCTGGGCGCGGCGGTGCGAGTGGTGTCCTTTGCCGTGCTCGTCCTCGCGGTGGGCACGCTGCTGGCGCTGCTCGTCGGCTTCTGGGTGAGCATGCTGAACCTCTCGTGGGCAGACGCCGACCCAGCCGCCAAGGGCACGAAGCGGGGCAGAGTCCCTTGCCTGCTGGCGTGCGCTCGCCGGTGCGGCCTCCGGGTTGAGAGGCCGCCTCCCGAGGTGCTTCGGCGCGCCTCGGTCGTGCGGGGAGCCTCGCCGCGGCTTGCTGCAGCGCCAGCGGGAGCGCCACACTCTCCCGCGGACGACGAGGTCGCGGGAGGCAGCGGCGCCTCGGACGGGAAGCTGCTGGCGTTCCGCTTGGACGGCGATGCGTCTCCTGCGGTGAGCAACCCGCTTCGGGGCGTGACAGCGATGGCTTCGTCTCGAGACATCAAGAAGCTGCCGAAGCTCAAGTCGACTCCGGCAGCTCCGTCGGACAAGCTGGCCGGCGCGGCCCTGGCGCTGTCCGTCGCGAAGCGGCTCCGCTCGCGTGCTGCCAAGAAGGCCCTGCTTCCCGAGCAGCTACCAGCGCCCGACTCACCGCAGAGCGGCCCCAGCTCGCTGCTCTCCAGCTCGCGGAACCTGCTCTCGGGCTCTGCCGTCTTCCGCGACGGGGACGCTCGCGCCGACCGTGTGGGCGGAGGGCTGGTGCGAGCTGCCGATCGAGCCTCTGGCCGGGTATGACGCAGCGTATGCGTCCCCTCGAACGGTGATTTCTTTGCGTCCCCAACGCACTGCAGCGTCAACGATTGAACTGGTTTTCTCTGAGTGCGCACAGAGCAACTCGCTGTTGCCGAATTCTCGAAGCCCAAGCTGCCGCCAGCACGGACCGGACACTCGCGACATGTCGAATTGCGCGCCACTCTCGCTGCACGCATCGCGCGCCTGCCTCCCGTCACTCTGCCCGAGCGGCTCAACTCCAAACCCAGAGCAGCTTGGCAGAGCTGCACTTCGGGTGCCGCCCCTCAACCAGCGCCGGCCCGGCTCCCACCCTCGCACTCGTGCATCCCCCCGCACCTCCCCGCCCCCGCTCTCCCCTCACAGGGGACGTTGCAAGACTATGCGCAACGCTGTTCGCATCGCTTTCTCCGCGGCCTCGCGCCATTCTGGCCGCGCAAGCATGAGCACCTCTCTGCTCCAGGCCGCAGCGGCTGCGCCGCCCGTCTCGTGCGAGTCTGGAGAGGCCCCGGCGCCAGTGTCCTGCGAGGGGGGCATCCACAACGGGTTCTTCCTTGCCTCTTGCGAGGACGTGGCCGCGGCGCGGGTGGCCGGCCTGCTTCCGCACGATGTGGCCCGCCTGTCCGCGGACGGCGGCCACGCCAGCTTTGCAGCCGAGCAGGGCTCGGCGAAGGCCTCCCTGGGCACGGTGGTTGTGGTGAAGAGCGGGGGCACCCCCGGCGGCGACGACTGCGGGGCAGCTGCTGCCCGCACCGCGCTTGCCAACGCGGTGCGCCAGGCGCGCTCGACCAGCGGCGCCCTCAGCAAGACGTTCGGCGAGCCCCTGCCGCGCACCGCCAGCGTGGCATGCTCTGCCGCAGCGGCCGCGGCAGTGGGCGGCAGCGCCAAGGCCGCCTTCCTGGCCACTCAAGCCGTTCTGCTGGGCGACAACCTGTTCAACCAGTACAAGACCGACCCGACCTCGGCGGCGAGCGAGCTTGCCAGCGTCGGCCTGCGCGTGCCCGCGGAGGGGGCCGATCTCGAGGAGGCGCAGGCGTCCTCTCGCCGCGCCGCAGCCCTTGCCGCCGGCTGCGCCCTGGCCCGTCGCACCGCGGGCGAAGGCGCCGACGTCGCCACGCCGGCCGCCCTGGAGGGCCTCGCCCGCGCCGTCGCTGACGAGGCCAACCGCGTCCCCGGCCTCACAGCGACCGTGCACGTGGAGGCGGGCGAGGAGCGCCTGGTAGAGCTGGGCATGCGCCTCTTCGCTGCCGTAGGCCAGGCCGCCGGCAGGGCACGGCCCGACACGCACGCTCCCCGGCTCATCACGATCACGATGCGCCGTGACGCCCCGGCTGGCGAGGGCGCTGCCGACGAGGGCTCTGCCGTGGTGTGCCTGGGCAAGGCCGTCTGCTTCGACTCTGGCGGGCTGAACCTCAAGCCGACGGGGTCGATCGAGGAGATGCACATGGACAAGGGCGGGGGCGCGGCCGTGCTGGGGGCGGCCCTCGCCACGGCGCTGGCCGGCGGCCCGCCGGCCGACGGGCTGTCCTACGTGTTCGCCGTGGCGGCGTGCGAGAACGCCATCGACGCGCACAGCTACAAGCCCCACGCCATCATCAAGTCGCTGCAGGGTCGCACAGTGGAGGTTGGCAACACGGACGCGGAGGGCAGGCTGGTGCTCGTGGACTCGATGACGCACCTGCAGCGGGAGCACAAGACCAAGGTGCTCGTGGACGTGGCCACGCTCACCGGGGCCTGCGTCATTGCGCTTGGCGACTCCGCGGCCGGCCTTTTCTCGAACAACGACGCCCTCGCTGCCGCCATCACCGGTGCCGGCGAGGAGGTCGGGGAGACGTTCTGGAGGCTCCCTGTGCTGCCTGCGCACCGCGCAGCGCTCAAGTCGACGCGGGCGGACTTGCGCTCCACTGGCAAGGGGCGCGGGGGCGGGGCCAGCACGGCAGCCGCCTTTTTGGAAAAGTTTGTCGAGGACGGCGTGCGCTGGGCGCACCTGGACATCGCCGGCCCTGGCATGACCACCGAGGCCGCGGGAATCCACTGTGCCGGGGCGACGGGCTACGCGTCCCAGACGCTCGCGCAGTGGGTGCTGTCCGGCAAGGCCTCGGAGGCCGCGCGCGCCTGAGCGTGTGCTTTGTCTCGCTGCACGGCTTGCTCCCCTTTTGGCGCCCCCCCCCCCCGCCCACGCAACTCGGAACCTGCCACTTCACGCGCCGCTGCACGCGCACAAGCCGCGCTTGGTTCGCTGACTCGCCGGGGGCGGCCCTGTCGAGCAGTGGTTGCCGCAAGCTCTGCCGCCGAATGTTGCCTCGCGCACGATGCGCGGCCCCTCACTTGAGTGGGCGTGGAGCGCGCCAACTGGCGGCGGTCCACGTGTGACTCGGGGTGATGCGCCACGTGCTTGTGCTGGCGCTTGCCTTGGCGGCGCTCGCCCCTGAAGCAGTATCACGTGAGAGCGAGCCCGCCGCGCGGCTTCAACGTGGCGCTGCCATGCCCGCGCCAGGTCCCGGCTTCTGCTCGAGGGCGCTGGCCGCGATGGGCACAGAGCAGGGCCGCCGGGTCTGGGAGGCGAGCATTGCCAGCGTGGCGAGGACGCCTGTGCGAGCCGCGAGGCGAGCCCGTGGGGGGGGGCGGGGGCACACAGAGCTGCCAGCACGCTTCCGCAAGCGCGGTCCTCGCCACGGCGTGCGCCATCGCAGGGCCGGAAGGCAGCTCTGGGCGAGCGGGGGTGCACCCGGGCAGTAGATCCGGGGCCGCGGCCAGTGCCGGAGCGCCTCAGGCGCCCCGGCTTGGGCCGGCCCCAATCGACGACGCTCACACCGAGGCGCACCTGAAGCCGTCTCGCTATGCCAAGCTCCCTCCCCACAACCTGGCCATCCCTGGTGTTCACCCCCACGCAGAAAGCTCCGGCACGGGGCCGGGTGCGCCGCCGGCGGCCAAGGGCGCCCGGGAGAAGGCTGCGCCCAAGGCGAAGCCGGCGACTCTCGTGTTCAGCACGCCCGACAGCCTGTACGCCGAGGCCACACGAGGCGCCGCAGCGGAAGCCGTGGCCCGCGCAGCCGATGCCGCCGCTGTGGCTGCGAGGAAGTCTGGGAAGGATGCAGATTCGGGCTCCGTCCAGACGGAGAGCAGCCTCGACGTGCTGCGCCGGGAAGGGCTGGGGGGCGCCTCGGGCTCGTCTCGGGGCGGCAGCGCCCCCGTGGACGAGGGCGTGGTGCCTGGCAGCCCGTTTGCGTCGGAAGCGGGCGCCGATGTGGAGGCGTTCCCGCTTCTCGACCACCTGCTGTCCGCTGCCGACTCGGGCCGGCTGAGCGAGACAGCGGCGACGCGCGCGCTGCGGGGGGAGGCAGACGCGCGGTCTGCAGGGCGGCGGGGGGAGCTGGCGGATTTGGACGCCGCTGCAGCCGTCGGCATTCAGCAGCCCACCAGCCTGAGCGCGCTGGTCAAGGCGGTGGCCGCTGACGACACTCTGGCAGAGGGCCGTTGGTCGGCTCTGCAGGCCGTGCTGGGGGACGCCGCCACAAGCGGCGTGGCCGCCGCGCTGCGGGCTCGGTGCGACCGGCTCGAAGCCGTCGGGGCGGTGGCTGGCCAGCAGTCCTCGTCGAGCGCGCCCGCCTCCTGGAAGCCGGGCAGCGGGCAGCTTGGCGGGCTGGGCGGCAGCGGCAGCGGCAGCGGCAGCGGCGGCGATGCTTCGTCGGGACAGACAGATGAGGGCACCGAGGGGCGGGCATCCGTCAGCGCCGCCGCAGCCCTGGTGGAGGAGGTGGGGAAAGTGCAGCTGCTCAAGTCTGCAGAGGCGCCCACGCCGGCAGACGTGGTGGCAGCGGCGCAGGCGGCGGCTTCGCGCGCCTGGTCGTCCGCCGCACTGGGCTCCCTGGCAGCGCGGGCTGCGCGAGAGGCGGTGGCGAGCGCGGCGGCCAGCAGCCCTGCGCTCGCAGCAGCCGCGGTAGAGACGTCGGCGCCCGGCAGCGGCGCCCCCGCGCTGCCCCCGCCGCCGGCCTTTCTCACGATGGCAGCTGGCGACGGAAGCGCGCTCTCCGTGCCCCCAGAGGCGGTGGCGGCGCCGTGGCTCGTGCTGGGGTCCGGGATGGGCGGGTTTGCGGTGCGGGCGGCGCAGCAGCTTCGGAACACGACTGTGGTGTCTGTGTCGTGGCCAGTGCGCGGCGCACACCCCGCTGGCTCGCCCTCGGCGCTCGCGAGCGGGGTCGCCCTCGCTGCAGGCGCGGCGGCCGCGCCCCACGGCGGGCTCCCCTCGGACCCCGCCACGGGCTCCGTCACGTCGGCATCGGACGTGACGTCGCCGGCCACAGCTCTGGCCAGCGTGCGGGACGCCATGGGCCTCGGCAACCTGGTAGTCACGGAGGCGCCGGTTGACGACGACCTCGTCCTCTCTCTCGCTGCGAGGGCAGCGGTGGCGGACGCGGTGGCAGCGGACCTCCTGGCGCCGCAAGCCGCGTCGCACGTGGCCCCGGTGGCCGCTGTGGTGGCGGGCGACGCTGCCGCCGCCCGCCCGGCCCCGCTGCGCCTCGGCCTGGTGGCGCTGCTGGATCTGGCCCCGCTGGCCAACGACCGCCTCCCCCACGAGGTGGAGGCCTTTGTGGGCTCCCTCCTGGGCCTCGCGCGCTTCGTCGTCCTGCCCAAGGCGCTGCCGGAGCGACGCTTCTTCTCCTTCTGGTCTGGCGCCGCGGCCCTTGTTGAGGCCGCGGCAGACAAGGTTGGCCTCGTGGTCACCGTTCGCGAGCTCGGACAGCCCAAGAGCGGCTCGGCCTCGTCGTCAGCCTCCCGCTGGCAGTCCTCCTCCTCCTCCTCCTCCAGCAGCTACCCCTGGGGCCGCAACATGGGCGCGGACAACGGCCGGGACGCCCCCGGCGACGAGATGCCGGAGCCGCCAAAGCCGTCTCCCGACCTCGTGCTGGTGGCAGTGCAGACTCCTGAGGAGGCGTGGGCGGAGCGGGCAGCCTTCGCAGCGGCGAAGAAGCGGCTTGGCAGCGCGGCCGCGTCGTCGGGCTCGGCTGCTCAGGCTACGCCTGGCTCTGCATCACCTGGCTCTGCCGGCACCGCATCCAGACCCCCGTACGGCTCTGCCGCGCCGCCGTCGCCGTCGTCCGCGGGCGCAGGCACGGCTTCCAGCGGCACCGCCGCCTCCGCTGGGTCTGAGGCGGCCAGCTCTGGCGCCAAGGCCGTGGAGCGCCTTCGGGAGCTAGGCTCCTTCCCTGCGCGCGTGGCCCTGGCCGCAGGGCACGGTGCCGACCCAGCAGCCGCCGAGGCGGCCGTGCTGTCCCCTGCGTCGCTGGGAGGCACGTGCGTGGCGTCGTTGGTGCGGTTCACGCAGTCCATGGTGGAGGCGGCAGTGGACGACGCCATTGCCGGCTTGGAGGCCAGGGCTGCCGCCCTCGCGACTCCGCCGTCCAGCCCCGCCCAGGCGTCACTGGACCCCCGGAAGACGGCCTCCACGGCTAGCCTTTGGGGCACGTCTGGAGAGCAGAAGCTGGACCCGTTCGGCCGGCCTCAGACGCCCATTGCGGTCGAAGCCCCGCACAAGCGAGCCTTGAGGCGCCTCAAGACTGTGAAGCCGCACTTTGTGGCGGCCGTCACAGCAGCCCTCGGGGCAGCAGGACTGTCCTCCGCCGGCCCCGACTCGGCAGCCGCTTTGGCCGCCGGGCTGTGGGGCCAGCCGCTGGACCCGTTGCCCCTGGGATTCCCGCTTGACGTGCTGCTGGCTATGGGGCTGGGAAGCTCGGACAAGGAGGGGCTGTTCCACCAAATGGTTGCCTCCGGCAGAGTGCCGGCCTACTCCCGGCCGGACCGGCTTCAGGTGACCGCGTACGGCGTCGAGGGCTGCGGCCACCACGGCTCGCCCTCGCACCCCGCCGACTCGCTCCCCAGCCTCGACGCAGACATGGGGGACGAAGCGAAGGAGGCGGAGGAGGAGGGGGAGGAGGAGGAGGACGTGAGGGAGCCGGAGGCGCTGCGGACCGCTGCGCTTCCGAGCTTCGGCGCCGAGCGCAGTGGCAAGGCCCCCAGTGGCCAGACTCCCGACTCGGTGTTCTCCAGCCAACCCAGCACCGTTGGGCAGTCCTTCCCTCCCAACGCTGCAACGTGGGGGCGGGCCATTCGGTCAGCCCAGCCAGCTGCTGAGGCCGAGTCAGAAGCCAAGGACACCGACTCTGTGCCTGCAACGCTCTCCTCGCGGGGCGAATTCGTGGGGGACGAAGCTACAGCCTACGCTCCAGCAGCCGCTCCCATTGGCCCTTCCACGCCTGACAGGCCCACCAGCCGGCCTTTCACGGCCCCCTCAGCCAGCGGCGACGCCGCCGAAGCCAGCTCGTCGTCCTCAGCAAGGCAAGCCAAACCTGCTGCGCAAGACGAAGGTATCCCCTCCTCGCCGCATCACTCCAGCCGCAGTGGGCCGGAAGCTGGCAGCGATGCTGGCGGCGCCGCCGTCAAGGCCGGCACGCAGTCTGGTCGCTCGGCCGGCTCCGACGCACCTTCCAAGACGGCGTCGAACTCGGCAGACTCCTACGCGTCAACGGCCTCGTCCTCGGCCGCGCCGCCGCCAGCCGGCCCCGCGTCCTCAGCTTCCGCCACAAAGGCGGCCGAGGGCGGGCTGCCGCCGCCGAGCGGCAAGGGGCTGCGCGGGGCCGCGGGCGGCGCATCGCGGGCCGGCGAGCGGCGGCTCCTCGGTCTGCTGGAACCTGCCCCGTGGGCCAGGGAGGAGGCTGCCGCGGCGGGCATCATCGCCGCGGCAGCCGGGTCGTCACCGGGGGCTGCTGCCGCCATCGCAGCGTCTGTCGGCAGCCCTGACGGCGGCCACCCCTCCGAGCCAGCTTGGGCTCCGTTCCGGCCCGCCGACGCGGGGGCGGGCTCCCCCAAGCGCCTCAGCGGCTGGGCCAAGGAGCACGCCTCAGTGCAGAGCCGCGTTGCGGCAGAGCAGGGATCAGGCCTCGCGTCGCTCTGGCCAGCTCTGCAGGCAGAGCTCCAGCCGGCGCTGTCTCCGGAAGTTGGGCCCGGCGCGGCCGTGCTCGTGGCGGGCGACGAGCTGTCCCTGCTCGCGGCCAAGATCGCTCGCGCCATGCCTCGCGCGGCTGTGGTGGCGCTGGCGCAGCGGCCGTCCTCAGTGGACCCCACCTCCCGCTTGGCGTCGCTTCTGAAGCTTCGGAACCTTTTGCTGGCGCGGGGCCGGCTCACCCCAGCGCGAGTGAACGCGCTGGCCGCGGTGCCCGACCCGTTCCGCCTCCAAGTGCTCGGAACTGGCTGGACGAGCCTGCTGCTGCATGCCGCCGACGCCCCCGAGGCGGCAGAGGCGGCGCTGGGCCGCGTGCTTCGACTGGCCTCCTCCACGCTGCTCCAGCTCCCCGCCTGGCCGGAGCTGGCGTCGGGGTTGCTCTCCGTGCGGGGCGGCGCCGCGTCCGCGGACATGTGGGCGGGCTCCAGGGGAACGGCGGGCACGCTGGCCGCCTGCGTCGCGGCGGCTCGCGCCCGAGGCGCCGACGCCGCCCTGCACGGACCCCTCTCCGCCTCGGCCGCCTGCGCCTGGGAGGTGCTCAGCGGTGTCGGCGGCGGCGACGCCTCCCAGCCGGAGGCAGGGGGTATGGGCCAGAGCGCTGACGTGCCGCTCGAGGACATTCTCGGCGCGGCCTCCGCCCCGGGCGCGGCCGGCGTCGCCGCACCGAGCCGCGTCGCTGCGGAGGAGCGCGCGTCAGCGCGCGCAGAGTCCTCATTTGCTCAGCCGGGTTCGGGCGGCTCTGCCACCACGGCGGCCGATCGGCTGAACACGTTCCGCTACGGCTCTGCTGCGCTGAGCGAGCATGCGGCGCTCAAAGCAAGGTACGACCCCTCAGGGGACAGCTCCCCTGTTGCGGCCGACGACCCCGCAGCCGCCTCGGCTGGCCGCCTCGGCTCCGTGTTCGCCAGCCGCGCCGCGTCGGCTGACACGCCTCTGGCCCGCTTCCGCCCCCTCGCCCGACTTCTGGCCCGCGCCGCCCGCCTGGCAGGCCTCCCGCACGCCTCGTTCCGCTTCGTCACCGAGTCGGCGCCCGCCCGGGCCGCCGCAACGGCGGGGGCCCGTCGCGAGGCCGACGCCAGCCAGCTCTTCGCCACGGGGCGCGTGTTCCTCCGGGTCGACGTCGCTCCGTGGGCGCGCCGCGACGCCCCCGCCGCGGCTCCCCGGGCCCCTCCCGCCTTCCCCCTCGCCGTGCCCGTTCCGGCCACCGCCTCCACCTCGTCCTCCTCCTGGCCGGCGGCTGGCCCGCTTCTCTCCGCATCGCCCGGCGTGTCGCTCCACACGCTGCTGGTCCTGGGCCTCGTCCCCGCCCACCGGGCCGAAGTGTTCCGCATGCACCTCCGCCTGCCCCTGCCCCTCGTCGCGGCGGCCTCTGCGAGCATGGGATGGTCCCCGCGACCCGCCTCGGCGGCGGCCGCCCCGGCCGGCAGCCCCCCCGCCAAGGCAGCCGGGCCGGCCTCCCCCGCGGCGCTGGCGCCGTGGGCGGTGAGGTTCATGCCCCCCGCCACCGCGGCGGCTTTGCAGGCGGTGGAGCCGAGCGCCGCAGCGTGGATGCGGCTTGGAGCCGACCCCCTGGCAGCTGGGCCCGACGCCCCCGGAGCGTCGAGCGGCGCCGGGGCCATGTCCGCGGCGGCGCGAGCGGCTCTGGAAGACGCTGTGCGCTCGTCCGGGGCGGGGAGGCTTGCGGTGCTGGTCGTGGCGCCCGAGGCGGTTTCGGCGCGCGCCCAGTCCGTGGCTGGCGGCGGAAGCAGCAAGCTAGGCTACCTGCCAGCGCGCCGGCTGTGGGTGTGGTCGGGCAACCCTGCAGAGGAGGCTGCGACGCCAGAGGGCGGCGCCGAGGGCGCCTTGGCCTGGGCAGCCATCTCGTCGCAGCTGCCGCGCCTGGACACGGCTTCGGGCGGATCGGCAGGAAAATTCTCGGCAATCGACCTCGAGTCCGGGGCTGGCGCCCTCAGCCTGCGCCTCGCCCAGGCCTACCCCGAGGCCACCGTGGTGTCCGTCGAGCAGTCCGCCACGCTCACGGACCTGCACCTCGCCGCCGCGATGCGGCGCGGGCTTGGCAACGCCGTCCTCTGCCGCAAGCAGGTTGACCCCGCGCTGGTACACTCGCTGTACAAGTCCCCAGAGTTCCTCCGCTTCCTCACGCTGGGGCCTGACGTCCTGGACCTCGTACGCAGGCACGGCCTGTCCGGGGCCGGGGACCTGCTCGGCTACGCCATGGGCTCTGCCGCCACGAGCTTCCTCCGCACCCCGGAGGCCGCCAGCCTCTCGCTGGCCTTCACCTCCCTCTTCCACAGCTACCCGGACCCTGACTGGATCGCGCCGCCGGCGGCCTGGGGAACGCCCCACGGCCGCCAGAGCTCCCGCCACGCGTCGGCGGGGGCGCGCGCCGGCTCCCCCTATGCTGCCGCCGGCGCTGGCGCCGGCGTCGGCGAGCACGCTGCCATGGCGCCCCTGGGCGGGGAGAGCGCCGTCGTGGACCCAGGCTTCGCGGGCCGCTTCTCGCTCGCGTTCCACCCGCGGCCGCTCTTCCGCCGCGCTGAGGCGCGCATCCTGTCCTCCCTCGCGAAACCGCCCGGGGGCAAGCTCCACGTCGCGGCGACGCCCGTGATGGCCGCGCTGCCCGTGGCCCCTGACTGGCCGGCGATGGGCTCCGGCGTGATCCGCGTGGACGTGGTCAACATGTCCCGCCACGTGAACCACCATTTCCAGTCGGAGAAGGACGGCCACGACCGCACCTACACGCTCATCGTGCAGGGCAACGCGACCGCGCACGAGGCGCTCGACCAGCTGGCGCCGGCGCAGCGCTCCGACCCCCGGGCGGTGTACCGCCTGCTGGACAAGGGCAACCACCCCAACGGGGGGGGCGTGGTGAGCGTGCGGCTGACACGGGACAAGGACAAGGCCGCCATCCCGTACGTGACGGTGCACGGCGTGACGCTCATCACGGTGCTGCGCCTGGGCCTGCTCGCCCCGCTCCGCGCGCGGGCGTACGGCCAGTTCGTGCACCTGCCGCTGTACCAGGACATGGCACCCTGGAACATCGTCTTCCTCGGGGCAGACCTGGACTACATCGACTTCGACACGCGGGACCACACGTACGACGCCGTGGTGCCGCGCGCGTACGAGGTGATGGAGGTGCTGTTCAACTACAAGCGCACAGTCGAGGACTTCAAGATGTGCGGCGGCAAGGCGGGCAACCCCTACAACTTCCCCTACGTGTCAGAGTGCGTGCAGAGCCCGGACTTCTCGGGCCCGTGCAAAGACTCCAAGGTCCCGGTGCCGTGCGGGGACGGCCGCTGCCACTCCGACTACGTCAGCTGCCTGCGGTCCATGGCCGAGGAGGCGGATCGCAAGAGGGGGCCTGGGCACTGGGCCGGCGTGGGGCTAGAGGCAACAGACAAGGCGTTCCGGCGCCAGGGCCTGCGGGGCTCGGCCGGCGCCGGCGAGACATCTGAGGCGTCGCTGTTCGAGGCGCTGCAGGCGTCGCTGCCGCCGTCCATCGGTGCAGCGCGAGCTCCGGAAGCCCACCAGACCGCATCGGCGTGGCTCGACAGCCGCGCCGGGCGCGATGCCCGCCTTGCTGCGCACGGGCGCTGGGAGATGCGGTCATAGCCGTGCGCGGCTAGCTGCTGGCGGAAGGGGAATCACGTATGAGTGCGCCGGGCTGCGCTGCCGCACACCGTGCCTGCGCAACGTTTGGCGCTCGCTCCGCGCGCTGCTGGGCGCCGTGCCTCGCGCTGGCCACACAGATACCCGGCCACAGCTCGCTCAGGGCCCCGGTTCATCCGCCCGCCTCCCAACCAACGCGCGGCCCGCAGCCTCAAGCGCCTGGCAGCTGCGAGTCGCTGGCAGAGCGGGGACGGGCAGAGAAAGTCGGCGAAGCCACATTCACTCCGCAGACTCACGCGCTGGCATGCCCGGACATCATGACCCGAAAGGCGCGAGCGTGTGGATCGAGACCGAAATCATAGACGACGAATCCTGGGACGGCATGGGGACTCCCGGCGCAGCCGGAGGCGGCGGCCAAAGCGTGCCCGCCACGTTGCCAACCCCCGTTATTGTTTCGCTGGCCGCGCTGCTTTTGGCGATGCTGTGGGTCGTGGCCCGACGGGCGCTGCAGCAGCGGGCCGCAGTGAACGCAGACTCTGCTGCCACCGAGGTGGAGGCCGCCCGGACGCTGACTGACGCGGCGGCAACGTTTGTCCACAAGCTTGGCGGCTGGGCTGCCATCGCGGCCCTGCGGCCGGAGGCCCCGGCGCAGGCCGCGCCCACGTTTCGGCTCTCTGACTTCATCGACGAGTGCGACCCCAAGAGCCGCGCCCAGACCCTCGTTGCAGGGTCGCACGGGGTGCTGGACTTGCTGGGCGCCTTCGCGCACGTTGCGACGAACGCAAGCTCCGGCCGCGCGCGCCGTGTGGCAAGTCTCGCGAGGCAGGCAGTGTGGGACGAAATCAAAGCAGAAGTGGACCGCGCCACGAGCCCCGAGTCGGTGGAGGACGTGAGCGGCGACATCGAGCGCGCCCTTGCCCGAGTCGGCCGCCTGAACGGGCTCCTCGGCTTGGACCCGCACCACGGCACCGAAGACGGGCCAGCAGGCGAGGACGCAAGCTCTCCGTCTGCGACCCCCCGGGGGGCCAGCGCTGGGCGCGGCGCGGAGGACAGAGTTTCGAAGCTGCTTCGCCGGCAGCTGACCGCCGCTCGGGTTTACGCGCTGCGCACTCTGCGACTCGCCTCCAGCGACGAGTGGTCTCGGGTGCCCGACCGCTTCACGGGCCTCAGCGCTGCCGACGACGCAGCAGCCCCTCTGGCCTCCCACCCGTCCCTCGCGCTCGACAGCGCGCCAAGCAACCCCGAGACGCCGACGAAGCCGCCGAGCGCCCGCGACGTCTCGGCCAGTCGCAGCCCATCCGCGAGCACGCCCTCCCGGGTCCGCCCGTCGCATAGCTCCGCCCGCGACGAGGCCGCGCTGTACCTATCCACCTGCATCCGGGGGGACGCGCCCTCGTCCCATGACGCCGCCGACCTCGCCGTGAGCGTGAGGGACTGCGGCGGTTTCGTCGGCCTGCTCGGGCCCGGCGCCATGCAGCGCGCCACCAGCGTGCAGGCAACCTCCGCGGCGCGCCAGGCGTACCAGCTGGTCCTGCGGGCGGGCGGAGCCGACGACCGAGCGATGGCGGCCGCTCTCTCCACCTTCCACCAGGTCCACGGCTCAAAGTGAGCACGAAGGCGCAGAGCGTCACAGCACCGCGTTCGCTTCCCCCCGCTTTGCCGTTCCAGCGCGCCAGCGTGCCAGCGTGCCGGCGTGCCAGCTCTGCGTGTGCCCTTCGTATCTTCGCCCGTGCTGCCCGCAGTGCCATCGTGGCTGCCGTGGCGACTGCAGCAGACGAGACAAGGCGGCTCAGCGACGAAGTTGCTCATGGCAGAGCTGCGGAGCAACGCCGGTGGTCCCGCGACCGGCTGATGACCGCGGTGGAGGATTTGGGCACCCGCGCCCTCTCCGCTGCCCCGAGCCTCGCAGGGTCTGCCAGGCGCCTGCTGAATGCTCTGATGCTGTGCGCGGCAATTGCCGCGGGCCTGTGGCTGTCCGCAGACCTTGGGGCCTCCGTAGCGGAGCGGGCGTGGACGCAGCTGGGTGTCACCAAGTGCTCGAGCAGCGCGCTCGGGTCGCTTGCTGGCCGGATGTGGATCGGCCGGCTCGTGGGGTGGCAGGCGGGCGCGGGCGAGACAGGGGTGGCTGACTCGTGCCGCGGCGTCGCCTTCCTGCTGGGTCTCCTGGCCGCAACCGCCGTGACATCCTGGCTGCTCGGCGCCCGCACCGCAATGGCGCTCCCTCTGGTGTTCTTGGCGGCGATGCTTGCCAAGGAGGTCGCCGTGCGCGCGAGCGAAACGGTGCTTGGCCCTGTGGCGGTCACAGTTGCCGTCAGCGCATTTGCCATTGTGGCAGCGGCGCATGCTGCAGCGGCCTGTCGTGCTGCCCGGATCAGCGCCCGTCGGGCGGCGCTGCGTGCGATGGACGACAAGGAGCTGCAAGCCCTCCCCGCGTCGGCGCTGGACGTCGACGCGGCAGTCAAGGCGGCCGATGCAGCGTCCTGGGCGAGCCCTCAGGCCGAGGCAGCGGCGGAGACCGCCTTGGTCGTCCTCGCTGTGCTCGGGGGACTCGCGCTGGCAGACAGCCTGGTTTGCCCCAGCTCGTTCCCCAACCCGGGGTGCAGCTTGTGGGCGGCAAGGGCGTCCGCGGGCCACCTTGCCGGGGCCTTGATGTGGGACTGAAGGGTGCAAGCTGCCCTCCAGCGCGCTTGTGAGCCTGGGTAGAAGCGTGTCACCGGGCATAATTCTGTGTGGTGTCAACACTCCTGTTTCGCGGCACCAACTGGGTCGTCCGTATCAGGCACCGAAGCGCTGTGTTCCGCAGAGCCGCGCGGTGGGGAGGGAATCGGGCTGCCTGTGTGAAGCTTTGCTCGCTTGCGCACGGCCGACCCTGCAGTCGCTGCTGCGGCGGCGAGGGGGGCTTGGCCGGCCAGCTCGCTCGTTTGCGGCAGGGCAACTCGCAAGCGTCGCAGCTGCACTGGAGGCCACGCACGATGACAGCAGCTCTGCCGGCGCAGAGATGGCGCGCGGCGCACGCGCGCCTCCCTACGCCTCCACTCTGGTAGCTAGCTGCCATGCCCGACTTTTACAAGGTGTTGGGCGTGTCCCGATCGGCCGGGGACGATGAGATCAAGAAGGCGTGAGGCCGCTGGCGCGCCGCCGTGCCCGGGTGACGCTGACCACTTGCTGCCAACGCATCGTTCCACAGTGTTCCGCTGTGTTCCGACCGGGAAGGCTTGGAGCTCCCCCGTGGCCCCGTCGCCACTGCCCACTGTTGCCGCCTTGCCCGTGGTCGAGTTCCTCGCAGGTATCGGAAGCTGGCCATCAAGTGGCACCCCGACAAGAACCAGCACCGCAGGGTGAGCCAGCGGCACACTGTCGCGCCGCCGTGGCCAGCTGCGCGGATGCCCCGAGAGCACGGCGCCCCGCCCCTGTGGGGCAAAAGCGCGCCGCTGTTGCATCGCGCTGACGTTGGCTGCAGCGCGCCCCGTCCCCGCAGCGCCAGGCTTGGTCCGATTGCACGCCACCTGGCAGTCCCAAGCCGGAGCCCTCACCACAGCGCTTCTCCCCGCCCACTGCGTCCCGCCCCCCCCCGACGCGCTTTCGCGCCGCAGGCAGAATCAGAGGCCAAGTTCAAGGAGATCGCGGAGGCCTATGACGTGCTGAGCGACAAGGAGAAGCGTGCGATTTACGACAAGTACGGCGAGGAGGGCCTTTCCGGCGGCGTTCCCATGGGTGGTGGTGGCGGCGCGGCAGCGGCCGGCCCGGGCGGCATGAGGGGCACGAGGACCACGTTCCACGGCGACCCCCATAAGATCTTTGCCCAGTTCTTCGGGACGTCCAACCCCTTCTCCGTGTTTGAGGAGATGGGCGGCGGCGGCGGCGGTGGCATGGGCGGCATGGGCGGCATGCCTGCGATGTTTGGGTCTGGCATGGGCGGAATGGGCGGCATGGGCGCCCCCAGGCCGCGCGGGCCTCGCAAGGCCGAGCCTGTCGTCACTAAGCTCAACTGCAGCCTCGAGGAGCTGTTCAACGGCGCCACCAAGCGGATGAAGGTGACCAGGCAGCGACTGCAGGCAGACGGGAGCACGCTGCGCCCCGAGGAGAAGCTCCTTGAGATCCACGTCAAGCCAGGGTGGAAGGCTGGCACCCGCATCACCTTTGAGAACGAGGGCGACCAGGCCCCCGGAGTCGTCCCCGCAGACATCGTCTTCGTCATTGCCGAGAAGCACCACCCCCGCTTCACCCGCGAGGGCAACGACCTGGTCGTGAAGGCGCGCGTGACGCTCCTCCAGGCGCTCACAACCCACACGCAGAGCGTGCGCACGCTGGACGACCGCACCCTGAGCGTCGCCTGCAACGAGGTGCTGTCCCCCGGGTACGAGAAGCGCGTGCGCGGAGAGGGCATGCCGATCAGCAAGGCACCCGGCACCCGCGGCGACCTCGTCCTCCGCTTCGAGGTCGTCTTCCCCTCCCACATCCCGGAGGACAAGCGTGATCTCCTCCGCCGCGCCCTGCCCGCCTGAGGGAGGCACTTCCGCCCCCCCCGCTCCCTCCCTGCCTTCGTCCCCGCCCCCGCCCACAAGGCGCGGCTTGCCCTGCTTCGCCGCCTGTGTCTGCGTGGCTCAACGGTTTGTTCGTGTTGGTCGCCGCTGCATTGAGGGGTCAGCCAGTTGCCGATCACCTCGCGACGACGTGTGCGTAGTGCTGCGCTGACCAAGCACGCAGTGCGCGGCAAGGGGCCTCTGTGTCCGGAGCTTGCTTAGAGAGAGCAGCTGCCACCGCCCTGCTCGACCGCAAGCGGTCGCACGCGCTCGCAAAGCAGACGGACACACTCACACACACAAACACGCACACAGGGCACTGCCCAACCCGGAGTCAAGCGGCGCCCGACGAAGCAGCGTTGGCGTGGCGAGCGGTGCGGTCGGGGGCACCGCCACAGACCCGCTTGCCGTGACTCAGTGCTTGCGCGCGAAATTCGCCGTGGGGTGGCTCTCGCCTCGCCTCACATGCCCATGCCCATGCCGCCCATTCCAGGGCGGCGCATTCCCTGCTGCATGCGTTGGGCGCGCGCCTGCGCGTCGCGCGCCGCCACCTGCCTTGCAATGCTCTCCGCCGCCAGTCCGAGGCCGAGTTCCTTGAAGGTGCCGGTCATGCGGAGGAGGAACTCCCGCTCGCGCGGCCACGCTGCCAGGCCGTGCACACGCAGGTAGATCTGGTAGAAGGGCCCGGCCACGCTGGTCCCGGGGCCGTCGTCCTCCAGCGCCGCCTGCACGCTCTGTTCGCGCAGCTTGGCGAACTCGAGGCCGATGCGGCGGGACAGCTTCTCCGACCCGGGCGCGGCGCCACGCGCCTCCAGGGTCTCCACGCGAGAGCGCAGCACTTGCACCAGCGCCTCCTCGGCGGCTGCCTCGATGCGCTCGCAATCGGCCAGCGTGAAGCTCACCTTGGGCCGCGTCTCAAGCACCTCTGCCTCCAACTCCGCAACGCGCTCCGAGCGAGGGGAGAAGTACTTGAGTGCTTGGGTGAACTCCTCCTGCTTGAAGGTCCCGTGCGCCGCGCAAGCGCGGGCGGTGATGCGCGACATCTCGGCCTGCCACACAATCAGCGCCTGCAGCTGCATGTCCTCGGGCCTTGCCCGCTGGCGCATCACATCGCCGAACATGGCCTCGGCCTTTTCCGCAAACGCGGCAAGAGGCTCGTCGGCGGCCTCCGTGACCTCCTCCAGCACAGCGATCAGAGTGTCTTCGCTGACCGAGCCTGCCGACGCGGCGAAGCCGCCCTTCCGCTGCGAGGACCCAGCGAAAACACCTCGGGGGGCCGGCCAAGCAGGATCGGCTTGCGCGCGTCTGGGCACGGCGCGATACCGGGCGGCAGGTATCCCGTGTTCGGCAGCGCAAGCGCAAGGGCTGCCGCTGCCTGCGTCGCGGACCTCACGTTGGACAGCCAGTACCAAGCGCCGAATCCGCCGGCGGCCGCGAGGCCAAAACCAGCGAGCAGGGCGACCTGCTCGCCAGACATGGACTTGGGGGTAAACGCACTGAGCCCGTCCATGATTGACGGAGTGCGCGCATGCCCGCACGGACGCGAGCCACAAAACTCGGCCGGCAGAGCTGCCGCCGAATTCGGCGGCCGTGTGCTCGTGCGGCGCGGCGGAACTCGGCGCCCGGGCGCTGCGAGCGCCCTGGCCCCAATGGTATCGGCCCTGCTTGACGCGGACAGGCGGCGTAGCGAGCGCTGCCCTGTGGCCCTCCCGTCGCTCCGCAGCGGCTGGGCGCCAGCCGCGGCTGCCAGCGCAGACGAGCCGTCGACGCAGCCAAAGTGGGCAAGCGTGGCCGTGGCACTGAGTGGCGCGGCAGTGACGGAGCTGTGTGGCGCGCGGGAAGGGCTCGCTCGAGCGTGGCCAGCGCACCAGAGTCGCTGAGCGGCCTTGGGTTGCAGCGGAGCGCGGCGCACACACGGCACTACCTCTTCGCCCTGGACCGGGCCTTGAGCTTGATCTTGGGCCGGGCACCGACGGAGAAGCCTGCCTCTGGGCCAGCAGGCATGGGCGGGGGCGCCCCGAAGCCGCCTGCTGGCGCGCCAAAGCCGTTCCCTGCTGGGGCGCCAAAGCCGCCCCCTGGCTGGGCGGGAGGCGCACCGAAGCCGCCTGCTGGGGCGCCAAAGCCTCCCGCTGGGGCGCCAAACCCGCCCCCAGGCTGGGCGGGGGGCGCCCCGAAGCCGCCTGCTGGCGCGCCAAAGCCGTTCCCTGCTGGCGCAGCGGCAGCCCCGAAGGCGCCTCCGGGCTGGGCGGGGGGCGCACCGAAGCCCCCCGGCGCGGACGCTGCGGGTGGCTGTGCCCCGAACCCACCGAACGCGCCCTGCTGGGCGCCGAACCCGGCAGAGTTCCCGGCGGCGGAGGCGAAGGGGTCGCTTGCGCTTGGTGCCGGCGCTGCCGGAGCCGGCGCGCCAAAGCCCGCGCCGCCAAAGCCCCCGGCTGGCGCCTGAGAGGCCGGGGCAGGGGCCGACGCAGCGGCCGCCCCGGCATTCATGAAGCTGGCGAACGGATCCGCCGCTGCCTGCCCCCCCGCCGGTGCGGCTGACGCGGGCGCGGGCGAGGGCGCAGGGGGTTCCTTCCCGAAGGTCATGCCGCCAGCCGGGGGGAAGGCGGGGCCGGCTGCTGCCGCCCCCGCCGAGAAGGCAGCGAACGGGTCTGAGGAGGGCGCGGTGGACAGCGCCGGGGCAGCGGGCGCTGGCGCTGGCGCGGCTGCCGTTGTGCCAAACTGGAACACGGCCGAAGCTGCCGGCGCCGTCGATGCCGGCGCAGCGGTGGAGGCGGGGGCCGAGGTGGCGGGAGCGCCGCCTCCGGTAGCGAATGCAGCGAAGGGGTCCGACGCTGCCGCCGCGCCGTCAGGGGCTCCGAAGGGGTTCGCCGCCGGGGTGGCGGAGGCCGCGGGGGCGGCCGCGGCTGGCGCGACGGTGGTCGTGCCAAAGGGGTTGGCCGCTGCTTCGGCGTCCTTGGCGGGAGGGGCGCTTGTGGTGGGCTGCGCTGCCGTGCTGGCGGGGGCCGGTGCCGCGAAGGCGCCGAACGGGTCCGAGGGGAGGCTTGTGGGGGGCGCGGCGGGCTTTTCCGGCTGCTTCTCCGATTCACTGGTTGCGGGAGTCGGTGCGGGAGCCGGTGCGGGAGTGCCGAAAAGCGCGCTCATTGCGTCGGACACGCCGCCGGAGGGGGCCGGCGCTGGCGCTGGAGCCGAGAGGGCCGAGAAGGGGTCGGACGTCGTGGTGGTCGCAGAGGTGGCGGCGGGCGCAGCGGTGGCGGGCGCAGCCAGGGCTGAGAACGGGTCCGACGGAGCTGCCGCGGCGGCTGTCGTGGCGGGGGCAGCGGACGCAGCGGGAGCCCCGAGGGCAAGGGCAAAGGGGTCTGACGGGGCGGCGCTCGCGGGCGCAGCGCTGGTGGCGGTTGAGGTGGCTGGTGCAGGCGCCGGGGCCGAGGCCGGCGCGGCCGCTGCGTTGAGCGAGAAGGGATTGGACGCCGGCGCCGGCGCCGGCGCCGATGCGGGAGCGGGGGCCGGGGCCGATGCTGGTGCCTTTGCCAGCGCCGCTCCGAACGGGTCGGAGGCAGCAGCCCCGCCGCTAAACGGGTCGGAGGCGGCCGCTCCGCCGCTGAACGGGTCGGAGTCGGCCTGCGATTCAGTCGCCTTGGCTGGAGCGAAGAGGTCCGACGTAGAGAGCCCGGCGAAACCGTCGGCAGAGCCTGTGTCGCCCGCAGGGCCAGCAGAGACGGGCGGAGGGCCCGCGAGTGCGGAGGGCTTGCCCACGCTCACGCTGATGGCTGGGGAGTCGCGGATTGCCGAGGCTGCCGCGTGCACCATCGCTGAGTATGAGGAGGCGCCCTTTCGTTGGCCGCGCCGGTGCGGCGAGGCGGCTGCAGCGTTTGCGATGATGTCGGCGAGCGAGTCGGGGACGGCGGAGCTGGCGGTGTCCTGCTGACCCGCTGTTGACGTCGGCCCAGCGCCGGCGTCGCGGTCGGGGTTGTCCCTGGAGTACGCCAGCCGGGAGCGGGATGCGGCCCTGTCGAGGCCCCCGGTGGGGCCCTCGCCCAGGCGGCGGGACCCGCGGCTGCGGCTCGCGGCCGCGTTGGCCTCCGAGGCCGCAGCCCACCTGGCCGAGTCGGAGTGCCATGCGCTGGCCTGCCACTGCTGCGCCGCCTCCTTCCGGCGCTGGGCGGCGGCTGCCTCCGCCTCCGCCTGCTGGCGGGAGAGCCTCGCGCCAGCAGCGGCGGCGGGGGTGGACGACGGCTTGCGGCGCTTGGCGGTGCGGCGCGGGCGGGAGGGCGTCGCGGCCTCCTGCGCGCCTTGGCTGGCGCCGCTCGCGCCAGCGGAGGCGACCCCGGCTCCGCCGCCGTCACCGGCGCCCGGTGCCCACGCGTGGCCGCCGGAATCCCGGTCGATCTCCGATTCAGCTGACGCGTCTGACGGGCGACGGCGCTTCTCAGAGCGCCTGGAACGGGGCGCCGCAGCGCCGCGGGCGCGCCGCCGGCGAGCAGCGGGAGCTCCGCTGGCTCGGCGCGGCACCTTGGCCCGGCTGCGCTGCGAGGCGCCCTCGCCCTCGTCGGCATCGTCGCGACCGCTGTCAGCGTCCATGTCCACGTCGTCTGCGTTGTCCTCGGGCTCGAGGAGGTCGTCGTCATGGCGCCGACCGCGCTTGAGCCGGCGCCTGCGGTCGGCGGGGCCGTCCTCGTCGTCGTCCGCGATATCAGACGTGCTGTGACGAGCGGCACCAGCTGCCGCCGGGGCAGCGGCCGACTGACCGGCAGCGTGCCTCGTCGAGCCTGCTTCAGCCGCGCGGCCGCCCCCGCCGTTCGCTGCGCGCATGTGAGTCCTCGAGAGGAACTCGGGTGTTTGCGGCTCTGCCTGGCGTGGCTCTGCCTGGCGTGGCTCTGCCGGCTGCTGGTGCGCGTGGAGGTGGTCGAGGGTGAGGGCGCCTCCCTCAGCGGCGGTGCGGCCGACCATAACGGAGCCGACGGCGGTGGCGGATGGGTCGTAGCGAGGGGGCGCCGGCGAATGAGCCGCGCCGGCCGCCAGATCGCCCTGCTGTGGGCGGAGGCTGAATCGCGGGGACCCGAAGTCCAGGCGGGCGCGGGCCGGGCCGGACGCGCCCAGGGAGGAGGCAGAGAGCTCAGGCGAGCCGGCGCCGCCGCGGGTGCCGCTTGCGAGGGAGTGACGGAGGGGCTGGCTGGGAGAGGACGCGTGTGCGAAGAGGTCTTGGTACGGGTCCATCTCGTGCGAGGGAGCGCGGTGCCGGCGGCGCTGGTGGGGGGACGGCGAGGCTGCCCGCCTGCCCCAGCTCGTTGTGTTCCTGGAGGCGTCGGCGAAGGCTCGCGCGTCGTCGAGCACTGCCTGCTCCGCCGTGGAGGCCCCGAACCGGCTCACCCCCATCACGGCCGCCGAGGCCGGGATGATGGTCAGCGCGCGGCTCTGCGCGAAGGGCCCGGACGCGAAGTCGTCGTCGCTGTCGGCGTCGTCGCTGGCGCCGTCCTCGCCCGCCCAGTCATGCGCAACGCGGGTGGGGCGGCGCCTGGCCGAGGAGGACGAGCGCCCCCCTGCAGACGGCTGCCGGCGAGCAGCGCTCGAGGCACGGCCTGCGCAGGCAGCGAGAAGCGGGTGCGGGCGCGGGCGCAAGAGGGATGGAGCAGAACGGTGGCCTGCCGAGCGGTGCGATCGGGCGCCCGGGCGCGCTGCATTGAGCGCTGCTGCCACTCACGCTTGGTGGGACGGGTGGACACAACCTCCCAGTCCTCATTGTCGGCGCTGGCGCGGCCGGACCTGCGCGAGGGGCAGCGCCAACGGTGCACGCGAGCACTCCGATGGCCCAAGCGATGGCACCCACAGCCGCCTTGCCGACCCCGCGACCCGCCGCTTGCCAGACAGCTGCCGGTCCTGTCGCTGCTGGCAGGCGTGCGGCAGCGAGCACCATCCCCGGCCCCCCAACACACAGAGTCGGCGGGCTGGCTTGCGATCTGAACGAGCCTCTCACCCTGCTCCAGGCCGCGCGGGGCACAACAGGCGAGCCGCAAGCACGAGCACGATGGCCGCCGTGACAAGGAGGGGCGAGTACTCCCACAGGGCGTCGCCGGCCACCATGGCGGTCCTCCCAACAAGCGGGTGTGACGAGGCAGGTTGCGGACCTCGAAGTGCAGAGCCGCGCGGGCTGGCCTTCGGAGAGCGGCGGGGAAGGACACTTGCCCGCCGATCTGTCGCCATGATCTATGTCGTGACCAGCCCCACCTTCCGGAGCTTCCTCAAGGAGCCCACCAAGACGTGCGTGCCTGTGCTGGGTGGCGCCCCCACGTGGTAGCGGCGCAGAGGGCAGCTGTTCCAAGGTCGCCCGCCGACCCGGCGCTCGTCCGGCCTCGCCACGCTCCCCCCTCGCCCTCGCCGCGCTCCCCCCGTCCCTGAGCCTCCGCAGCCGCGTCAGCGCGCGCAAGTTCGCTGAGGCCAACATGGGCGCCGGCAAGCTTGAAGCGTAGCTTGGGCAGGACAGCTTGCGGCAGCCGGATGGCCTCTGCGTTCCACCGCACGGTTCCGGCAAATGCCCGCTGCCCTGCCTCGAGTTTCCGGTCACGCGGACCCCTTGGTCGCGCCCTGGCCGCCTGAGTGGCTCGTTTTGTGCTGCCCCGCTGAATGGATGCACGCGCTGAGCGCCGCCTGCTCGCCAAGGCGGTCCGCAAGCGCTTCAACTCAGCGCTCCAAGTCCGCGCCCAACTCACTCGCACTTGAGAGGCTCTGGCAAACTCACACTCTCGGCGCCCCGCTGCGGGGCCAGGCCAACGCAGCCTTGGCCGCCCGCGCCGCGAACGACCTTTTTCGCCGCGCTGCTGGCTTGCGAGGAGGGCCGAGCAGCCATGGCCGACCCTGCGGACGTGCGCGGGATGACCCGCGAAGCCCTCATCGAGCTTGTCGACGGTGAGCTGGCGTTGGCACGCTGGGAGGCCGAGGGGGAGGGAGCGAGCAGCGCCGCGGGGCAGCACAAAGCCTGGCCGTGCTTGCGGGGTTGGTCGGGCGGCGTGCAGCTGCGCCTCGTGGCAAAGCCAAGGCCGTCAGGCAGGCGCAGGCCCGCTTCGCGCCAGATTCTCGCTCGCGCGCTCCCCGTGGCCCAACGGCTGGCCCACGCTTGCGCAAGCCCAGAATTGCGATCTGGCGAGACTTCTCGCGGGCGGGAGCTGGAACTGCGTCTCTCCGCGCTGCAAGAGGCGTTCAATCGCAAGGAGGCGCGCATCGCGGAAATGCGCCAGCAGGCCAAGGCCTTCCTGGCCAAGCGCCTGGCTGCGGCGCAGGCCGAAACCGACGCAGTGGCGAAGGAGCGGGACGAGTGGAAGGCCAAGGCAGAGGCAGCCGCCTCCGCCGCCGCATCTGCCGCTTCCGCAGCCGCAGCGGGCGCTCCCTCCCCAGGCGCTCAGGCGCACGCAGCCGGCGCAACCGACGAAGGCCTGCCGCCCACCGCCCCGAGTACAGACGCGCCCCCTGACCGGGCCGCCCAAGAGCCCGTGCCGGCAGCGTCCGCGGGAGGCGCCGTGTCAGAGGCCGGCGGCGCTGGCGCGGGCGCGGACGCCTCCTCGGCGGCGGCGGCAGAGGAGCAGCGGCAGCTCTGCCAGCACTTGCAGCTGCAGGCTGAGACTGCAGAGCGCCTGCGGGAGGAGGCTGACCGGTGCGTGATGGAGCAGCAGGCCAGGGCGGTGGCCGCAGAGCGGGCGCTCGAGGCTGAGACTGCGAGCCACCGCGACGCGCTGCGAGCGACCAAGGCGAAGTTTGCGGCGCAGCTCGAAGCGGCAGAGCTCCGACACTCGCACGAGCTGGAAGCGCTTCGGAAGGAGAGCAGCGCAGAGCAGGCCAGCCGCTCGGCGGCCGCGCGATCGGCCAAGGAGGAGGCGGAGGCGGCCGCGCGATTGGCCAAGGAGGAGGCGGAGGCGGCTGTGCGATCGGCCAAGGAGGAGGCGGCGAGGCTGTCTGCGGAGCTGGAGCGCGCGTGCGCCCAGGAAGCGTCCTCCGCCTCCGCCCTGCGGTCGACCAAGGCCAGCCTGGAGGAGGCTCGCAGCCGGTGCAGGGGTCTCGAGGAGGGGGTAGTGAGCGCGCGCGCTGCAGCCCGGGCCGCCGAGGCCGCGGCCGCCGAGGCCCGACGCCGGGAGGAGGACGGAGGGCGCCGCTTGGTGGAGGAGAGAGCGAGGAGCCAGCGGCTGGAGCGGGACGCAGCGGCGGAGAGGGACCGCGCCAGCGCCGTGGTGGCGGAGGCGGAGGCGGCGGCGAGGACCAAGGCCGCGGAGGCCGAGCGGGCGTCGCGCGCCAGCGGGGGCGCGGAGGCGGAGGCAGCGGCGGCGAGGGCGGCGACCGCTGAGGCCAAGGCGGTCGCGGCGAGCCAGCGGCGGCGTGCCGAGGCGGCGGAGGCGGAGGCAGCGCGGGCGGAGGAGGAGGCCGCTGTCGCCAGAGAGGCCGCAGAGGCAGCCGCGGCGCGGGAGAGGGCGGGGCTCGCGGAGCTGGCAGCGGCCAAGGAGGCCACCGCGGCTGCGGTGGAGGCGGCGGCGGCGGAGGCGGCCTCCAGCGCGTCTGCGTCGGCCACGCGCAGGGCCGAGGCCGCGGAGGCTGCCGCCGAGGCCGGGAAGGCCACGGCCCGGGCCGAGGCTCGGCGGTCCGCGTCCGTCAGGGCCGAGGTGGCAGAGCTGCGCGCCCGCCTGGCCGGGGACGAGGCTGCGACCCTGCGGCTGCTGGAGCTGCTGCGGGGCCGGGCCCTGCCGGTGGCCAGGTCGCTGGCGCCAGCGCCCCCCCCCGCCGCAGGTGCTGCTGCAGCCGGCAGCACGGGTGGGGGCGGCGCTGCCGGCTCGGCTGGAGGGAGGGGCGCCGCGCGCGGGAAGGCCGGCGCCGCGGCGGGGACCGCCGGAGCGCAGCTGCTTGCTGCGGAGGGGGCGGCGCTGGAGGTGGCCGAGTGCCTGGAGCGCGCGCAGGGCGGCCGGCTGCGGCGGATGCGGGCCGGGGCGGCAGGCGCGGCGCGGGCAGGGGTCGACGCCGGGTCCACCATGGGAGCGGCCGTTTGCTCGTGCATCGAGAGGGCCGTTGCGGCTCTGCAGGGCAGGCGATACGTGGCTCTACCCAGCGCGGGGGGTGGCGCGGAGGAGTCGCCGACGTTGACGGACGAGGACGAGCCGAGCGGAAGGCACGGCCGGCCGGCCAGGGCCTCTCGCGCCGGCACGGACGACGCGGTGTGACGGCGATATGTTTCGCCGTAAACCGGCGGTCGGCGGTCGGTGTGTCGCCCTGGCTGCGCTGTGGGCGTGAATCCAGACTGGGTGGGCTGGCGTCTCACGGGCACGCCTGACTGCAACGCGCGAGTTCTTGCTCGGTGCGCGACTCGTCGTCGTGTGCGCAATCCGCCGGGCCGGCATACAAGAGGTGGCTCTCACTCCATAGACACATCATTCACGCATCACGTGCACAGAGGAGAGCGCGAGCAACCGTCGAAAGGCGGGTTGCTGGGCACTGGCTAGCAGCCGGACGCATTGGGGGGGGGGGGGGGGGGGGGAGGGGGGAGTTCTTGGCTACGCGATGAGGGCGCAGGGCTCAGCGGCCGCCTGCAGGCGCGGTGGTGCCTCTGAGCGAGGGGGGCAAGGCGATGGGCGGATTCGTCGTGAAGTCTGTGCCGCGGGGCTGCGGCTGGGGCGCCGGGCCCACCGGGTCGAACAGGGAGGGCCCTGCCACGTGCAGCATCACGCCGAGGAGGCACCCCGTGAGGAAGTACTGCCGCCCCGGGCCGGTGCGGGTGAGGAAGAGCATTGCCCAGAATCCTGCCAGGTAGCCGATAAACAGCCCGTAGAGGAAGGACGCTGAGGCCATGCCGCAAGAGACGGGCTGCGCGGCGGGGGCCCCGGCGCGCGGGGGCAGGCCCTGGGCGGCTCTGCCGGCCGCTCGCTCGTCGTCATCGCTGTCGGACGCGTCGCTGTCGGCGGCGTCGGGGGCTGCGGCGTCGGCGGCGGCGCGCGGCAGAGCGTCCGCCGGGCCCGGGCGCGCCTCGCCGGGCCGAGCTCGCGCGGCAGTGGGGGGGAGCGCGCGGAGGCCAAGGGCGGCTGCGGGGTCGATCCAGCGACGACGGCTCCCCGGACCGCCATCGCCCCCCACGCCCGGGGTTCCGATGGGAACCGGCAACCTGCCGGCAGCCGCGGCGGCGCGCAGGAGGGGCTGGATGTTTGCCACGAACTCCGTGGGGCCCGCCGTGTGGGGGCAGGGCTGCGCGGCCAGGAAGGCGTCCTCTGCCCGGCGCCAGTGCTGCGACACATCGCCCTGCTGCGGCAGGCGGTCGGCAATCATCTGAATTTCGGCGAGGTACACAGCCCGGAGCGTCTCCACCTGGTCACGAGGGGCGCCGATGGCGACGAGGCGGTCCAGCCCCATTGCCACGACGTCCACGGGCGGCTCGGGGGCTGCCGGGGGAGGGGCGGTGGGGGTCGGGTGCGATGCAGTCCCGCCGCGCGCTCTCGCGCCGGGCTGCACCATGGCGTGCACGATGCAGCCGTCGACCACGCGGCACGACTCCAGCGACTCCGCATCGTTGCGAAGCAGGCGCCCGCTCGCCACCAGGCGGACCGGCTGGCCGGCTTGTCCCCCAGGAAGCGAGCTCGACACCTGCACATGCATCAGCAGTTCGGAGCAAAAAGCGGCGCCCAGGGGCAGGGTGAGGCACCCGTTGGCGTCCCGTGGGATGTGGCATCAGCAGTCCACCGCAAGCTTCCCTCCCAGGCAGTGCGCTGCACCAGCCGGCCTGCTGGGGGGGGCGCAGGCGGAGAAATTCCGCCGAGCAGCGAACACAATGACGCCCGCAGCCTCACCAGGTCCCTCAGCTGCCCAACAGTGGCGCACGCGCCCGCATCGAGGGTGAAGCGGGTGCCATTGACGAGCTGGATGTGCACGGTCCGCATGGCGCGCCGCCGGTGCCGGGCGTGCCCGGCCTGCGGTCGGTGCGTGCCGGCGCGTTTCCGGCAGTCGCACTGGCGGCGGCTCTGGCAGAGTCGGCGCCTGAGTTGGGCCCAGGTTGCAGGCACAGTCAAAAAGGGTCTGCCTTGCGAGCAGCGTCAAGGCGCTCCGATTCGGCCCTGCTCGGCAGCGTGGCCAAGCGTGAGTGCAATTGTGGGTGGCGTGCGAATGCTGTGCAGCGCATGCGGGCTTTGGGGCACGCTGTGGCGGGTCAAATTGAGCTGGAACGGTCGCGCTGCGCCTGCTGTGAGCTTCACAATCACAACCATGCGCGCGGGCGTGCAAGTCTGCTCCTTTGAGGGCAAGAGCATGCAGAAAGGGCTGCAGCTGGCTGCTCACTTGCCCTGGACGCTGGACACAGCCTTGGAGCAGGAGAAGCCGAAGAAGGCCACAACGATGAAAAAAAAAGGACGCGGTAGAGGGAGAGCTAGATCAATTCGTAAAATTCTTATATTGTAGAAAATTCAGCTCTGAAATCAGAGCTTTATTTTCTCTATGAAATTGGAATATTATTTTGGTTTTTTTATATTATTATTTTAGTAAGTGATTAAAAAGTGTAAATAGTAATAAAATAAAAAGTGAAGCAGATAATGAAATGAAAAGTAAGGTGTAAAGTGAGGGAGTAAAAAAAACACAAAAAAGTAACGAGGTAAGCAAAAAGTGAAAAAGTGACGAAAAATCTTAAAACTATTAATCAATAGAAAAAAATATTAGAGAGAGTAGTTTATGAAAATTTTCCACACTTTCTCCACTTTTGGGTTGCTCATGACTTTTGTATATTTTTATTTTCTCACCTTTTGGGTATCTCGTTGCTTTTTGAACTTTACCCCTTCAAATACTTACAAGAAAAGGAGAATATAAAAAAATATGATTCCAACAGTTATTAAAATTTTTGGGGGAGTCAGAGTATGGCTATATGGGTTCAGCTCCTGTGTGACTTTTCTCATTGGAATTATCCAGTTGTTCATTCGTATTCAGCTCCTGTGTGACTTTTCTCATCGGCTTCTCTCTTGGCTTTCATCCATAATCTGGGGTTAATGACGTTGTCTGGGGTCATATACCAGTGAGGCCGAAAATAATCCATAAAAAATAAAAAGTTTTCATGTTGAGCAACATGACAACTTTTTTATTAACCACTTGTTTGTGTTGGCGGTGGTATATTTATATGCAATGTTGAAGCTGGCACAACTTTTTTTACCGCTTTCTTGTCAGGCTTGAGTAAGCTGTTGGTTTTGATCATTTGGCGTCTGACCTGTTTACGTGTAGGCATACCTATATATACCATTGAGATATTCATAGCTTGTGTTGCACCTTGAACCTGTGCTGGACTTCATGGTATAATTCATCAAAAGTGTCATAGATGAAGAGCTTGTTAGGTTGAAGTTGAGAAATGATGCTCATGCGTGAACATCTAATAAGATCCTGCTCACGTTGGTCGACTTCTTTGTCAATGAGGTCATTACTCAATTTTTTAGATGGCATGGCTACGAATATGGATGATGCTTTGAAGAGTTCCTTTGCGAGATTCAATGACGATGTGAGGCATAAAAGACGTCTCTTTTTATTGGACAGCCATGACTTTTTAATTTTCTCATAGACATTCTTATAGAGTTCCTCACTGAGAAGGCGATGGGTTGAGTGGTTTCCTTTGACTTCAGCGTCATTGAGCTTTTTCAGGAATTCATCATTGACATCTGGATGTGATTTTACTACTTCATCGAGATCGACCAATAAGAAGTCATTGTCATTGCCAAGGAAATGCTTGACCAATGAACTTTTACCTGACTTACGTGACATGACTAAACATGCCTTTTTGACTTTGTGGGGTGCCTTGACTTTCATCAGGCAACCAGTTGCATAGTAACCAATGGCGACTAGTGCACTTGCACTGCTTAAACTTGAGGCTATGATTTCTGCCATGTTATACTCTTGAATGAGAAAAAAAAGTTCAGTTAAATCAAAATTCATCTCTTGTTAATCTAAGTAATTTGGCACGTTGTTCTTCACTTCCTTCATGATCAATGTGCATTTCAAGGCATACGTTCGAGTTCTCACATAGTTCAAGTGGTTGGAATTGATCATCAAGCAACCTGAATGATAATGTATGAAGAACAGGTGGAATACCACTCACTTTGCTAAAGTTGTACGCGATTTCAAAGTTAGCAATTGAGCCATACGCCAATGAGTATAATGGGATCTGAGCTATAATGTTGTTAACTGAGGCATCAGATGAAATGGAATCAGTTGCTGAGTCCATTGCCAAGTAAGCAGTTGATGTTCTTGCAAGAATTGGAGGATTCTGAGCTGTGATGTCACCGTTTGCGTCAGCTGTTAGTGTTACACCAATTTGAGATGAGCCGAAGCCTAATCTTCTATATGCTTGTCCATCAACCTCATTGAGAACAAGAGTGGTGGTATTAGCCACAAGACCACCTAAATACAGGCGTTGATATGTATGGTCATAGGCCCAAGTTCCAGAAAGACCAGCAGATGACCATTTGGCATTAAGTTCAGATATCAATGATGTACCTGTTGCAGTATCAGGCGAGTCATACACTTTGAATGGATCTATTTGGAAAGTGCCAGTGGTGGTGCTGTCTTCAGTGGCACTAACTTGAGATTCGTAAGTTGGAAATGAGTGGAGTGGTGTGTATACAAATGTAAAAGTTGATAGATTGAGATCCTCAACTCTTGCAACATTGTCACTGAGCGAGACCTGGAATTGATTTTTTGTCGATGATGAGCTGACATATTGAGCGTTTACGTAGATTCGATTAAACGACATTTCTCTTATATTATAGTATAGAAAATGCAAAAGACTAATGAACCTGTAAAACTAAATGAGGTGACCACTGACAACCACCAATTTACTAAAGATGAAATAAGAAAGTTCTTCGAAATAGCCAAGCACAATCAACTCTTTTCACGTATGCTACTTCCTCAGTGGCTTATTAATGAGGAACCTGAGAAATGGCTATCAGATGAGGAACTTTATGAGAAAGAAATGCTTACCTTCCATAAGGCATTGGAAAATGCAAAGAGTGAAAAAGAACAAGAACTTATCAAATGTCAGTTCAAAGACAAATGTCGTAAGAGTAAGAAGATGAGAAAGTATCTCCAACGCAAAGCCAAGCTCAGCAAGAAAAAATCTGAGCACTAAGTATAATGGAGAAAATCTACGATGATATGAAGAAAGCCAAAGAAGAAGAACCAATGAGTACCACAGAGAAGTTATACTATATAGGGAAGTATGCCTATTACATAAGTCCATTAGGACTGTTGACCAACCCCCAAAAATTCGCCTTGGCATGGGGACTGACCAAGATGGCAGAGAATGATGAAGAACTTATGACAGAGGTCAATGAAGAAGCTGAGAGACTAGATGCTACAGAGAAAAGTAATGAGACAATAGAATAAGGTTTCTCTAGCTCCAGAGATTAATTTCTGAAGGTCTTATATATAGGATCATCAGAGATGAGTGATTTCGAAACAGAGCCAGTAAACAAACCACCTAGAGTGATGGAAAAGGTAAAGAGAAAGATGTCAGAGAAACAGAAAGAGGTATTGAGAAAGGCCAGAGAAAAGAAGCTTGAGTTATCAAGACAGAGGAAACTTGAGAAAGCTAAGAAGTTGGTTGAGCAAGAGACCAGTAAGCCCAAACCAGAACCTCAACATCAATCTGAACCCCAACCTCAGCAATACCAAGAACCTCAACAAGATGAATACATTGATGAAGTCGAAGCTGAGGATTTTGAAGTCCAAGACAAGAAACCAGCACCAAGACCAACAAGACCAACAAAACAAAGATCTTTAGATCATTCTTTCCCACCTGAGATGGACTACAATGCAATGATGCAACGTATGGCAGATCTTGAGGAACAGGTAAAGGCCAGTGAGAGAAAACCAAAGAAGCCAAGACGTAAGATCATTATGGAGGATGACATGAGTGATGATTATGATTCAGAAACAGAAACAGAAGAGATCATCGTGAAGAAGAGAAGACCAAAGAAGTCAAGAGGTAGAAAACCAGTGAAAGAGACTTATCCTTATGATGACTATGATGAGGTCCATGGTCAAAACCCAGCTCCCACTTATGACCCATACAGCAGACTCAGGGGCTCATTCTTCGGTGATTACTGAAGAAATAAAAATCTAATGTGATAATATTAGATGTCACTGTTAAACCCAGTACAACCTCAGGCATACTATCCACCAATGCCATCGAATGCATTCGGTCCTTCACAGTATAGGCTGAATCCAGTAAAGGTAATGAACCCATTTCTCAATATTAAGCGTGAGGATCTTCTTGTATCAACAAAACCTCATTTACCTCAAGATGTAGCTGACATGTTGCTCGCTGAAAGAATGGCAAGACCTCAAGCTGAAGAATTACCAGTCGGAACAGAATCCAGACAGAACGTTCAGGATCTCATTGATCAAGACCAAGTAGTAAAGGCCAGGGCAATGTATAAGGAAAGAATGAACTTCATCAATGAGTCCGTGCTCACAGCCAAACAGAAGGAAGATATGCAAGAGAAACTTCTCTTAGATTTATCAAGCAGATATCCACCCCGAGTTGTTAGGGAAGCAGTCCAAGAAGCAGGAAGACCAAATAACCCAGTGGTTGATGAGAGTAATGTAATACCATATATACCAATTGCACCCATTAGTATGATAGGTGATAGTTCTTCGGGTATTCCAGCACCTCCTTCCAGCGAGGCAATCAGTGAAAGAGTGAGTGCATCTGTAGGATATAGTGAGCCTTCTCTTCTTAGCGAGATGTATGGTTCATCTGAAGCTCGTAGAATGAGAACACTACAAGCTCTAGAATTAAGAAAGATGACAAAGCCAGAAAGAGTCGCTCAGACTGCTAAAGCCAGACGTACACAAGCAGAAGATCGTGCAGCAACAGAAGAACGCCGTCTAGCAGCAGCAATGCCATCAGCAGCAATGCCATCAGCAGCAATGCCACCAAGACCAGCACCAATGCCACCTGGAAACGATGATGATAATTTCTATGTGCCTCCAGGTATGGCACAGGTAGGAAGAAGACGAGGCACTTTTACAAGTAGTGGAAGACAAGTAAAACCACCTCGTAGATTTCCATGAGACAAAAAAATTTCTCACTTAAAAGTAGAATGTTTAATCCACAAAGAGGAACCGGTTCAAATATAAATCCACCATCTCACAGTAACACATCATCTCATACATTTAACCCAACAGGACACCGAGACACGTCAAAAGATCATATACCATCTAAGACAACAAATGATTTTGTGCCAATAAATCCCATTGACGCATTTCCATTGATACCAAAAAATGATGATGATCCAAAGACCCAGAAGGACAAGGACATTGAGACTCGTGAGAAATTCATGGACGAATTGAAAAAAAAAAAGATCGAGTCAGATCCTAGCCTCAGTAATTTATCTGAGGAAGAAGTGAGAAAGAGATTGTCCCAGTCAAAAGAGTGGCAGAACTTTGAGAAACTTGAGTATTACAAGAAGAAACAACGTGATGGTTTCAGAAAAGTATACACCAAAGACTTTGATATGACTGGTACAGACTATGAGATTCAGAATGATGGAACGATAAATGACAACATTAGACAGAGAAAGGAAGAGACCGAAGACTCATTGACCGAACAATTTTTATCAGCTGAGATGGGACAGGCAGAAAAGGAAGCCATTGAGACAGGAAAAAGTATAAGTGATATATGGAGTGAAAGATTTCAGGATGGTGCCATGATAACCAAGAGAATTGCTGAATGGGTGAAGCAGGGAGGTGAGGGAAACTTTGAAAACAAGGGATTTCAGAAGGCATCCGATCTCATCATCAATGGTCTTTCTCGCATGGGTCGTCATTTCTTTGAAGCAGATAATCCAGGAATGTCCCGTTATGTTTCAAGATCAGCCGCAAGGTTCGCGACATTGTCATCTAAAATATCACGCGGTCTAGAATTTGCAGGTCGCATAGATTTTGCCTTAGCTGGTGTTAATATAGGTCTTGATATCCTTGAGAATGCCACAGGGTCACGAATATCAAAGTATCATGAATTTGCTGAAGAAAACCCATGGATCACAAATATTCCCATTATCGGCTCATTGGTGGAACTCTATGGCAATTTGGCCTCATTGATTGGTTCAGCATTGGGGGAAGAAACAGATAGTCAAAGGGATGAAAGAATTCAGTCCCACCGATTAGAAGTCATTGAACAATACCTCCAACTTATTAAAGAAGGACTAGCAGAGAACTTACGAGGGGCTGATGCAGAAGAAACAGAAGATGAGGAACGACTAAGAAAAATAGACAACATTATTGAGAATGATCATCATTATTTCAGCATGGCTAGTGGTCTTCTTGATAATGATGATATTAAGAATGACATCCGCAACTACTTTGAAAGACATCCCGATCAGAGTATGGCCGAATTCTCAGGATTGAGGAAATATCTCAAACAGTATATTATCAAAGAAGATGAAGTTGATGCATCATGGAATCGCAGAGTCGATGCAGTGGCGAGAAGAGCTTACATGTTGTTATATCCTGATGCACCCGAGGTAAGGTCAGAAATCCAGAGAAGACAATCAGGTGACTATTTGAACGATCTTATTGAGGCAGATCCCAACTTTGGACTTGATGGGGGACTTGATAAATTTGATCAGTTCTTCATTGATAATAAGAACGCAGAAGCTCGAATATATGCTCAGTATCAACAGATCCAATTGGAGAATGATGTGACACGCATGGAGCAACAAATGCTAATGTTGGAGAATAGAGAAAGAGAATTAAGCAATTCTGAAGCTGGAGATATAGGAAACCCTTATAGAAGAACGGGATTGGATGTAATAGAAAGAAGAAGACAGAGACTGAGAGATGTTCAAAAACAAATGAGTGAGTTACAGGACGATATAGATGAGCTCAACGATGTAATTGATGAACTTGATGAATTTGGTGACCGAATGAACAATTGAGGAATAAATTAATATTTTGTCAACAGCAATTTGATTTAGATTTTTAATCTAAATCAAATTATAAATGAGTTCAATAAACCCAAATGAATCAGGTAATACAAATATTGACCCAGACCCAGATCATCCAGTGTCTGAATGGTCATTCTATAAAGCAATGAGTAATGTCAATATAGATAATAAAAACATTCAGAATGTCAATGGGTTAAGTGCAACCACTGGTGCTTTTTCATCAAATGTCAATGTTGGTGAAAATTTGAATGTAATCGGAAATTTAGTAGCAACAGGAACAACAACATTAAATGATGCTTTGACTGTGAATTCCTCAGCAGACATAACAGGTGATATTGATATAGGATCAGGAAATTTTACAGTTGCCGCAGCTTCTGGAAATACAATCATCGGGGGAACAGCAACAATAGGCGGTAATGTGGTAATTGATGGAGATTTAGAACTGCAAAACAATGCTAAATTTACTGTTAAAAACGAAGGATCAAATGACATAATTATGGAAGAAACAGAAGGAGAATACGGTTATGCATTGAATGCCAACGTTGGAGTAGGTGGTCCAGACTTTGGTCTGCAGGTTAATGGTAAGAATTCCTCAGGGGCATATGATGAAATAGCACGTTTTAATTCGAGTCAATCAGTTGATGGAAAATCTCTAAACATGAATAATAACCCGATAAATAATGTAGGCGCGTTAAACATTAATGGAAATGTTGCGGCAAGTGGGAATATCACGGCTGGTAATAATAGTTCATCGCATCAATTTAATGGTGATTTTAAAATCGCTAAAACTGGGTCCGACGTAACTACAAATTTAATAGTTGCAGGCGGGAATAATGTATCTAATTTTTCGAATGTTAATTCTAATATATTTTTATTAAATCGTGGTGGAGAATATCAAGTGGACAATTATCCAGATCTTAGAATCGCAAACACAATGAATACAACAACCCCTAATGCCAATGGAACTGAAATATCATTTCGTGTTGGCTCAAAAGCTTTATCTGCGGGTACGGGCGGTGCAATAACTGAGTCAACTATGATGCGATTCAACTGGACTGGTGATCCAAACAACAATAATGCAGAATATTTTACTGAATTTATGCGTCCAGTGGTTATATCTGATCATTCATTAAATATAAATAATGGATCATTAAGTATAACTAATGGAACAACTACATTAAATGGTTTGAATATGAATTCAAATAAAATTACAGACTGTGCAGATCCAACACTTGCTCAAGATGTAAGCACAAAGTTTTATACTGATAGTGTGGCACTCAATGGTTCAGGTGGTCAACTTACAATGAGTACAGGTGTAAATAATTTTACGATTAATCCTGAAGATGTGAGCCAATCCTATGTTTATAGATTTTTAGGTCAATCTACATCACCCACATATACATTGAATATTACGATTGACAGTGCAGTATTTGATAAAAACGTTGAACTTACATTTATTGTCATTACTTATCTCAATAACACAACCACAGTATCTATTGATACATCAAGTGGTGCCCTATTTAATAAAGCAGGAAATGAAGTAATTACAAAATCTACAAATGGCTTATCTAAAGTAACAGATAAGCGTTATATTGTGATTAAATGTATTTGTGTAGATGGTGATGGTTATTGTTATATTGCAAATGAAACAGATTAATCTTTTTTAAATTATTTTGACAACAAGCCTGAAGAGGCTGAACACTGAGCTGAACGAATGACAACACATCCAGTCAAAGGGATTCCATATCCCGCGACAAGACCAGGCGGCGAAGAGGCGAACCGGAGGAGGGTGTCCTTCTCGCTGCAGAGCGGGGGAAAGCTCTGCCCAACGGGCGCGCGCGCAATCAGCACACCGGACGCAGGAACTCTCCCGTCCGTAACGGGAAACTCAGCGGCACGGCACTCGCCTGCCCTGATCAGTTATCCCACAGGGAATCAGCGACTCCGCATTCCCGCCGCGTTTGTGTGACGCGCGCTTAAGCTTTTAGGCGCATGGCAGCGGCAGCCCGAGTGGGTGCTGCGGCGGGTCCCGACGTGGACTCGGACACATGGACGGCGTTCCGAAGCGCGGTCCCGGGCCTCCCGGCCTCTTGGGGCGCGTTTGCGGCGCAGGAAGAGGTGCGGGAAGGACCCACTGCGGCCGAAAAGCAGTTCGGACTGGGGGCGTGGTTGGTCTGGCTTCGGCGGGCGCCGGGGCTGACCACGATCGCGCGGTCGGCGACCAACCGGAGCGTCCGCTCCTGGCTGTCGAACTGGGCGGCGGCCCTGGACTCCGCGGCCGACGCGGACGCGCGCAGCCTGCTTATCGCCGGTTGGCTCTTAGCGCGCCAAATTGGCAGAGCCGAGGTCGACCAGTCGCTGCAGAGTTTGGCGGCGGCAATTCGGACGGACGAGGACTTCCTGGCGGCGCTCGCTTCCGGCGGCGGCCAGACGGCCGGGCTATCCGCGGAGCGGGCTCGGATCAAGCTCTTCTTAACGGTGCTGGGGGCAGTGGACGCTCGGACGGTTGACGCGCATCGGGCGGGGGCGGACGCGATGGCGCCGTCGACCGGCCCGGGTGCGCGTCCGAGTTCCCGGGGGTCAGAAGCCTCGGTGGGTGCTGGCATGAGCGCCGGCACGGAGGACACGGACAGCGTCCGAGGGGTGCTGGCACTGGACGGGGGCCCTCGCCACGCGGGGCGCCCCCCCTCGCCAGACAAGGCCGGCAGCGGGGGGTCTCGGGTGGAGCCGTCCGCGCGGCCCCGGGACCGCATGGCCTTGGTGGGAGCGGCGGTGGATCTGTCGTTCCGTGCGCAGTCGTCTCGCGTAGCGGCGTGGGGGGCGGCCGGCGTGCACCCGGACACGCTGCTGGTCGCCACGATGGTCCCGTTCGTCCCGGAAGGGGCCGCAACGGCGCGGGTGCCGGGAGCAGCCGCGGCGGCGGCGGTGATACGGGCCTCGGTGGCTTCAACTCGGGCTCCCCCCTGCGACATGTCGGTGCTCCTGCGGGCGGCAGCGGCGTCCATCCGACGGCTGGTGGTCGCGGATGGGAGGCGCGCGCCGGGACATGTGCTCGCGATGGCGTCCAGCGTGGCAGAGGCGGTCGCGGCGCGGGCAGAGCGGTGCGCAGACGAGCGCATGCGTTGGGAGTTGCACCTCGGAGAGGAGGCCGACTCCCAGGCGGTGATGAATCTGCACGACGCTATGGTCCTCCAGGAGTCACTGCCGGGCATGCGCGCTGTGGCAGCGGCGTTCTTCCACGAGGGGGACGCGCTGGGCTACATGGCGCTGATGTGCGCGATTCTCGTGTGGGGCGGGGCCGTCGAGTGTCGGGACCCGGCAGTGCGGGGGGCCCTCGAGGGGCTCGGCCTCTCCGTGTCGCTATCCCTTCCCTGGGGACCGCTTGGCTCTTATTCGAGGGAGGGGATCAGCCTGGCAAGGTCTGCGCGGCTAGAGGCGCTCCTGGCGAGGATGCCGTCGAGGCTGGCCGGCGCGGCCCGCCCGGCGGGCGTTAGCCGCGGGCCGGGGCGGGCGCCCCCCGCACACCCCTCGCAGCACGGATGGACGGGCGAGGCGGAGACGAGGCCCCGGGAAAGAAGGGCGCGGTCCCCCGGGGACGGGACCCGGGGCCCCAACATCACGGCTGCCATGAAGCGGAGTGTCGGTCTGAGCCCGATGGAGGCGTCGGCAGCGCTTACCGGCGATCCAGAAGCGGTGTTCTGGATGGTGGTGGCCAAGGCAGCTCCTAAGCGGCGCCTGGGTGTGTTGCAGCGCTGTGTCCGGGACGCTGGCGGGGACTCGCGTCCCGCCGCGATGTGGGCTCGCCTTCGGGACGAAGGGGCCTGTACCGCATCCTCGTTGGACGAGGTTCTGAACGGGCTGCCGAAGCAGCGGAGGCAGAGTTTTGGAGGGCCTTTGTGAGTGGGCAACGCGCGCACAAAGGCGATCAGCGGCGGAAGGCACCCCCGGAGGAGGGGGGTCTTCCCGTGTCGTTGCCTCCAACCTCACGCGACCGGGCACACGCCTCACAGCGTCCGGGTCAGTCGGGAAGGCGGAAGCGGCCGGATGAGGATGCGGCCGTGGCGGCCCGATACCGGGCGGCGCTTCGAAGGCCAGCCCCTGGCCCGGACTCCCTCGCCCAGCGAGTGTCGCGAAGTGGAACGAGCTGGGCGAAAGTCACCGAGCCGTCTCTTCTGTACGCCCGGGCGCAGGCCCTGCTCGCGGCGTGCGGGATGGACGCGGAAGTGGTGGACCCGGATGTGTTGGAAAAGTGGCTGGGCACTCTAGCTGCCCAGGGCGCACTGAAGGGTCCGGTGGAGCAGGCAATGGCGCAGGCGAACTGTCCTGCGGCGTTCGCGGAAGGCGGATTTATGCATACACTCGGGGCTTTTCCCGTTGTGGCGGGCATGGAGCCGGCAGGCGGCCCGTGCATAAATCCCGTGGAGGTTCTTCGCAGGTTGCGGGGCACTTCTTCGGTGGGATGGCGGCACGCGTTTGCAGTGGGTTTACTAGGAGTTAGTGCGGAACTCTCCGCTCCGGTAACGTCCTTCGAAGCGCGGCCGAACAAGGCGCCGGATGTAGAAGGCGCGGCGGAGGCCATGGAGGCCCTCGTGCGCCGGGACATAGAACGGGGGTGGCTCTCCCCCTGGCCGAAGGGGGTGGCGCCGCCCCCACACAGCCCCCTATCATGCGTCCCCAAGTCGAATGGGCGGTTTCGCCTGATCTGTGACGACAGTTCTAGAGACAAGGGCGGTCGTCTCCGGGGCCCGAACGGGCTGGCCCGGACACAGGTGATGCCGTTTCCAGTCACTACGGATGCGTTGCGAGTGGCGGCATGGCTGCGTCGTGTGTCGGCGGGTCAGGAGGGCCGGCCGGTCTTCCTGTGGGCTCTTGACGCAGAAACGGCCTACAGGAGAATGGCGCTGGGAGGAGCGGCGCGGGGAGCCACGTGCGTGGTGTGGAAAGGCACGCGCTACGCGGTGACCAGAGCGAGCATGGGAAGCGTTTGGTCGGCAAGCGCCTTGAATCTCATCATGGTGGCGGTGGTAACGTCACTGCGCAGTGAGCGAGGCAGTGGTCTGGCGTACTGTGACGACTCCATCTGGGCGCTGCGAGGGACTCGGCAGCAAGCCGAGGCCTTTCGCGAGAGAGCGATCGCTACTCTGCAAGCGATCGGGCTTCCGGTAGCGCGAGAGAAGCTGCTCCCGTGCGCGCACTTTGTGGACTGGATCGGGCTGCGGGTGAGCGCGGTGGCACACCCACCCACCGTCGCGTTCACTCCGAGCATGGCAGATGCGCTGGAGACAGACCTTGCCAAGATCCGGGAGGGCGCTTCTATGGCGGTGGACAAACTGCGCTCCGTGCTGGGTCGGCTGGCATGGCTGGCGGCGGTTATGAGCCCCGCGCGCCTGTGGCTTAGGCGGCTGTGGCAGGTGGCGCGGGAGAGCTCGGCGGGTTCCGCGCGGTTCTCGGCGGCGCACGAGCGGGCGGCTGGGGCCTTGCGGAAGTGGTTTGTGCGCCCCGTGTGGCGGGTGGATGACATCGGGCGCCGGCAGAGCCTGGACGATCACCCGCGGTTCGTGGTGGTCTCGGACGCCTCCGGGCGACAGGGAGGCGCAGTGATTCTCGATCTCGCTACGACGGTGAACGGGCGGCTAGCGGACGGGCGCGTGGGCAGAGGGGTGCGAGCCACGGCGTTGCGCGTCAGGTATTCGGCGCCGATCCCGCAGTCGGCCAGGTCGGAGCTGGTGACCGCGGTGTCTGCGGTGCAGTGGGTCGCGTCTGCGGCGTGTAACGAGACGGTGCTGTTCCTCAGCGATTCGACAGCGGCAGGCGCGGCGCTGCGAGGCAGGGCCGCGGCGAAGGCGAGGCACGCCGACCAGGCAGGCGAGGCCTTGGCGGAGGTACTGTTGCGCAAACGCATTTTTGTGCACAGCAGGTTCATCCCGGGGGCGGACAACAAGGCCGCGGACTGGCTTTCGAGAGAAGCGCTGGCCAAGCAACGGGCCGCGTGGCAGAGCTCTGCCGAGTGGGCGGCAGGCTTGCAGCACATCTGGCGGCTTGCGGGGCCGCTAAGGCGCGGGCCGGCGGAGGGCATCCTCCTCGAACCAGTTTGGCGAACGGTGGACGCAGATGCGCAGTGGTTCGGCACGGAAACCGGAGGCGGGGACGCGGACCGGGCGTGCGGGGAGCAGCGCACGTGCGGGTCGCGCGAGCCGGCCGGCCGCGGCGGCAGCCGCGGCTCCGGACGAACCAACCAACCTCTTTGACGTGGTTGGGGCGGACCGGACTTGGGCCGGGCTAGAGGCGTTTTGCGACGCCCTAGCCTGGGCGATGGCGTACCACCTGGGGGTCGGCAAGAGCGTCCCGCCCCGGCTTTGGCGCGAGCTCCCCGAGACGCACGGGGCAGCTTGGGGGCGGGCCCTCGCGCTGGCCAACCCCTCGACGAAGCGCGTGGGCGCGTTGTCGGCGGTGCGATGGTATTGCCGTGTTTCACGGGCGGGGAGACGGGCGTTCCCCCCTCGGCACGGGATGGCGGATGACTGTGCGGGCCTTATCGCCGGCATGGCTTGCCGAGGGGTGTGCGAGCTGGCGCCCAGCACCAGGGCGACCTACATTGCGTCGGTGCGGGCGGTGGCAGTGCGGTGTCTGGGCGAGGTGGAGGATCGCGCTACGAGGTGCTGGCCCCTCCTCAGTGCCAGGGCCATGGCGTGGGCGGCCCCGCGGGTGGACACGCGGCCAGCAGTGGCAGCCGAGGCGTTTGAGGCAGCGGTGCGGGACAGGACCGCACCAAGGGCGGTGCGGATGGCGCTGGGGTTCGCGTGGGACACGGTGTCCCGGTGCTCCGATATCGTGGACGAGGCCCGGGGTCATGGGACGTCAGCCCGGGGACCGGTGCTGCTGAGGCAGATGCAGGTCCGGCCGGACCCCGGAGGCGGCTTCGCCGTGGAGCTGGTCACGAGGACCAAGACGTCCAGAGGCCGGGCGGTGCGGATTGTGGCGCACACGAGGCGCGGATCCCCGGCGACGCACCCGAGGAGGATGGGGTCGGCCCGGGTGTTGGCGAAGTGGCTGGGCGATCGCCGGGCGGCGGGGGCGGACGAGGAGGAGCCACTGTGGCGCAAGTCGAGCGGGGAGGCGGTTGTGACGGAGGATATCGTGGCCCTGCTGCAACGGCACACGCACGAACGAGTGTCGAGGCATTCCATCCGGATCGGGTCAGCGTCGGCAGCGGTGGCGGCAGGGCTGTCGGTGGCCGCGCTGGCCACCTTGGGCGGTTGGCAGAGCCAGGAGGTGTGCAGGCAGTACGTGCGGCAGGCGCTGGGGGGGCACGTGTGAGCCCCGCGGGCGGCCTGCGCGCGCGGCGAAAGGGGATGAGGAGAGCAACAGGCAGCTCTGCTGCGCCCCGGTTGGTATCGTATGGCGAATGGGACAGGCGGAGGGCAGACGCGGCTCTGCCCGCCGGGTGGAGGGCTCTACCAAGCAGAGCCCACTTGCCATACTCGGGGACCTACCCCCAGTCACGATCCCGGGTGAGAGGGGGCGACGACGAGCTCGGACACTCGCACACCCGCAATAGAAAACGATACGAGCTCAGACAACAAGCCTGAAGAGGCTGAACACTGAGCTGAACGAATGACAACACATCCAGTCAAAGGGATTCCATATCCCGCGACAAGACCAGGCGGCGAAGAGGCGAACCGGAGGAGGGTGTCCTTCTCGCTGCAGAGCGGGGGAAAGCTCTGCCCAACGGGCGCGCGCGCAATCAGCACACCGGACGCAGGAACTCTCCCGTCCGTAACGGGAAACTCAGCGGCACGGCACTCGCCTGCCCTGATCAGTTATCCCACAGGGAATCAGCGACTCCGCATTCCCGCCGCGTTTGTGTGACGCGCGCTTAAGCTTTTCCCAGCCCACCCGCCCCGCGGGCAGACGCGGCTCTGCCCGCCGGGTGGAGGGCTCTACCAAGCAGAGCCCACTTGCCATACTCGGGGACCTACCCCCAGTCACGATCCCGGGTGAGAGGGGGCGACGACGAGCTCGGACACTCGCACACCCGCAATAGAAAACGATACGAGCTCAGTCAAAAGCAATTTGATTTAGATTAAAAATCTAAACCAAATTATATGCCTCTCGATAGAAAGGTGATTCCCAGTGAGGGAATAGATAAGAGGAGTATAAAGAAATTCGACAAACTCAGTGCAAGTGATGTATTACCATTCCCGAGTGGTTTCTTAATTCTCATTCAAGGCTCGGTTGGTTCAGGTAAAAGCTCATTGTTATGGTCGATTGTAAATGGATACCAAGAGAAGAATTACTTTGATTTGATCGTCATATACAACGCATGCAGTGACTCATTCGCCACATGGTCTCAGCTTGAGAATGATCATACCACAGTTGAGGTTGTAGGAAAGTATGACCCTGAGGAAATGCAGGAGTTCATTGATGAAATAGATGAGATACAACAGAAAAGAAGGGATGAAAAGAAAAGACCATATCATATCCTCATGATCCTTGATGATATGGTGACCTCAGCAATAAGTCGCAAGGGAACAACTACAGTGTTTGATCAATTGGTCCTCAACAGACGTCATTTAGGTGTGAATATCATCATCACGTCTCAACAGTATAATATTCTCAATCCCAGCATCAGAGGTAACAATCTGAGTCATTTCTTACTCCTGAAGGGAAATGCCAGAGACATAAAGATGGCAAGTAATGAGCATAACGCTGGTCAAATCACTGAGGATGAGTTTGTGAGGATGTATAACATGGTGAAGAAGAGAGACAAATATGGATTCCTGTGTGTTGATTATAAAGAGTCACCTGACAAACGTTTCAAGGTAGGGTTTAATGAAGTGATAAAACCAATGGTTTCAGTGAAGGAAGAAGAGGTTCTCATTGAAGAATAAAAAATCTCACATTAGTTTATTATTAATGTTAGATTTCGGACTAGCAAAACTAAGAAGAGGATTGGGCTTCCTAGGCTCAAAAGCTCAGCAAGGTTTCAATACTATAGGACAATATCTTGACAAGGGTAGGCAGTTCCTTGATACAGCTAAGGGGCTTGGAAACAGAGCTTACTCATTCGTCAATGCGGTATCACCTGAGGTAGCCAGAGCTGTTGACAGAGTTGTAGATAGACCAGTGGCAGGAGGTGAGTCATTGAGATCCGCCTTTGAGAAAGCTGACCGAGGACTGAACCAAGCAAGAGCTATGGCAAGAGATGGACAAGATCTAGGAAGAGATATCAGGTTGTCAGCTCAAGGGCGTGGAGATGCTCAGAATAGACTTATAGGAAGATTCAAGAACAGTGAGGTCAATAGAGAAATGCAAAGACGTCTCAGAAGAATGGTGAGGTAGATCAATGAAAAATAATTTTCTAACGTGAGAGTATTAATACATATGTCTTCATACGACGTGAACAATCATGAGAAAGTAGGTATCACCTCCAAGGTCCCCAACTTTCTAAAGTATAGTAACTCATTGAGAGCTCAGGATATAGTTTTGAACAGACGTCATGTTGTCACCGCCAGTGATCAAACGTCATATACTGAAAACCAAGAGCTCAGATTCGAACTATCAAGTTCCTCATCTTATGTCTTACCTGACACCATGGCACTCAACTTCAATATTAAGACCTCAAATGCTGCATCTGCTCTTGCTGACTTCCCAGCCACATGCTGGATTAAGGACCTCCGAATCCAACTCAATGGTAAAACCATCGAGCACATTGTAGATGTGAATCAGCTCACCTATGCTCAAGCATCTCAGATCATGTCTCTCAATGACGCCAAGTCAGACTACTACAACATGTGTGGTGCTTACAAATGGAACTTAGGATATGAATCCGCTGAAGCTGGTGACATTGTACCAGCTGGTAACTTTGCTAGCTTACCAGAAGCCACTGCTGGTGTAACTAGCGTTGCTCAGCTCGTGAACCTTTTCAGACAAGATGATGAAGGTGTCAGTGCAAGAGTAGCAAGAGCCAGAACAGCCCACGGAGTTGGTCTCGACCCCACTTTACCTTTATCATTGATCTCAGGATTCGCCAGATCAAGGAAGATGTTCCCATTACCAAACGCCAAGATCGAACTGGTCTTCAGACTGGCACTCAACAGTGAGGCCATGTTGCAAGCTGACGCAGGTCACTCTTACTCATTGACAAATGTTGAGCTCGGCTATGACATGGTTGATGTTAATCCAATGTACCAACAAATGCTCCAACAAGAAATCTCAGGACCTGAAGGCTTCTTCTACCCAATCAACACATATGAAGTTGTCAGTGACAATAAAGCAGTACCCAACGCAATCACCACTCAAACTTACCAATACACCTCAAGTGCTAAACGTGTCAAGTCAATGATCATCTGGAGAAAGACTCAAGCACTCAGAGCCGCCGCAGCTGACTCAATCTCATCTCTTCCATGCGGTGTCAATGAACAACAGGTCATCATTGGTTCTCGTAGATTCCCAGAAGGCAAGCCATTGAGAAATCCTGAAGAAATGTTTGCTCACACCAAGAGATCAATTGGTGACTTCGGCATGGTCACCTCCAATTTAGGATGGTCCACCCCAACCACATATAAAGCAACCGACACCAACTCAACTTTCGCTGTCATTTACAACTTTGAGAAGATCGCGGACGATGGACTTGAACTTGATACCATGAACCTCAGTTCTCAAGGTGCTAAATTCCAAGTCGTCAATGAAGAATCAGCACTCAACACCACTGTATACCAATACGTTGGTCTCGAAGTGGTCCAACCCATTAAGTTCGCAGGTGGGTTCCTTATGATTGAGTAAGTAGGTCATTGAAGAACACTCATCATTGGTCATTATTGTGTATATTTAGTCAAAGGATACTCATCCTTTGACTCAATGCTTTTGACAAAATCTCATGTCATTCATTCAACAGAACGACTTAAGTTTTTTTTTTAACTGAAGTTATAACAGAAGCTATGGTGAAGAAGAAAAAGACCAATCTCAATGATATACTTAAGAAGCTTGATGTAGCTGAGGAAGTCATTGAGCTAACTAAGGCACCAAAGAAAGCTAAGAGGTATACCAGCATTCGAAAAAATACTTTCCCAGAAGAAGATTATAATATGATGGCCGATTTACTATTCTTACCGACTACGGCTGAGGGGTATAGATACCTCTTAGTGGTGGTCGATCTATGGTCCAGAGAATTTGATGTACAACCCCTTAAAAACAAGCAACCCCAAACTGTCCTTGAGGCATTCAGGAAGATCACTGAGCGACCCCATCTGAATTTTCCGAAAGCCTCATTACAGACTGATCAAGGCTCAGAGTTCAAAGGGGTATTTCATAATTACATGTATGGTAAGAACATATATCATAAGTATACCAATGTCGGACGTAAGACACAGATGGCAACAGTGGAGTCTCTCAATAGGACTCTGGGATATTTACTCAATAGGTACATGGCCAATAAAGAACAACAGACAGGCAGAGAGTTCAAGGAATGGACTGAGGTGTTGCCAGTGATCAGAAAAGACCTCAATGAGATTCGTAAATTGCCCAATGGTGATCCATTCAAGAGACGTAAGATTGTCATACCCAAGACTGAGCCAAAGTTCAAAAAAGGTGACATAGTTCAGTGGGCTCTTGACACACCTGAGACCTTCACTGAGAGAAAAGTTGATGGTGGATTCAGAGAAGGTGACAGAAGATGGTCTAGATCAGCTGTGAGGGTTGACCAAGTCCTCAGTTACAATTCTGACATCATCCCATACAGGTACCTCATCAATAATAACAGTTACGCCTCCTACACGGCTGACCAACTGAGAAAGGCCATAAATCAGAAATTTGAAAAATTCGCAGTAAGGGACATCATTGATGTCAGAGGTAGAGGAAGAAGGAGAGAATATCTTGTGTGGTGGAGTGACTTTCCTAAGGAACAAGCCACATGGGAACCTAAAGACCAGCTTATTGAAGATGGCCTTCAGACTTACATCGATAGATTTGATAAGAGAAGAAAAGCAAAGAAGAAATAGCTCAGTCGTGAATGTCAATGTCTATCTTTGAGTTAATTGTGATGTCATGTCCATGGTATTTGTCATATTTCATTGATTGTCCAATACCTTTTTCATATTGCTCAATGGGCTTCTTACAAATGAGACCATCATAATAGATGCGGATGACGTTGTCAAAGTTAGCGTTGAGCTTTACCAACTGAGCAATTCTGTCACGAGCTGTGGCCATGAGGAAAGGCTTGATGCGACCCAATGAGGTTCTAAATGGGTTGCCTAAGTAGATGCATGTGAAAATAGGATCCTCGTCCAACATACCCTCTAATGGGTACATGTCATATTGAATACTCTTCTCATAAGGCCATGTCTGAATATCACTCCATGGTATTTTCTTCACGATGACACTTTTCTCACATACAACACCCCAGATATTGAGCATCTGTTTGATAAGATGGTTTCCACTGGTCTTTTCCTTCACCTTGTAAAGTGTCTCAAACCAGTGACCAAAGATCTCCTTGGCCTGTATGAGGTTGTCATAAATCATAGCATTAGGATTGTCATCGTCAATGAGCTCGACCTTGAGAGATGGAAAACGCTTCAATGACAGTAGACGTGCCATTCTGAGATCCATATGAGTGTAAAAGTTTCTAGGTGAGAAAGTGAAGAGTTTCTGAATATTTTGAGGTCCGTTGAAAGTGATCTTTGCTCTGTATATACCATAGGGGATCTTCTTAGGTAGCTCTTTGATGATCTCAAAACGAGGTTCACCAATGGGAATCTTAAAGCCACCTTTGGGACCACCTAGGATTCGTGAGTAATATGAATTATAGTCATAAGCTGAGACGTTCTCATATGAGCCATTCTCAGCATATGTCAGGCCTGCATTATAACATCCATTGAGCCACTGTCCTTCTTCCTTTTTCACACGTGGGAATTTGTCAAGGAAGGCTTCACCTTTCTTGCGTTGGTATTTCTTAGGTAAGAGCTTATTGAGACACAGAAGCTTTGCCAGTCGATGACTATGATACTTGATATATGGAACATCAACATTAGGAAGTAGTGCTGAGATCTCTCGCTGGTCTTTCTTCAGTTTCGCATGATATTCCTTCAGTCCGTCATGAGTGGCCTTGAATGGTTTCATGACATACATGCCCTTTGGTCTGATATTTGTCATTGAGATAGCATCACCGTTGTAGGTGACGTACTTGCTGAGATTTTTAGAGTAGTAAAATACTATGAACATTCTTTCTACCTATACGTCAGATTTTTTCTTTAAGTACTTTAACATGCGTTTGAATCTCAGTACTTGATAATAATTTCCAGTTGCGCGAACTTAGTAAAGACATCAGATTCCTCACTCACCTTCCCCTTCATATACTCATTGTAATCGCTGAAGTCATTGAATCTGCTGAAGGACTTCAGTGTTCTCCAACCAACAGGAACCAGAGCTCTCACTAGAAACTGAAATTTCTCACGCTGAGCCTTTGGTAATTTTTCCTTCTTTTTGTCAATGACCTTCATCACGTTGTCAAGGTCTGACTGTTTCATATACACGTTCTTTCCTTGCTTATTGGTCTTCTCCACTGTAAAGCTCATGAACTTCATGTCCCCAGCTGTTCCACTGGTGTTCTTATAAATGTCCAGATTTTCCATGCTATACTACTATAGCTTAGAAAATCGTTTCGTCTTTAAGTACTTATAAATCTATAGATTAAATGTAAACTCCTGGACCTTGGTGCGTTTGACAGACTTCTTTTTCTTCATAACTTTCTCACAGACAACTTCTTCATCTTCAGTTGGTGTGCTTTTTTGTTCAACTGGTGCGTCCTCAGGTTCGTCATTGGAGCCGATCATGTCAAAGGCATCATCATCATCAAGTCCATCGTCCACTTTCATTTCGACCTCAGGTGTTTCATTAATGTTGCTCACTGTTTGGAGGAGATCTTCCTTTTCCTTAATGAGTTTCTTGTTGAGGCTCTCCACGACATCAATACGATTACAGGCATTCTCATAATGCTCACGCTCAGTCTTGACCAATACTTTATACTCATTGATATCACTCACAAGCTCATCGTTTTTTGTCTTCAACTTCTTGTTCTGCTCCATCAATTGCTTCATTTCTTCCCTCATTTTCTCATAATGTTCACGCTCAGTCTCAACCAATACTTTATACTCATTGATATCATTCACAAGCTCAGCGTTTTTTGTCTTCAACTTCTTGTTCTGCTCCATCAATTGCTTCATTTCTTCCCTCATTTTCTCTAAATCTTTTTCACATACATCCTCTTCTTCATCCACCTCTTCACTTTCTTGCTCGTTTACTGTATCTACTTCTTGAATTATTTCACCACTTTTATACTGTTCAAATTGTTTTAAAAACTTTTCATTTTCTTCTTTGATAATATCAACAATCTCATCTCTTCTGATTGGTTGTCGTAATTGTTTTAATAGTTTAGCATTATCTTCTTTCATTTTTTGTAATTTCTTTAATAGCTCTTGATTCTTTTCTGTCTTACGATTCAATTGTATTTTATATGATTCATCATTACTTCCATCTTGAACTAATTCATATTCTACATCTTCTGCATCTTCTGATTCAACAAGTGAGCAACTCTTAAATCCACTATATCCATTATTCTTTACTTGAACGTATTCTACAGCGATTTTTTCATAAAGCTTGTTTACTGACTTGTTGTTGAAATGTACATTATATAATTGCTCCTGTGTCAAAAAGTCACGGAATGCTGATTTAACTTCTGATTTTCTCAAAAAATTACCGTCTTCTTGTTTGATATTTGATTTTATAAATCTCTGATGAATATCAATTTTTTTAATGTACTCATTTTTAAGTTCGATCAGTTTTTGATTTTCACGAATGCCATTTTGATAAAATTTGGATGCACCTTGAACCAACCATGTAAAAACTTCATTTCTGTATTCGGAGCATAACTTTTTAATAAAATCTTCGTCTGCCAAATATTCACCTTGTTTTGGTTTTTTTGAAAAGATGGCATCAAATGGAATATTGTAAATTCTATTAACAGATCCAGAATCTGAAACATCAATTAATAAGGGTTTGTTAACTAAAAAGATAAATTTACATTTTGGCTTAAATTTGATCAATTCTTTAGAATAAAGTGTTCTGGCACTTTGTTCATCATTTCCTACGAGATTCTTCCATGATGACTCATCAAGCTTTTCATCTTGTCTATTTTCAGACATGGCGACGACTCTCTTTTTCCTATCAAACTTAATAATTCAGGGTTTGGTTTATCATATGATTTATTCTTTTCTTGAATAATTAAGGATTTATTTCCTGTGTGATAATATGGACCAAGTATTGATTGTAAAACAGACACAAGGGTAGATTTACCATTGTTAGCTGTTGAACCATACATAATAAAAAAAGCTTTTTCATCGGTTGATCCTGTAATTGAATAACCTAAAATTGTCTGCAATACATCAACCAAATCTTTGTCGAATTTCATAAGTGAACCGAAAAATTTGTCTGCATTAGGTGTTTTATCAACTAATGACACAGGCGACTCATAAAAACAATAATCCTCAAGTTTTCTTTCTCTTATCTTGGAAGTTTTTAAATCAATAATACGACCATTAGAAATAGGAAACTCGTGATCTTTCAATGAATCTTTAATGTTTTGTACGCTGTTTTTGTTCTTAAGCATTCCGTAAAGAATAGTCACTATTGAGTTAGTTTTAGAAGCTGTCAATAAGACTTTTTCTTTCTTTTGAATTATATTAAGTCGAGTTCTGTCTTCATCATTGAACACTTTACTGAGTTTTTTTTTGAGAATGTTAATTTCTGCAGTGGTAATATTCATAATCATTGAACCAACTAATTCTAATAAATATGTATTGTAATGCGTGCCTTGTGTTTCCCATAATTTGGTTTTATCATTATATTTACATAACTCACTATCACTGATGATATGAGTCTTTTTTATTGTGTCAAATATTGCTTGGGCAATGTGGCGATCGCTTTGATTTAAAACATAGAAATTTAAGTTTGCATCAGTCATTATATAATATTACTATATAAAATATTCTTTAAGTACTTTTTTTACTCGTGAATTTCAGTGATATTTTAATATTACCAAAATTTTGATTGAGTTAAAAAGTATTTCATGCGTCAATTTCTTGATGCGTTTTTTCATACGTTTCTGCGTTTTTTCTGTGTCTCATTGAGTTGGTATGCTTACTTTTGTTACTCATTGAGATGTCTTTATTACAACATGGACAATGCCATATATTACCTTTTACTTTGTCATTGAAGTATTTCTTGAAATATTCAGCTTTACGGTCATTGAACTTTACTTTATCTTTATCAGTCATTCTGTTCTATATACTTAAGTACTAGATAATCTTTAAATGGTTTCTAATATCCCGTACGTTTTTTATAATCTTTGATAGATGCTGTCATCGTCGGCTTGTTCCATAAAATCAACCAAGAAAGAATAGCAGGTGACATATTGTTGGGCGAATTATTGATGTTGCCAATGTGTCGAGCCATCCAGTTCTTCTTTTTTGTATCATCCTTATGATCTAGATAGGTTGAGCTACCTTCAGCTCCAAAGTGAACGACATGGTTTCTTGTCTGACCCTTATGATACAACTCAAAGGTTGCCATGAGCTTCTTCCCTTTTCTGGTTGACGGCTTGATAGATTTCAGTGTGATCTTCATGATGTATATCATTGGTTGAGAAAAGTTCATTGAAATTTACGGACTCGCTGAAGAGTGTGTCCTTAAATTCGTCTTTATCTTGGAACTCTTTTGATCATTGCAGTGTTGTCATGTAAATGCTTCTTGAAACTCAGAGCATGCTTGTACTTGTAAAATGCTTGTTTTTTGTATTCATCATTTCCGTCTTGGTAGATTACCAGATATTTGAACTTTTGGGTTTTCATTATATAAGTACTATATATATTTTTGTCTTTAAGTACCTTTTTATATTCTCCTTTTCTTGTAAGTATTTGAAGGGGTAAAGTTCAAAAAGCAACGAGATACCCAAAAGGTGAGAAAATAAAAATATACAAAAGTCATGAGCAACCCAAAAGTGGAGAAAGTGTGGAAAATTTTCATAAACTACTCTCTCTAATATTTTTTTCTATTGATTAATAGTTTTAAGATTTTTCGTCACTTTTTCACTTTTTGCTTACCTCGTTACTTTTTTGTGTTTTTTTTACTCCCTCACTTTACACCTTACTTTTCATTTCATTATCTGCTTCACTTTTTATTTTATTACTATTTACACTTTTTAATCACTTACTAAAATAATAATATAAAAAAACCAAAATAATATTCCAATTTCATAGAGAAAATAAAGCTCTGATTTCAGAGCTGAATTTTCTACAATATAAGAATTTTACGAATTGATCTAGCTCTCCCTCTACCGCGTCCTTTTTTTTTCGATGGCGAAGATGATTGCCGGGAACCAGAACAGGAAGCAGAGGATGAGGGCCACCAGGAAGTCGATGGTGATCTTCTGCTGCTTGAGGAACACGCCGAGGGGGGGCAGGAGGATGCAGCACACCAGGATGAGGACGTCCATCATCTGCGGCTCGAGGGGTCACTCAGGTTGCGCAGAGGGGAGAGTGGCGTGGCCAGAAACATGGCCGCGCGGACGCCAGAGCAAAGAGCAGCCGGTGCGCTGCTGCCGGACGCCCCGCCAGTGCGAGGCGCAGGGTGGGGGCTCGGCAGCCGCGGGTCGGGGTCAGACGCGTTTCTGGCGCCACCACGCCAACAGCCGCCGGGTCGCTTCTCTTGCAGCTCGGGCTGCGACGGCAGCGAGCCCTCCCCAAAGCCAGCGAGTGATCGCTGGTCGTTGGAAGCACTCCACGACTGCCAGGCGCAGCTGCGCGCAGCCTGTACGTGTCGCCAATCGAGTGTCCGGTGCTGCTCACCTTGAGCTGGCCCTTGCCGCCGAAGAAGATGACCCTGCAGGGACAGGGGCGCGACAGACCGGCAGGCACGACGAGGAGCACGAGCAGGAAGCATGAATCGCGCATCTGTGGGCGCGTGGGCTAGGTGCCGACGGCCGCGGAGGCGCAGGCGCAGGGTCAGGCGCGGGGCCGCAACGACCGAGCGGTTGGCAGGGAAGTGACGGTCGGGTGCTCACCAGAAGGCGTGGATGATGCCCGGCAGCCAGCCGCAGATGGTCAGCAGGATGCTGATGAAGAACTCGTCGTTGATCTTGGGCTCGTCCACGAACACTGCGCGGGGTCGCAAGCACGAACAGTCAGGGCTCCCGGCAGTGACGACGCGCCCAGCGACCTCGCCGCTGAAAAAACCGACGTTCCTCGGGCGGCCGAGGCGATAGCTCACCGGCCAGGGGCGGCAGCAGGATGCCGAGCACCACCAGGAGGACAGACATGAGCGTGCTGCGAGCCATGGTGCTGGGGTTTGCCTCGGTAGAAGGAGAGGGGTGCACTGCGCGCGACGGCAGGCCGTGGCTTGGCGCTTGACGGCAGAGCAGTCCCGCAACGTTTGTGGATGTTGTCGTGCTCGGCGCCGCGCGCCTGTGCCCGGACGCCGGCGCCTCCAACCGCACCCGCACTGCCACGCATCGACGCGACGTACCCGCCTCAGTTGATGGTGTGTGTGTGTGTGGGGGGGGATACCTGTTGGACGCGCCTCGCAAGCCCAGGCCTGCCTGAGCGGCGAGCTCCGCAGCGCCGCGCCCCCCTCGCAGCGCGACCCCAACCCCCACCCCCCCGTGGGCTGTTGTTCACCCATGCAGACAGCTGTGCTCGATTGGGCGCGGAGTGCGGTCGAGAGGAACACGCTTTGGGAGTGGATGCCAGCCGAGAGGCGCTCGACGCCACTGGAGCTTGCACGGGAGCTTGCGCGACGGCCTGCTGGCAATGGAGAGGTCATGATTTCACACGAACGCACATGCACGGTAGGAGGCTGCCATCGCAACCACGTCCGATCGAACACGGAGGACCGAGGGGAGCCTGACACGGGATGGCATATCGGCGTGGGTTGCCCAGGACACGCAGTCGGACCTCAGATTGCCTTGGCGCAGGTCACGCCAAAGAAGGCCACCGCGATGGCGAAGATGACGGCAGGGAACCAGAACAGGAAGCAAAGGATGATGGCCACAAGGATGTCGACGGTGATCCTTTGTTGCTTGAAGAAGATTCCAAGTGGAGGCAGGAGGAAGCAGCAGACCAGGATGAGGATGTCCATCACCTGCGAGTCGCGCAGGCGCGACAGTCAGGCGATGCGATTGGGAAGCAATCATTGAACCTTGGCATGCGCGAAAGCGTATCCAGCGAGGGACGCGTGCCTTTGCTCGGCACCAGAACAGAGTCACGGCTGACCGCGGCGTCCCGCTGCCAAGGCCATTCAACCGTCGTGGGCGCCCAGCCGAATGCCAGGAGGCTCGTTCGTGGGCGTTTTTATGTGGTGGGGGGAAGCGGGAGCGTGCACTGTCGCTGCTTCACCTTGAGCTGGCCCTTGCCACCGAAGAAGATCACCCTGCGAGGCGTGAAAGGCCGCAGTGCGGGCCGAGCCGGGAGGACGTGGAACTTCGCTGCAGCGCGAGTGCGCGTATAAGGCGCCAATCCGTGAGCGGAACGCTGGCTGCTGCAGCTGCTGATGGCTCCCAATCTCACCAGAACGCATGGATGATGCCAGGCAGCCAGAAGAAGATCGTGAGCAGAATGCTGATAAAGAACTCGTCGTTCACCTTGGGCTCGTCCACGAAAACTGCGGACGGACGGGCCAGAGGGCGAGGGTCACGCAAAGGCCGTTCAGGCCATGCGCGCTGGCTGTCAAGGCCGGAACAGTTGCCGGCGGCAACGCCCGCGCGGCCCGGCCTCGGCCGCTCACCGGCCAGCGGCGGCAGCAAGATGCTCAAGATCACAAGGAGCACAGTCATCAGCGTGCTGCGTGCCATGCTGTCCCAACGCCCTTGCGGAAGCCTGCCCTGGTGTGCGCAAGTGCCGCTGCTACGCGCCTGCAGAGCGGCCCCCGCGCAAGGCGGCGCCGCCGCTAGGCCTGCAGACGACTGCCGAGCGCCGGGGCGGGGACGGCGGCCTCCCCGTGCCCACCTGCAAGTGGCCGCCTGCCTTGCGGGCGGCTTGGCTCGCGCTGGGGCCGGGCGAGGCTGCGCACGCGTGCCGCGTCCGAGCTGTGTGGCCCGCGCTCGCCCGCTCTTCCCTGCGTCGGGCTTCGGCTGGGCCAGGCCAGTGGCGCTGACGAGGCCAGGCACGGCTGCGCGCGCGGAGCGGCTGGGCGCGGCAGGGCGCTGCGCGGCGGGTCTCGGCCGGCGAGGGGGCCGGCGATGGGGCAGCAACTGCAATCGCGGCGGCCGACGTTGCGTGCAAGTGCCCGGACGCCGGCGCCTCTAACCGCACCCGCACTGCCACGCATCGATGTGACGTGCCCGCCTCAGTTGATGGTGTGTGTGTGAGGGAGGGGGAGGCTACCTGTGGGACGCGCCTCGCAATCCCAGGCCTGCTTGAGTGGCGAGCTCCGAAGCGCCTCGCTCTTCCTCGCAGCGCAAGCCCCCCAAGGAGTGGTGTTCCTCCATTCGGACATCCTTGCTCGATTGGGGGGTGGGGCTTGGCGCGGTTGGGCGCGGAGCGCGGTCGAGAGGAGCACGCTTTGCGGGCGCATGCGAGCCGAAAGGCGCTCGACGCCGCTGGAGCTTGCACGGGAGCTTGCGCAACGGTCTGCTGGCAATGAAGAGGTCATGATTTCACACGAACGCACATGCACGGTAGGGGGCTGCCACCGCAACCATGTCCGATCGCACACGGAAGACATATCACGAATGCGACGATGCGTCAAGGCTAGACTTTGGGCTCCGGGGCCGGAGCTGCCTTCGCGCAAGATAGCCCGCAGAAAGCCACCATTATGGCGAAGATGACAGCGGGGAACCAGAAGAAGGCGCACAGGATGATGGCCGCAAAGGCGTCGACCGTGCAGCGTCGCTGTTTCAAAAGGATTCCGAGAGGAGGCAGGATGAAGCAGCACAGCAGGACGAGGACGTCCATCACCTGCGGGGCACGAAGCAACCAGCCGTGGTAGGCAGCACGCAGTGAAGGGTCGCAGCACAGGCGCCCGCGGGGCTCTCGCGCTTCCACGCGTGGTTGGTGGCTGCACACCGTACTTCACCCCTCCCTCGCCCTGTGATGCGGAGATCTGCGTTTCTCCCACGCTCCGCAGAAACTGCCCAGGCAGGGGCAACGGCCGGTCACGTTGGCGTGTGGTGGCATTGCGTGGAAGTCCAGACGCGGTCCTGGATGGTCGTGTCGCAGCGGAGACTCGCCTTCAACTTGCCCTTGCCGCCACAAAAGATCACCCTGCAAGACAAGGCCGGCCACAGGGAGGAGGGCTGGGCGGAGAGCATGTCGGCGCATCGCACTCGGGCATGCAGCCATGCTCGGAGGGCGACTCGTGAGCAAGAGGGGTCCGCACCAATTTGCATGAACGACGCCAGGCAGCCAGAGGGCCAGGGACAGCAGAAAATTGATAAAGAACTCGTCGTTACACCTGGGCTCGTCCACGAAAACTGCGGACGGACGGGCCAGAGGGCGAGGGTCACGCAAAGGCCGTTCTGGCCATGCGCGCTGGCTGTCAAGGCCGGAACAGTTGCTGGCGGCAACGCCCGCGCGGCCCGGCCTCGGCCGCTCACCGGCCAGCGGCGGCAGCAAGATGCTCAGAACGAACAGCATGATGCACACGCACGTGCTGCGTGCCATGCTGTCCCAACGCCCTTGCAGAAGCCTGCCCTGGTGTGCGCAAGTGCCGCTGCTACGCGCCTGCAGAGCGCCCCCCCCGCAAGGCGGCGCCGCCGCTGGGCCAGCGGACGACTGCCGAGCGCCGGGGCGGGGACGGCGGCCTCCCCGTGCCCACCCGCAAGTGGCCGCCTGCCTTGCGGGCGGCTTGGCTCGCGCTGGGGCCGGGCGAGGCTGCGCACGCGTGCCGCGTCCGAGCTGTGTGGCCCGCGCTCGCCCGCTCTTCCCTGCGTCGGGCTTCGGCTGGGCCAGGCCAGTGGCGCTGACGAGGCCAGGCACGACTGCGCGCGCGGAGCGGCTGGGCGCGGCAGGGCGCTGCGCGGCGGGTCTCGGCCGGCGAGGGGGCCGGCGATGGGGCAGCAACTGCAAACGCGCCGGCCGACGCAGAGCGCTTGGGCGGTCAGCAGAGCTCCGCGAGCGGGCAGAGCGCACTTTGGTGGTCCCGCGCTCCCGCGCTCGCACGACGCCTCACGGCCGCTATGGCGGATGCTAGCGAAGCTGCGGGCGACCGCAAGCCCGCGGGCGCCGCGAGCGGCATGGCCCCGGGCTCTGAGGCCGACATCTTTGCCGCTCTTCACTCGTTGAGCTCCGCGAGCCCCGACGTGCGCGCTGCTGCCGGCGCCGCCGTGGTGCGCATCGCCGCATCCAAGCAGAAGGAGTTCGACGCGTTTCGGCGCAAGGCCGGGGGAGCCCCGGCGCGCGCTGGGGACGGCCACCTGGCCGCCGACACGTCGTATGCGCTGCGCCGCCTTGCGCGCGGTTTGGCGTCCAGCCACGCGGCTGCCCGCCAGGGCTTTGCCGCCGCCCTTGTGACCCTGGTGGGCGCAGTTCCCAGCATCAGCGCGGCAGACGTCCTGCGCGAGCTGAAGGAGGCCACCAGCGTGGGCTCGTCCGCGGACAAGACCGAAGAGCGCAACGCCATGTTCGCGCGCATCTTTGGCGGCGCTGCTGTGGCCCGAGCGGGGCTCATCGAGCCCGCCGGGAACAGCCGCGAAGCGGGCGACATCGTCAAGGGGTGGGGCGAGGCGGCTGCCTCGCGGTCGTGGATGCGGCCGGCCGCCACCGAGGCGCTCGCCCTTGCCCTGGACGCTCGTCAGGTCTCCCGGAAGGCCTTCGAGGGGCACGTAGCGGCAGCCGTGGCCCGCGCCGCGGGCGGCGCGCCCTCCCTCATGACGGCCGACGGCGTGTCGCTCTGCCTCGCCGTGGCAGACTTCGCCGCAGCCACCGGCGCACCTGTACCAAAGGCTGCGCAGCGCGTCGTCGACGCCATGGGCCTGGGCCATGCCATCCCGGCGCGTCTGGCCGCGTCTCTTTCGTCGTCCTCCGGCGACATGTCCCTCGCTGACGCGGTCATCGACGGGCCGGGTGCGGACGGCAAGGCAGCTGCAGCCGACGCAGGCGGCGCAGCGGCGGCCACCAACGAGGACGAGGAGGAGGAGGCTGCTGTTGCCGGCGCCGACGGCGAGGGTTCCGCCTGGGCCCGCCAGCGCGACGCGGAGGCCGCCTCTGCCACCGGCGGCGGCTCCTGGGCACCGCATTCCCCGGAGCTGCTTCGCCTGGCCTTCGGAACCACGTCCGCGGCCTTCCCTGAGCTCCACCCCGCCATCGCCCGCACGCTCGCGCTCTTTGCTCGCGCTGGGGTCCTGCGCTCCGACGCCACTGCCACCCCGGACGCCTTCGCGGCGGGAGCCCTCATCCCGGGTGCGGCCGCCGTCGCCGCCACGGTCGCATCGGGCGCCGGATCCGTCGCCGCCGGCCTCCTCATGCCCCCCCGCGAGGCTGCGTCGGCAGCCTTTGAGCGCTGGTGGCGCGCCTGCATCGACGAGGGCCTCCTCCGTGGCTCCACGGAGCGCCGCGCCACGGGCCTGCTCGCCGCAGCCGCTGCGGTGCGCGCCTGCCCCGCCTCCCTCCTCCCCGTGGTGCTCTCCCGCCGCATGTGCGCCCTTGTCACCGCCGCGCTCGGACGGCGCGGCGGCGAGACGAAGAGCGCAGCCAAGCTGCTCACCGAGTCGATCCTGGCCGCCGCGCAGGCGCGCGCCGACGCCGGCGACGACGCCTGCGCAGAGGGCGACACCGCCGGCGACTTCGCCACCGCCGCCGTCCTCGCCCTGGTCACCCGGGGCCACGGTCGCTTCGACGGCCGCACCGGAACCCAGACCGTGCGCACCCTGCGCGCGCTGATGGGCCCCTCGGCGCTGTCGTCCCACGCTCGCGCTCTCATGGTCGTGCTCGCGTCGCCGGGCGCCACGGACGGCGCCGGGCCTCGCCGCGCATGGGCGGCGGAGTCCCTGGCCGCCTGCGCCCACGCTGCCGGCGAACGCTGCCGCGCGCTCGAGGCGGCGGCCTCCTCCGGCGTCTTCTCCGACGAGCAGGCCGCCGAGCATGCAGCCTGCTCCGCCGCCGCCGCAGAGGTGGTGGCCTTCCTCACAGTCCACCTGCGCTACTCAGTGGGCTCCGGCGACGACGACGCAGCGGGCCGCCTCTCTGCCGGCACCGGCATCTCGCGCGAGGCCCTCATCGCATGCCCCCCCCTCGACGACGAGGACCGGGCCGGCATCCGCTCCCGCCTCCTCTCCCTCACGGGGGACCTCGTCGCCATGCGCGCGGGGGCCGGCGCGGCAACGGGCAACCCCGACGCGGTGATCGTGCCGGCGCAGTGCGCCGTGCGCTGGCTCGGCGCCGCCACCACGGCCGTTGTGGTGGCAGAGGCGGCGGTGAAGGAGGCGGCTGCCGCCGGAGACGCGGATGATGACGAGGAGGAGGAGGATGATGACGAGGCGGAGGAGGAGGAGGACGACGACGCGTCGTCCGACGCTGGCGCCAGCGCGGCCACGGGCGGCGTCACACGCGCCTGGAGCGAGAACCCGACCGCTGGCCCGCTTCGTGACGGCGCCGCCGCTGCCGCCGAGGCCCTCAGCCGCCTGAGCGGTCTCTCCAGCGTCGCGCTGGCGGACCGGCGTGTGCTCGCTGCTGGCGCTGCCGGGCTGGCCTTGGCTGCGATGAGCCTCACCGTGGAGTCCGACGAGGAGGAGGCGGAGGACACCCTGGACGCGTGCGCCGGCCTCTGCGCGGCCGTGCGCGACCTCATCGACGAGCCGGCGCGCCGCGCGCTCGCCGCTGAGGCGTCCGAGGTCGAGGCCGGCTCCGCGGCGGACGGGGATGAGATCGGCGCGGCTCGCCTGGCCGCCAAGAAGGTGCTTGCGGGCCGCATCGCGCTCTCAGGCAAGGCTGCCCAGGGGGGCGAGGGTACCGCCACCGTGGGCGCGGCGGCATGGGCGCGCCTCCGCTCGGTGCTGGCAGTCATCATCGCCGAGGAAGACGAGGACGAGGAGGCGGAGGAGGCGCGTGACGCGTTCGCCGGCCTCGCCGACAACGCGCTGGCGCTGCTTGCCGCGGCTGGGCCAAGCACAGCAAGCTGCCTCTGCATCGCGCTCAGAGGGCTGGCGCCCGCTGTGACCATGGGCGGAGTGTCCATCCTCACGGCCGCCATCGCTGGCAAGTCCACCGTGAGCCCGGCGAGCCGCGGCGACGATGACGAGGACGGCGAAGAGGAGGACGACGACGCGGATGACGACGGCGAGTCCACGTCTGGCTCTGGCAGCTCGAGTGGCGACGACGACGATGATGAGGACGATGACGAGGCGGAAGAGGACGACGACGACGATGACGATGACGATGACGATGAGGACGACGACGCAGCATCGGGCGGAGGCAAGCGTGCACGGTCGGGCGGCGACGACTCCGCCGCCAAGCGTGTCCGCACTGAGGACGCCATCACCCCCGAGCAGGCAGAGGCGGAGATGGCCGCGACGGACAAGGCCGTGGCCGCTATGATCGCCGCCCGCCGCAGCGCCAACAGCGAGGCGGTCGCTCTGGCCAGGGCCGAGCGCCTCTTCCGCGTGCGAGCGGTGGCCCTCCTCCAGGCGGTGGCGGCCGGGGTGGCCGGCTCCCCGCTCGTCGGGGTGGTGATGCGCCCCCTGATGATGGCCACGCGGTCGGCCGCCCGGTCCGCCCGCGCGGCCACCCGCTCCAACCGCGACTCTGGCGCCACGGCGGACACCCGGGCGCTTGGTGAGAAGGTCGCCGGCGTGCTCCGCCGCACCGCGCGCACTCGCACCGAGCGCGTGGGCTCCTCGGCCGAGGCCGAGGGCATCGCCAGCGCCCTCATGGCTGCTGTGCGCGGCGCGGCTGCCGCCGACGACGGCGAGGAGGAGGAGGAGGACGAGCGGGAGGAGGGCGGCGCCGCCGCCCGTCCCGCCGCCGCGGCCGCCGCGCCGGCACAGCTGCGCTTCGACGTGGCCTCCAGCGGCAAGGACGTCGTCACGGAGGCCGTGCGCTGGCTCGTGCAGGCCGCCGCCCAGACCGCGTGGGAGGCCACCACCGGCCAGCCCAGCGACCCCACCGCCCCGGCGGAGGCCTTCGCCTGCCTCTCGCGGGCCGCCCGCGCCCTCGGCCGCGTCCGGCCCCGGGCTGCCGCCTCTGGCCTGCTCCCGGCCGAGGAGGCGCTCCTCTCCCGCGCCCTCGCATGCGCCAGCGGCGCATACCTTGGTCGCAAGGGCTGCCCCCTCTCCGGCGCCTTCTTCACCGCGCTCCTCCGCGCCTGCCCTGAGGCGTTCTGGCTCGCCCTGCCCTTCGCGACGGCGGCAGCGGCCTCGCCCGCGCTCGCCCCCATGCCCTTCCGCCGAGCGGAGGCCTGGCAGTGGACCGCCACCCTCTTCCGCCAGTCCGTTGCGGCCTTCCGCGCCCCCGTGTGCCTCGTCGAGCTGCCGGCTCTGCCGGGCGCATCCGCCGCTTCCGGCGGCTCAGCCGCCGCCGCCATGCAAGACGAAGCCTTGGACGCGATGTTCGACGGCGCTCCCGCCCCCTCCTCGTCTTCGTCCTCCTCCTCCTCCTCCTCGGCCGCTGCCGCTGCCGCATCGGGGGGCAAGGGCAAGAAGCGGTCCAAGGCTGCTGCGGCCGCGCCGGTTGCCGCGGCGCTCCCTGCGGCTGTCACGGCCGCGCTCGCCGCGCCGTCCAGCACCAAGCCCGGCCTGGCGGCGGTGGCCGACGCCGTGCTGCGCGCGGCCGCCTCGACCTGCGCCGCCTCGGCCGCTTCGGCCCCCGGCGCGCTGCCTGCCAAGCGCCTCCGGGACACCCTTGCAGCCGTGCGGGCCGTGGGTCGCGCCGCTGGGCGCTCCAAGGCCGCTGACGGCTCCACCTTCGCCCTCGCTGACCTCCCGTCCGCGGGCGCCATGGCCGCTGCCGCGCACGCGCTCGCCGGGGCCTCGTCGGGCGCGGTCCAGGCTGCAGCTCGCGCCTGCGTCTCCTTGCTGGGGGGCGCGAAGCAGGCTGCCCCGGCAGCCAAGGCCAAGGCCAAGGCCAGCGCCAAGGCCAAGGCCCCGTCTGCGGACAAGCAGGAGGCCGGGGCAGCGCGGGAGGCCAAGGCCAAGGCCCCGTCTGCGGACAAGAAGGCTTCCAAAAAGGCTTCCAAGAAGGCCAAGAAGAGCGCGTGAGCCCTCCCGGAGGCACGGGCTGCCTGTGGGGGTGTGGCTGCGTGTGTTGAGCGCAGGGGCTCGTCCGTGTGTGTTCGGTGCTGGCGCCCTGTTCGCCCTGAAGTGTGCTGCTCGTGATTCGCCCGGCGCAGCTCTGCCCGCCTCCAGGCACACCGCCACACTGCCACAGTCGCTCGCCCCGGCGCGACGCGCACTCACGCTCTACACTGCGGCCCCGAGAACTGGCTCCTCGCTCGTCGTCGTCTTGACAGCATCCACGTCGGTGGGCTCTGCCTCGTCGTCGCGGTCTCCGGACATGCCATCTCGCGCCAGCCCCGCCTCCGCCGCCGCCGCGCCGCCTGCCTCTGGCTCCGCCGTCTCGCACCTCTCCTCGATCCACGGCATGATGGTGCCGGTGATGAGGTCCTCGTATCCGTCGGCCATGAACAGCTCGTGCTTCCGCCCCCGCAGCAGCTTGAAGGCCGCGTCCGGCGAGCCGCAGGTGTGGACGAACCTCTCGCAGGCGCCCGGCACCGTGGTCTTGTCGCCCTCGTCTTGCATGCCAAGCAGGGGCCAGGTGAAGTCGGCCGCGATGCCCGGCACCGCCTCCGTGGCAGCGAGGACGCCGGAGGCGAAGCGGGCCGCGAAGGGGCGAGTGTTGTTCATGCTGTCCCGTGAGTAATGGTCGTTCACTGTGGCGTTGTTGGAGAGGTCCCCGGCGGGGATGCCGCCCAGGCGGATGCGAGGCATGCAGGAGCCCAGCACGCGCGCGATGAACACGAGGTGGGGCTGCGCCACTGCCGGGTCCACTTCGATCGCAGGGGCGGACAGCAGGAAGCCCTTGATGCGGCCGAACAGCGGAGCGCCGGCCTCGGCGTCCACAGCCTCGGCAGCCTTGGCGAGCCTCGCGCCCAGGCGCACCGCCACCAGCCCGCCGAGGGAGTGGCCCATTACGAAGATAGGGAGGCCGGGGAACTGCCGCGCGGCCAGGCGCAGGGCCTGCTCGGCGTCGTCCGTAAAGGCGTCGAAGCCCGCCTCGGTCACGAAGCCGCTGCGGGGAGGAGCAGCGGACACAGAGCGCGCACGCAGCGAGGGCGAGCTGGCCCCGGGGGATTGGCATCGGAGGGGCAGTGCAGGCAGGGGCAGTGCAGGCAGGGGCAGTGCAGGCAGGGGCAGTGCAGGCAGGGGCTGGGCAGGCGCCTTGGCGTGATGCACCAGGCTGCACGCAGCTATGGCTAGGCATGCGCACGGCGACGCGCCCCCGGGCAGTGCCGTTGACGGACGGAAACACAGCTGCCACGCGCGGACGGCTCAGCTCCCAACTGCAAGCGCAGCGAGGGCGGCTCGACTTGCACCAGCCGGCTGCGCACTCACCGCTCGCCGTCGCTGCGGCCATGCCCCTCGAAGTCGAACCCCCAAAAGACGATGCCGCTGCGCGCAAAGACGGAGGCCGCGGCGTCGTAGCGGTCGATGTACTCGCCGTAGCCGTGGAGGAAGACCACGACGGCCTTGACGGGAGTGCCCTCGGCCGGCTTCCACAGTCGCCGGAACAGCCACAGGCCAGTCGTCGTGCTCATGAAGTAGGGGAAGCGCGCGTCGTCCCTGGGCGGGGGCGCGAGCCGCCGGCCCGGCCGCTGCCGGCTGTCGCACACCTTGGCGCAGCTGCAGCCCATGCAGGCGACGAGCGCCGCCGCGAAAATGAACGCAAAGACCATGCCCGTGGCATCGTAGCAGACCATGCGTCCCCCTTCGCGCTCGGCGCTGCAAGCTCGGGAGTGCGAACAAAAGGCTGGCGTGTTTGCAGAGCCGGGATCGCGCTGCAGTTGCCGCTGCCGGGCGTTGGCGACATCGGCGCGTGAGGGCCCACGCGTGGACTATGCATCAGGATTCGACGAAAGCAGGGGCAGCATACCACTCTCCACGGGCGGGGCCAGGGTGCGCGGTGTGGGCGCGGCGGCACTGCAGGGGCTGCCGTCTGTGCCCAAACTCATTCTGCACCTTGCGGACAGCCGTGCCTCCCAGGCGCGTGCAAGCGGATCACTCCGCGGCAGCGGCCGGAGCAGTTGCCGCGGCGATGGCTTGCGCGAAGTCAGCCTTGATGTCATCGATGTGCTCGATTCCCACCGACACGCGCACCATGTCGGGCTTGACGCCGGCGGCGATCTGCTCCTCGTCGGACAGCTGCTCGTGGGTGGTGGAGCCCGGGTGGATGACGAGCGTCTTTGCGTCGCCGACGTTGGCGAGGTGCGATGCGAGCTTGCACGCGTTGATGAAGCGCTCGGATGCGGCGCGGCCCCCGCGCACGCCGAAGGTGAGCATGGGGGAGAAGGCCCCCTTGCGGAAGTACTTGGCGATGTTCGCGGCCGCGGGGTGGTCCGGCTGGCTCTGGTGGGACACCCAGGCCACGCCGTCGTGGGCCTTGAGGAAGGCGGCGAGCTCTGTGGCGTTGGCCGAGTGTCGCTCCATCCGCAGCGACAGCGTCTCCACGCCCTGCAGCAGCAGGAACGCACCGAACGGGTTCTGCGCCGGCCCGAGGTCACGAAGGCCCTCGACGCGCGCGCGGACGATGAACGCGAGGCTGCCCACCGCCTCGGTGAACCGGAGCCCATGGTATCCGGGCGATGGCTCGGTCATGCACGCGAACCGGCCCGAGGCCGCCCAGTCGAACTTGCCGCCGTCGACGATGATGCCGCCGATGGTGGTGCCGTGGCCGCCCGTCCACTTGGTGACCGAGCTTGTGAGGATGTCCGCGCCGTGCTTCAGCGGCTGGCAGAGGTAGCCGCTGGCGCCGAACGTGTTGTCCACCACGAGGGGCACGCCGAGCTCGTGAGCTGCCGCCGACAGGCTTGCAAAGTCCGGCACCGCGAAGGACGGGTTGCCAACGGTTTCGACAAAGAACGCCTTGGTCTTGTCGTCCGAAGCGGCCAGGAAGGCCGCCCCGTCCTCGCCCCCGCCGTCAACGAAGCGGACCTCGATGCCAAGGCGCGGCAGGGTGTAGCGGAAGCAGTTGCTGGTGCCGCCGTAGAGGTTGGTGGACGCCACGATGTTGTCCCCGGCCTCGGCCAGTGTGGTGATGGCCAGAAACTGTGCCGACATGCCGCTGGCCGTGGCGAGCGCCGCAGCGCCGCCCTCGAGCGCAGCGATGCGCTCCCTGCGCAGGTAGGGGGGGCGCATTGGCACGAGCAAGCGTGGCGCCGGCGCACGGTGGCGGATGCGGCACAACGTAGTCTTGCTTCCCGCCTTGCTGTCAGCGCCGCAGCAGCGCTGGCGCACTCACTCCAGCACCGCGTTGGTGGGGTTGTTGATGCGAGTGTAAATGGCTGCGGCGCGCCGTTGTAAGAGCGGCGGGTGGGGGCGAGCACGTGGATCAGGTCGCACGGGTCAGGCGAGACTGGTCGCAGCCGGCCGAACCTTGTGCTATGCAAAACTGCGCCGTGTGCACTACAACTCACGCCCTGCCTCGCGCAGGCCGAAGAGGTCGGCCGCATGCTTGGTGTCCTTGAAGCCCTGCGGGCGAGCAGCGGGGCGCGCGCGGGGGGAGGGGGAGATGATGAGGTGGCTTTCGCCGGAAGCCAGCGTGGACGGATTGCCGCGGCGTGACGTGGATTGATCCCGCGCTCGCCGAATGACGTCCCGCTCACATACGAGGTGGTGGAGTAGATGGGCGCCGCGCGCGCGCGGAAATCCTGCGGGAACCCGCTCTCAGAATAGGATCAACGGAGGCTCTCGGCGTGCCGGGAAAGCGGCGGCCGCGATCGGCGGGGACAGTGAGGGCAGCTTGCTTTCCGCCTGACCCGCGCGCTCACGCTGTCCATCGTCTGGCCCGCGTGCAGCTGGAGGGTCTCGAAGCGCGGCTCGGAAGCGTCAGCGGAGCTAGCGGCTGCCATGGCTGTGCGAGGGGGTGCGCTCGGGTGGGCCCCGGGGCGGAGAGTGCACGGCAGGGAGTGCGGCGACTGACAGAGCACAGCAAGTTGCAGCCATATGTGGCAAGCTCTCGCGGCCGCTCTTGCCGTGGCTCGCCACGCAAACATCAACCAGGGAAGGCGGGCTAGCTAACTCGCCAACTCAGAGCAATGTGCTGCCGAGGCAGCGAGTGTGCCGAGCGCAAGCGCGCCGAATCGCGCTTGGTTGCGACCGCCGGGCGGCGCCTGCGCCTAGGCGAGGCACCGCACGGCCCTGCACTCGATGCGACCATCGCCCTCCTCCTCGCCGTCGGCCTGCGACATGAGCCAGCACCCGCCGTCCGGGCCGGAGCAAGGCACGAGGCGGATGCAGAACCCGGCGGGCACGCGCACCGCCGCCACGCGCGAGCCGCATAGCGGCGGCCAGAGCTCCAGGCATCGCCTCTTGGGCGTGTACACGGCCAACCGCAGCTCCCCGTCCGGGGAGCGCAGCCAGGCCACCTGCGCGGCCCGGTACCCCTTCCATAGCCGGCAGACCACCTGGTCGGAGCACCGCAGCACGGCCACCCTGCCAAGCGAGTCCGCGACCGCGGCCAGGCGCCCGCCGGGGCTCACGACCAGCTGGCCGGCCACGGCGCGCCGGGGGGCGTCCTGCCACCGCGCCGCCGGGGCCACCCTCAGCGCCGGGTGCGTGCGGTAGCGCTCGGTGGCCGCGTCCGCTGCCGCCTCCTCCTCGTCCTCAGACGACGCAGGCGGGGCGGGGGTCGCCCCGAACCAGCGGAGGGCCCCGCCCAGGCCCGGCACGGCCCCCACCAGCGCCATCGCGCCGCTCCGAGCGTCTCTCACCATCGCCGCCGCAGCGTCGTGCAGCGACGTGCTGCTCCTCGACTCGTCAGCGAGAAGGCACTGGGTCACGCAGCCGTGCCCGCCCGAGGCCACCAGCAGCGGCGGCGCGGCGGCGCCTGCCACCGAGCTGGCGGCAGAGCCGGCGCTCCGCCACCGGCGGAGCCGCGCCACGCCTGGAAGCGGCTCCTCCGGCTCGGCCACGGCAATGTTGGTCCAGGGGTCGTCGCCGTCGCCGTGCAGGTGGTCGCCCAGCGCCCAGCGGCGGAAACGCAAGTGGGCGCTGCTCCCGGCCGCGCGGGCCAGAAGCGGGCCGGCTGGCGTGACAGCGGCGTCCCCGGACTCGTGAAGGCACCAAAGCGAGCCGGCGCCGTCGGGCGAGCCGCGCGGCGCGGTGTCCAGAGCCAGCGAGGTGAGCGGGCCGTCCAGCATTCGCTGGCGAAGGCTGGGCGACGCGCTGGCCCCGGCAGCGGGGGGAAGGGCCGCAGACACGACCAGGTTCCCGCACGAGTCGCCGACCGCCAGAGCGGCCGGGATGCTCGGCGGCATGGCCCCGGCGCCTCGGCTTCCAGGCGCAAAAAGGACCGTCCCGCACAGCACCTCGCCCTTGGCGGCCACTGGCACGTCTCCGTGGCGCCAGGCGCCCCCGGCCTCATCTCTCCACGCAACCGCCGCGGTTGGGGCCGCGGCCCGGGGCACAATGGCGCAGTAGGCGCGGCTGCGAAACATCGACAAACGAAAAGCAGCAACCCCAGCACATCGGCGGCCACGGGCGCGCCCGGCCCGAGGCCCCAGCGCAGCGAGGCCCACACTGTTCCAGAGGGACGAACGACTGTATTGCTGCGCAAGCGCCACGGACGCCCGGGCTGGGGCGCCGCCGGGCCTGCCAGGTTGCGATTGCGCCGTGCTCACGATGCAGCCACCACTGCCCTGTCCTCGGCGATGGGCAGCGGCCGCCCCGGCTTGGGGTCCAACGCCCACTCGGGCTCCCCCAGCGGGGACCACTCCATTTGGCGCCACGCACCCGGCGGAGTGCAGCCCGTTTTGGGAGCCGCAGCTCGCCGGCAGAGGCAGCCTTGAGCTGATGCCCCTTCCGCGCCCTCCGGGCGCGACCGATGCTGCTTGCGGATGCTGGGTGTGTCACACGCGGGCGAGCGCCGCTGCTCTAGGTGGCGAGCGGCCCTGTGCGCGGCAGTGCGCACTCCCGCCAAGTTTGGCTGGCCCTCGCGCATTCTGTTGCTTCGTTCCTGCCCCGCCTCTACAACCCTGGCGCGGGTTGACACCCGCTCCTGTGCTGCACGACTTCCAGGTGCCGCAATTCGCACCGCGCTGCCCCGCCGTCGCGCCCCTGGGCCATCGGGGGCCAGCGGCCCGCGTCAGGCGCTGCGAGTGACCCCGGTCGCGCGACGGCTACAATGTTGACGTTCTGCGCGCTGCCGCGCCTCGACCGCGGGCGAGCCCCCGCCACGGCGGAAGGGAACCGCATGCGTGCGCAGGGCGCGCCGGATGGTGTGGCGCACGTCTCGTGCCACGCGAGTGGGCCGTTCCGCGAACCGCGACTGCGCGCACGGAACAGTTTGGGTCCGACGCGCCGCGCTGCCCCAGAGTGGGGCAAGGCTTGACCCCGCGTCCGCTGGCCCGGCTGCCGGGCAGCGCGCGCTGGCGCGTTCTATGTCTGGCACGCAGTCAGCTTCCCTCGCCGCGTGAGGGGGGGGTGGCGTTGCCGCAGCGAGACAGCGCCGGGTGCGCAACAACTCTTGCTTGTGCAGAGCCGAGAAAACCAGCGTTCGCGAACGGCATCGGAAACTGCCTCGCCGCACTCCAGAAGCGCCGCGCAAGCGGTGCTGGAATGGCTCTTCGACACACGACCCCCGATGGCTCCGTGCGCTACAGCACCAAGCACCAGCTTGGCTCCGGTGGGGAGGGCAGCGTCTACCTGGGCCGCTTCCAGGTGCCCGGCGGAGAGATCGTAGCGGTCAAGGTTGGTCATCCGGGCAGCTCGCCAGCGATGTTCCGCGAGGCGCGCGTGCTGGCCGCGGTGGCGAACCACCCCAACGTCATCCCCAAGCACATCTCGGTACAGGAGGGCAAGTCCAAGCGCGGCATCATCGTCTCGGTGAGTGCCGGCTGCCGCATGCGCCGGTCTGCGGCGGAAAGCGCCCTCCACTCCCACGCAGAGCGGCCCGCCCAGCCGCCTGGGGCCGCGGGAGGCCGTGGCCCGGCCGCGGGTGGCGCTGCCGCCAGGGGATTGGCGGGGCGGGGCGGGGCGGGGCGACCCGGCAGGGGCTGGCTGCGGCGCGTCCGCCTGCTGGAGTCGTTCGGTGGCGAAGCTGCACCGGAACCACGCGAGCCGCGTCAACAACGCTCGCGGCGCCTCGTCCGGGCGCCGGGGCGCCGCCCCCTCCCTGCAGGCGTTCCAGAACGCCAGGAGGAGCGTGTGCGGGCCGCCCCCGCCCCGGACGGGGCCCGACACCCCGGCAAACCCGGCGCTTGCGTGCGCGCGACACGCCACCACTGCTTTTTCCGTGGCCTCCCTCGCTGCGTTCCTCCGCCGCGCCGCAGAAGTTCTTTGCCCACAAGGACCTCCACGGGCTCGTGATCCGGGCGGTGGAGTCCAACCAGCACCTGTCGGAGGCCCACACGGCGTACTGGGCGAGGGGCGTGGCCATGGGGCTCGCTCACTTGCACGCCCGAGGGGTTGCGCACATGGACGTGAAGCTGGAGAACGTCTTCCTCGAGGGCCCGCAGGTCGAGGACCCGCTCGCCTCGCCGGAGCAGTTTGTGCCGCGCCTGGGGGACTTTGGCTTCGCCACGCAGGGGCAGATGGCCCTGGCGACGCGCTTCGAGGGGCCGTTCGTTGCGCCCGAGGCCTCCTGCAAGGACCCATCCCCGTACGACCCGTTCCAGGCGGACATGTGGTCCCTTGGCGTGTGCATCGTTGCCATGCGCACCGGTCACACTGTGCGCGTGAACCGCGCGGGGCGGGTCGTCTTCGGGCCGGGCGTGGCGTGGGACTCCTTCAGCGCGGACCTGCAGACCCTGCTTCGCGGCCTCCTCAGCGTCGACCCCTCCACGCGGTCCACAGCCGCGGTCGCCCTCGCGCACCCTTGGATGATGCGGGGCGCCTCCCTGTCCGGCGGGGCGGCGCAGGCGGGCGCGCCTGAGGCCCCAGCGGCGCGCCAGGCGAGCGGCTCGGCGACATCATCGTCCTCGTCCTCCTCGTCCTCGTCGTCCTCCTCTTCCTCGTGCTCCAACTCCGCTGGGGCTGGAGCGGGGGCTGGGGCCGCCCCCGCGCCCTCGGCCGCGCCCACCGCCCCGGCAGTTCCCCGGGCTCCGTCCGGCGGCGACCGCACGCGCCCTCTCAACCAGCGCAGCACGGCGGAGAGCGCTGCGCCGGACACGTCTTCCGCGCAGACGCCGCTCCTCACCGCGGCGCAAGGAACGTTCCCGCAGCCGGTGGGGACACCCCAGCGGGCTGCCAGCGGCAGCGACCCCCCTCGCAGCACGCCGCCCCCGCAAGCCTCGGCTGCCGATTTTTCGCCCGCAGCCGGCCCCACCATGCGCCAGGCAAGCACCGCCGAGCCCTCCGAGGCCAGCCTCCGCGCCGCCCCGGGCACGCCCCCCACCGAGTGGGCCTCCCTGCCGCAGTCGCAGCGCCAGTCTTCGTTTGGCAGCCTTGCCGCCAGACGCCACGCCAGCCCAGCCGGAGGGTCGGCGGCCCCGACTCGGAGCGCAATCTTCGGGCAGCGCCCCAGCCCAGGCATGGTCGGGCGTGTGTCGTCAGCCGACACCGCCACCGCCAACCCTCACGGCTCCGGCGCCATCGACCGCCCCCCCGTCCTCGCCGCCTCCGTCTCGGCCCCCAACGCCGCACAGGCGACCCACTTCCGCTCGCTGGCGCGCCTGCCGCCCAGCACCCCCCAGCACCGGCCCTGCGTCGCCCCCACGGACAGCCCCGCGATGGCCCCGCTGCCGTCCTCACCCGGCATCCCCCGCTTCTCCCTGGGGACCTCCGTGCCCTCTGTGGCCGCCAACTCGTCCTCCTCATCGTCCCCGCTCCAAGGGCCCGCGGGCTGCGCCGCGGTGAGGCACCGCTCGTCCGGATCGGCGTCCGGATCGGCCGTTTTGGGCCGGGCAGGGGCGCCCGTCCCCTCGTCTCGCCTCGCCACGCCCGCCAGGCAGGCACCCGCCGCCGACGGGGCGGCAACCCGTGCGAGCAAGTGCGTGCCGACCGCCGTCGACCCGTCGCCGGCGCTCTCTCAGCGCAGCAGCTCTCGAGCGGGGGGCGGCAGTGACGGAGGCAGCGGCAACAGCGGTTCGGCAGAACACCACCACCAGGGCTGTGTGGGCGACGACGATGATGATGACGACGACGACGACGATGTCGATGTGGACGGCAATGACGACGTCGACGACGACGACGACGACGACGACGACGACGACGACGACGTGGACGGCGGCGCGAGGGGTTGGGTGTCAGACTCGGCCGGCTGCGTGCGCGCCACGCTGTCGACGTCCTCGTCCTCCCAGGGGCAGGCCGAGCCCCCCCGCTGTGCCTCACGGGCGTCGAACGCGTCCAGGGTGTCCTCCTCTTCCTCTGCCATGGGCCGCGCGAGGGCAGCCGCCCCGAACGCCGCCGGCTCCAGGCCCGCCCGTCGCGCCAGCTCCGACGGGCTGCCCCCGTGCCCCAGGCCCCAGCAGCAGGCGGTCAGCCCCACCCGCATCCCCCCCGGTCCGGGGCAGGACGCCCCCCTCCCCTGCGGTCCGGGGGGCGGCGCCGGCGTGCCCGCCCTCTCGCCCTGCTGGTCCGTATCCGGCACGCACTCCCCCTCCGTCGGCGCCTCGCCGTCCATCACCTCCAACGCTGCCTTCGCGGCGATGAGGCAGGACGTCCTGGCGAGCGGGGCCGCCAAGCTCCGGTCCGCGTGCCTTCCGCCGCCGGCGTTCGGGGCGCACCCGCACTGGGGAAGCGTCGGGTCGGCCTCCCACCAGCACCAGCAGCCCATGGGCGCCCGCGACGCCATTCGCGCCGCCGAGTCTGCGGACTCGGACGAGCCCGAGCCGCGCCCCATGGCTGTCTCGTGAGCGGCAGCATGGACACTCCCCCCCCGCCCCCCGGAGTTGGCGCGCCTGCGGGCTGCATGCAAGGACCTGGCGTCCTTCTGCTTTGCCGGATAGCCCGAGTGACACGTGTTTTCGTCGGTGCCCGGTTGCATGGTTCCCACTGTTTGGTGCTGTTGCTTCCTGCGTTGTCTGCCTGGGGACTGCGTTGCGGGCGAGTCAGCCCCAAATTCGCGCCTCGGTGTTTTTCGTTGTTGTCGTCGTCGACTCACTGCTGGTCGTGCACTCGAACTTGGCGAACTCTGCACTCTGACTCTGGGCGCGCTGTCACATGAGTTGCCCCCAGCCACTCCCGAGGGCGGCGCAGCTGCAATGGGAGACCGCGCCGCGCCCCAGGCGGGGAGCCTGGGGTTGCACAAACCCCTCTGGGTTCGCCACGTTCACAGCAAAACGGGCTCCAGTGAGCGCAGGGCATGGAGCTGTCGCCGGCGCGCGCCCTCGGCTAGTTTGGCCGGGTTGATTGACGCTGCCGTCGTTGCGGCAGCCCCTCGACCGCAACGCGCCGCGGCGTGGACCCCCTTGCGCGCCCCCCACCCCGCGCCTGCGCAGTCGTGGCCATCAACTGTGTGGACGTTCAGCCGGGCGACGAGCGGTTTGCGACGGGCGGGGACGGTGAGCCGGGCCCTTGCAATTCGAACTGGTACCTTGCATGCTCGACTTTGTGTCCACGCCCCGGGCTGCCGTGCGCCTCTTCGAGCGCCCGCAAGGCCGCTGAGCGCCCTGAAGGCGATACCGCCGGCGATTTAGGCCTCGTCCGGGCGCCGCGACCTCCTCCCTGCCGCGCTGTCGTGGGGCCGCGCGCTGCTTTGCCTCGCCTTGCAGACGGGATCGTTTCGGTCTGGGCGCTGCGCGCCGCGCTCGAGCCCGGCCCGGAGGACGAGATCGGCGACGGCAAGTCGCCCCCAGGGCGCGGCCCCAAGGCTGCTGAACAGCCTGAGCGAGTTCGGCACTTGGCGCGGTGCGTGGGCCACTCTTCCCCCGTTCGGGCCGTGCGGTGGTCACCCGGCGGCCGGTTCCTCGCGTCCGGCGGTGACGACGGCGAGGTCATGCTGTGGGAGCGGCGGCCCGGCAGCGCGCGGCGCGTGGGCATCGGCGAGGACGCGGAGGAGGAGTGCCACGAGCACTGGCTCGCCGCCGTGGTGCTGCACGGGCACGCTATGGAGGTGCAGGGCCTGGCCTGGTCGCCGTGCGGGGGCATGCTCGCGACCTGCGCGCTGGACGCCAAGGTGCATGTGTGGGCCCTCGCGCCGCCCGGCGCCGCGCTGCCGGCCGCAGCGACGGCCGACGAGGCAGCGGCTGCCGGGTCGGTGCTGGGCACCGTGCAGGCCACGCAGCAGCTCGGGCGGGGCAGCGTGGTGTCGCTGCGCGAGCCAGACGCCGTGCTGACTGGACACGAGTCGTTCGTGCGGGGCGTGGCGTGGGACCCGTCGGGGCTGCTGCTTGCGTCGCAGGGCGACGGTGAGGGGGTGCAGCTGTGGCAGCGGGCGCTGAGCGGAAACGCGGATGAGGCGGACTCGGAGGCGCGCACCGCGGCCGAGGCGGCGGCGGCGGCGGCGGCGGCGGCCACTGCGCCCTCCGCGTCGCAGGACGGCCTTGCCGGTCTCGGGGCTTCCGGGGCGGGTAATCTCTTCTCCGAGCTGGCAGCGAGGGCGGGGGGCGCTGGAAGGGCGACCGCCGCAAACGGCAGAGGCGGCCGGGACGGCGAGGGCGGCGACCAGGGCGCGGCCCCCAGCTGGCGCGTCGTGGCCTCCCAGAGCGGACCCTTCACCACGGGCGTCACTGTGAGGGCAGCGGTGCGGCCGTCGTGGTCGCCCGACGGCATGTGTCTCGCATGCCCCGCGGGATTCACGCAGCCGCGCTTCGTGTGTCCGGTGCTGGCTCGCGCGGGCGGCGAGGTTGCCGTCCAGCTCGTCGGCCACTCGCGCGTCGTGACGGCTTCCGTCTTTGCGCCGCGGACGTGGGCTCTGCCCGGGGAGGCCGGTGCGCGGCTGCAGCTGCTCGCAACAGGCGCCGCTGACGGCGCCATCTGCCTCTGGGCGCAGCCCCGCGAGCGGCCCGTGGCAGCCGTACACGGCGCCTTCCAGGGCCCCGTCAGCGACGTGGCCTGGGCGCACTCCAGCGCCGTCGTGGTCGCCAGCGGGCTCGACGGGGGCGTGGTGATCCTCGACCTCTCAGCCCTGCGCCAGCGCGTGGGCACGCCGCTGCCGCTGCTCGCCAGCCGTCGCGAGGCTGCCGCCGCTCGCCTCCGGCTGCTCGCCGCTGCCGGCTCTGCCGGCTCTGCCGGCTCTGCCGATGGAACGAGCGCGACGCTGGCGGCCGCGGTCGGCCCCACAGGGACCCCGCCCTCCGCGCTGGCTCTGGACGACGTCGCTCGTGCTCGGCTCCAAGGCGCCCCCGCGCCGACGGCGGCCGCGGCAGCGGTTCCCGACGGCTGGGACACCGTTCTTCCAGCCCACCGTGCTGTGAGGGACCGGCCTGACTCCGGACAGGCCACCCCGCTGAGGCCGGGGGCAGGGCCCCACGCCGGCTCGGCTGCCGCTCACGCCTGGCGCCCGCACGCCTGGCCGCTCTCCCGCGGGGCGACCTCGCGGTTTCACGAAGTTGTGCCGCAGCACGAAACCGCCGTGGAGGAGGAAGGCGTCTCTCGGCGGCGCATTGCGCCGGCACTGGTGATTCTCCTGTCTCAACAGGAGCAGACGGCAGCAGCCGACGCCGTCGCCGCCGCCGCGGGGCGTGCGGCAGCGGCGCAGTCTGTGAGGGGCCCGCGGCCAGATGCGTCGGGAATCCCTCCGGCCAGGGGCCCCGTGGCGGGCACCCCGACGCGGCGCCCAGCCGCCGGCAATCGCAGCTCCGTCTTCGTCTCAGCCGTCTCGCCTGGAAAGCGCCCAGCGACCGGGGCCACGCCCGCGCCGCCGAGCGCCGCAGCGGCATTTTGGGGCTCTGCCGGCAGAGCGTCCCAGAAGCGGCCGCGAGAGAGCGACGGCGACGGCGCCTGGGGCGTTCCGGCAGTGAGTCCGCCCGCCATGGCTGGTGATGGGGGCGTGATGGCGAGCAGAATGGGCCGTCCAGCTGCGGGGCCCGCCCCCGCGGCGGCGGCGGCCGCGGCTGCCGCGGCGGCTGCGACGGCAGTGACGACAGTGACGGCGGCCCCGCCCGCTCGGCGCCCGCGACTGGGCGCAGCGCCCCACGTGGTCAGCCGAGCCCTGGCTCCGACAGGCGTGCGCGCCCCGGCGGCGGCGGCCGCCCCCCCGGCATCGTCGCCTGCGGCAGCAGCGCCCGCCACGGCCATGGTGCCGGCGGCGTTCCCGCGCCCGCTGCTGGTGGCACACCCGTCACTCCCGGGCACAGCGGCGGCGAGTCGGGCCGCGGGCTCGGTACGAGCGGCTGTGCTGCCTGTGGGGCCAGCGGGCGCGCACGCCGGCGCTGGTTCCGCCGCCTCCAGCGGCCCCGGCAGCAGCAGCAGCAGCAGCGGCGGCGGCAGCAGCAGCAGCAGCAGCAGCAGCAGCAGCGGCGGCGGCAGCAGCAGCAGCAGCAGCAGCAGCAGCAGCGGCGGCGGCAGCAGCAGCGGCGGCGGCAGCAGCAGCAGCAGCAGCAGCAGCAGTAGCGGCGGCGGCGGCGGCGGCGGCGGCGGCGGCGCTCTCACCCTTGCGGGGGTGTTGGCTCACCCGCTGCCGTCAGCCGGCGAGTCCATGCAAACAGACGCTGCCTCGCAGTCTGGGAAGCTGAGTGACCAGGCGCTGGCGCAGTGGCTTGCCGAGGGCGACGGGGACGAGGCGGCCTCGGCTCTGCCTGCGGGTGCGCTGCTGGCAGAGCCGACAGCGATGGCGGCGGCCACGGCCGGCCCTGCCTGGGGCGGCGCAGCGGCCAGTGTGACGGTGCGCTGCCGGCCTGGGGCGGCTGGTGGCGACTCGCGGTCGGGCTGGGTCGCGCGCCTGCCGGGGACGGCGACGGCCGCCGCCGCGGCATCGGTGGGGTGGCCGGGGCTACGGTGCATCGCCGCCGTCGGCTGCGAGGACGGGGAGCTTCACGTGCTGGCGGGCGGTGGCAGGCGGGCGTGCCGGTCGCTGGCGCTGGGAGCGCCCGTCGTCGCCGTTTGCATCAGGGAGCTGCCCCAAGCAGCAGGGTGGAGCGACGCCGCACGCAAGGCGGCTGCCCCCGGGAGCAGCGGGGCCGGGCGCTCCTCCTCCTCCTCCTCCTCCGATGGCGGCGGCGGCGGCGAAGCGGCGGCGGGCGGAGTCGCCGTCAGCCGCGCGGCTGCAATGCTCGTCGCCACCGCCGACGGCAGGATCCGCGGTTTCGCGGTGTGCCATCGGAGTGATGGACAGGTGACGCTCGTCTCGGCCGTGAGCGCGGCGCTCGGCCCCGCCATGCTGGCCGTGGGGGACGGCCAGTGCTCGCTCGCACGGCTGGCGCTGCTGCCCGACGGCTCGCTGGCAGTGGCGCTGGCCCCGCTTGAGGGCGCGGGGGCCGCGGCGGCGTTTGCATGGGACTCACTGGCCTGCTGCTGGGCGGCGCTGGGCGGGTCAGGGGTGTCTCTCAGCGCCGCCGTCTGCGCCATTGCGGGGGTGGATGCGGGGGGGGCTGGCGGTGTCTCGGACCCAGTCGCCCCCGGTGGCTCTGCCGGTGCGTGGGCGGAGCGCGCGTCTGCCCTGCTGGCTGAGGCGATGGCTTCGTCGCCCGGGGGCGCCGCCGGGGCGCTGCTGGACGCGCTGAGCGACGCGGAAGCAATGCAGCGCACAGCGGAGGCGTCGCTGGGGAGAGCCGCGGCTGAGCGGTGGCAGCTGCTGGAGGCGGCGCTGGTGGCGCGGGCGGGCGACGAGGAGCGCGCCAGGGCGCTCGCGGAGGGCGCGGTCGGTCGCGCCGGGGCTGCGGCGGGCGGCGGCGAGGCGGAGCGCGAGCAGGCCCGGCGCGTGGTGGCTGTGCTGTGCGGACAGGGGGGCAGCGAGGCGCGTGGGCCGGCGCGGCTGGCGGCGGAGGCAGTTCTGGAGCGAGCAGTGGCGGACGGCACGCTGTGACGGCGGCTGCGGGAGGCGCGCGCGCCACTGGCAGGACTCACGCGAGCCAGCGAGATCCGTGGCGCCCCGCGAAAGCGCGCCTTGGGGACAGCGCTGGCGCACCCCGTCGCACACCTTGTGGGTGGGTACACGCGAGCGGGCGAACGAGTGCGCGTGTGCGCAAGTCTGAGCCGCGCCCGGGGGCTGCCCGAGATGTGTGCTTTCGCGCGTTTGCCCAAGCAAGTGGCCCCCCCTCTGGTCTTCCGCAAGGGAAGGCAGGGGTCAGATGACACGCAGAAGGTCTGGGTTGATGGGGGCAGAATGGAGGCGCCCAGAGCGCTCACGCAGTCAGGCCGGCCGATGGGGTGAAGGAGAACGAGAAAAAAAAGCCGCTGGTCGGGATCGCGCCGTCTCACGGCTTGGTGAGCGCGGGGCCGAGCTTGGTCTTGGCCATGAGGCTCTTGTGGATGTAAGGCATCACACCACCGCCGGCGATGGTGGCCTTGATGAGGGTGTCGAGCTCGGTGTCACCGCGGATGGCCAACTGGAGATGGCGAGGCGTGATGCGCTTCACCTTGAGCTCCTTGGACGCGTTGCCAGCAAGCTCGAGCACCTCGGCAGTGAGGTACTCGAGGATGGCCGCGGAGTAGACGGCGGCGGTGGCACCGACGCGCTGCTGGTTTGCCACTTGGCCCTTGAGGAAGCGATGGATTCGGCCCACAGGGAACTGCGACGGAGCCAGCGGTACGGGGGTCGAGGCGGGGCGCTGGCGGCCGCGCAGCGGGGGAGGCAGCAGCAGTGTGTGTGTGCGCGCGGGGGGGGGCAGGCGACGCGCAGGGAGCGGCGGCGCAGGCGCTTCGGCGCGCGGGGCAGGCGGAAAGCACCGGCCGTTGGCTCACCTGAAGGCCCGCGCGCTGAGACCGGGACTGAGGGGGCTTCTTGCCGGTGGGGGCCTTGCCGCCCTTGCCACCCTTGCCGCCCTTGCCGCCAACTGCGAGGCGGGACGGGCGCGGGGGCGCGAGGGGGCGGCGGGGGAGGCTGGAGCGAGCAGGTCGCACTCGAGCAAGCGGCAACAAGAACAAGCCCTGCAAGCCACGGACAAGGCAACGGCCGCCCCTCTCGGCGGCCGGCTGGAGCGGCCCGGCTCGGAGCGGCCTGCCACCCGGTCGCCACAGCCGCCGGCCAGAAGCGCTGAGCGCTTGCCGGGCCGGGAGGGCGCAGCGGCCGCGCGCGCGCGCGTGCGCATTTGAAACTGGGTGACGACGGACACCCTCAGCTCAAACACGCCGTCTCACCCTTGCCGCCCTTGCCGGACTGCGAGCGGGGAGGCACGGGGGGAGCAAACCAGGGACAGGTTGGGGCGCGCTTTGCCCCGGGTGCTGCATGGCAGGCGTTCGCCCCGGGAGCGGCCGTGGGGCCGGGGAGGGGGCCACGCGGGGCGCGCTTGCGGCTGGTGGCGGCGGTCCGAGATCAACTGCCAGCGCCTCGGAGCGCTCCCCGCCGCGCCGGCCGGCCCCGCGCCGGGTTGCGCCGCGGCTGCGGCACTGCGACCGGACGGGCGAGCGCAGCAGGGGCTCACCATGTCTCTTGCTTCGCTGGGTATTCCAGGGAGTGGCGGCGCCGGGGCGCTCCCGCCCGCCCAAATTCAAGGCGGCGGCCGGCAGAGCACTGAGCGACCACAACCGCCGCCCCTCGTCAACCGCGCTGCAGAGGCGCGGCCGCGACGCGGCCGCGGCCAGGGCACACTGCCCTGCCGGCAAGCCGGTCCCCTCCCCCGCTCCTCGCGCCAGTTCCCATGATGTCCATGCGCCTGCGCGCGGCTGCGGGCTGCGCTCGCGCGCGGCTCGCGCGTGCAACAGCCCGCGTGTGCGCCGGAACAACGCCAGCGCACGCTCGCACCGTGACGTCCGAGGCCGAAGCGCACATGCCCGTGATGACAGGCATCGCGCGTTGGGAGGTGGAGCTGCCCCAGCCCGGTGCGGAGGCGCTCGCCAAGCGATTCTCGTTCGCGTCGGCGCAAGACGCGGAGCGCTTCGTGAAGCAAGTCGGAGACTTCGCCGTGGGGAACAACCACGACCGCGTCCGCACGGCGCCCCTTGACGACGGCACGGTGCTCGTCCATGTGGCCGGCACAGACGTCGAGTACGACAGCGACGAGCTCATCCCCGACACGCCGGAGCGAGGAACGAGCCTCGGAATTCGCGACATTGCCATCGCTGCGCTGGTCGACGACCTGGGCGCCGCGCTGCAGTGCAAGGTCGCATGGAGCTGAGCGATCCGACCGATGGCGCTCCTAGGGTCCGCCGGGCCGCCCCGCGAGGGCGCAGCTGAGCGGGGCGGCCGTGGCGTGTGCGAGTGTCGGACGACACGGACCCGGGGTGGCGAGCCTGACACGGCGTCCTGCTGGCCGGCCGCGGCCGCCGCGCGGAGGCGCAAGGTGCTGCGGGAACGCGCCTTTGTTTTGTTCTGTATTTAATGCGTTCCGTACCACTGTTGCGCGCTCGCGCCTGCCCGCCGAATTCGTTGCCACCTGCGGCGCCTCGCCTTGACACGCAAGCTTCCGCGACATTGCCGCGGCGGCCCTCAGGCCCCGCCTCGCGCGGCACCGCGGGCCCGGAGGAATGCACCGATCAGCGCCCTGGTCCCGTTTCCCGGGGCGGCGCGCGGCGAGGGGCCCGCATATCGCTGGCGCGGGGCAGCAAAGCCGAGTCGCAAGCTTCCAAACGAGGTTGCTGCCGTCGTTGCTCGCCGGCGGCTCTGCTGCGCCTGGGCGCCGGCTCAAGCGGGCCCGCCCGCGGCCGCACCCCGGGGTCAGGCCCGGAGCCCGCACAGGAGTCGCTGCCGGCCCGCGCGATCGCCAGGGGCTGTGTGGGTCCCGGGGCGCTGCGATGAGCGGGGCCGCGGACGTGCTGACGGCCCTGCTGTCGGCGAGCAGTTCCAAGGTGCGCACGCTGCAGGTGACGGCGACTGGCGAGAGCGAGGAGGGCTCGGAGGTGGTGGTGTGCGGCTGCTTGGAGCGGCGCGGCAGCACGTTCAAGATCGGGCAGTGTGGCATCGTCGCCACGGACGGCGCCACCGTTTGGGGCGCGGTTCTGGACGAGCGCGCGCACAAGGCCGACAACCAGGTCTGCCGGGCGCTGAGCAGGCGGGCGTGGGTCAGCAAGCTCATGTCCACGCTGGAGGCGGCAGAGTCGGCCATAACGGCGACAGGGGGCGGCGCCGCGGCCAGCGCGGTCGAGGTGGTTTTGCGGGGCGACGCGCGCTCGACCAGCTCCGTGGCGCGGCTTCGCGTGGCCGCGGTGGGCCCGGATGCCCCCGACGCTGCGGCGGCGGTCGCGCCGTCTGCGTCGCCCGCGTCCCTCGCATCCAGTCAGGGCGGCGCCGCGGGAGCCGCCGCGGACGGCCGGCCGGCGGCGCGGGTTGTGTACCTGTCAACGTTTGTTGAGCTCAAGCGGATGGAGGGGCGGCAGGCGGCCGGTCTGCTGCGCGCCCTGTGCGGCTCGCGGCTCGCCATGGCCAACCGCACGGCACGCTCCGTCCGGGAGCGCCAAGCTCAGCTGGAGGCGGACGCGGCCGAGGCGGGCCGGATGGCCGCCGAGGTGGGGGACCGGGCCATCGCGGAGCGAGGCCGCCTCGTGGCGGCGGCGGTCGCCCTCGTCAACGCCAAAAAGGACAGGCTGGCAGAGCTGGACGAGAGGGCGCGGGAGGCGGAGCGTCAGCGCACGGAGGCCATGGCTGCCGTCCGCGGGCTGGAGGGCGAGCTGGCCAAGCTGCGGAGGCGCCTGGAGAGAGCAGAGGCTGCGGCGGCGGATGCTACCGGCGGCGGCAGCGGCGGCAGCGGCGGCGGCGGCGGCAGCGGCGGCGGCGGCGGCAGCGGCGGCAGAGGGTCGCACGGGGGAGTGAGAAACGCGGCGGCGCGCGCGGCGGCGCGAAGGGCTGCCGCCGACGCCGACCACGCCGACGGCATTGACGCAGCAGCGCCACCACGTCCTGTTGCCGCTGCTGCCTCCAAGAGCCGGGCGGGCGAGGCGGCTTCGGAGCCCAGCCGCGCTCGTGAGGCATCGACAGCGGCTGCGGCCGGGGCTGTAGCTGCTGGTGAAGTTGGTGGGGGTTCCGGCGGCGGGGGCGCTTCGGGGCGACGCGCGCTCAAGCGCCTACGGCAGAGGCGCTCCAATGCGTCGGAGGACGAGCTAGAGGAGGAGGAGTCGGAGACGGAGGAGGACGGCGCGGACGGGTGGGACTCGGATGCAAGCGAGGACGAGGAGGAGGAGGAGGAGGAGGAGGAGGAGGACGAGGAGGAGGAGGAGGCTGAGGAGGCTGAGGACGAGGAGGAGGCACTGGCCGCAGGCGCTGCGGACGGCAGAGCTGGGGCGGCGAGGACGGCGGGCGGCGGCGCCAAAGCGTCAGCGCGGCAGAGGCTTCTTCCCGCCCGCGCGCCGCCGAAGCGGGCGCGGCTGGCGCGCCGAGCCAGCAGCGAGGACGAGCTGGAACGGGAGGCCAGCGCCGGCGACGGCATGATCGTGGGTGCCCTCGCAGCCCTGAGGCAGCGAGCGGGGGGCGTGCGGACGCGCCAGTCGTCTGCCGCATCGCTGGCCGCCTCAAGGCAAGGCTCTGCCGTATCGCAGGCGAACTCGGACGACTGGCTGCAGTGAGGCCCCTTCAGGGCAGGCGAACTCGGACGACTGGCTGCAGTGAGGCCCCTTCAGGGCAGGCGAACTCGGACGACTGGCTGCAGTGAGGCCCCTTCAGGGCAGGCGAACTCGGACGACTGGCTGCAGTGAGGCCCCTTCAGGGCAGGCACGCCCTCGGCCGCTGGGCGGCTGCGGGCCGCTGGGCGGCTGAGAGCCAGCGCACTCACCCTGGGGTTAGGTTATGGGGCCGCGCAGTGCCCGAACGCTGCGTGCAGGGCGCGGGGTCGGTGCACTGCTGCTTCGTCGCGCTTGGCGAGTGGATTTGTGTGCCGGCCGAGGCTGCTGGGGCGCGACGCGGCCGTGCATCTTGCCCACGCCCCCCCCCCCCCCTGTCCAGGGCTGTCGCCTGGGCGAGCAAGCGAAGTTGTGTGTTGGATGCGCGCCTCGCCGTGGCGCTTGAGAACGCCGCACCCGGGCTCAAACAAGCACACGCGCGACACTGGCGGCTTAGGGCGCGCTCGGCGCAGGCGAAGGTTTTTTTTGGGGTGGGCTGGGGACGCTCACTCGGCGGTGGCAGCGGCCGCAGCAGCGCCAGCGCCGGGAGCGCTGGCGTCCGAAGCACCGGCCCCCGAAGCGGCGCCAGCCCCCTCCTCTGCGGGGGTGCCCGGGCGCGTGTAGAAGGCCTCGTTCCACTCGATCGTGGTCGGGGCCTTGGCGCCAGGCTTGTCCACCCCCGGCGCTGTGAGCACCTCGACGCCCGTGGCGGTCACGAGGAGCGTGTGCTCGAACTGCGCCGAGCGCTTGCCGTCCGTGGTGAGAGCGGTCCAGTCGTCCGGCCACTCCGTGCACGCCTCCGTGCCGCCGTTGATCATTGGCTCGATCGTGAACGTGTGCCCCGGCTTGAGCGCGCCCGCCGTCTTGTTGCGGCGGTAGTGCGGCACGTTCGGCGCGCAGTGGAAGAGCCGGTTCACGCCGTGGCCGCAGTAGCGCTTGACGGAGCTGAAGCCGCGGGGTCTGACCACGGCGTCGATCACGTCCCCGATCTCGCGGTACATGACCCCGGGCTTGCACATGTCGATGGCCGCCTTGAGGGCGTCGAAGGAGCACCGGATGATGGCGCGGCTCTCCTCGTCGACGTCCCCGATGATGAAGGTCTCGTTCATGTCGGCGTGGTGCCCGCCGATGTAGACGGTGACGTCGAGGTTGACAATGTCGCCGTTCTCAAATGGCCGGCTGTCGGGGATGCCGTGGCACACCACGTCGTTCACGGACACGCAGACGCTCTTGGGGAAGCCCATGTAGTTGAGCGGGGACGGGTAAGCGCCGCGGCTGACGCAGCCGGCGAACACCACGCGGTCGACCGCGTCGGGCGTCACGCCGGGCCGCAGGATGGCCGAGGCCTCGTCCATCACGGCGCGGGCGACGCGGCCGGCCCTGCGCATGGCCTCGATCTGCTCCGGCGTGTTCACGGCGATCTTGCGAGTGCGCTGCTCCAGCATCTCGCTCAGGGGCTCGCCTGTGAGCGCGTAGTCTGGCTGCGGGATGAGCGAGGGCACGCGCATCTGCGGGGTCACCTTGCCGGGCCGCAGGTCCGACGTGAACTTGTAGCCGGTAAAGTCGCCCGCAAAGTCGCCCGTCGCCTCGAGCGTGGCGGCATCCAGGGGCTTGCGCGCCTTTGCCGCGACGTCGGCCATCAGGAGCTTGAAGCGCTTGTGCAGCGCCTTGCTGCGAGCGCGCGAACAAGGGGCGCGAGGGAGCACAGCTACGCATTTGTCTTGGAGAGGGGACGGGGTGGGGGGGGGGGGAGAGGGGCACTTGCGGCAAGGGGGGAGCGGGGGGACTCGGCCGTCGGCAGACGGCAGCAGCGAGGCCGGGAATGCGACAGCGCCGGCCAGCGGCGCTTCGGCCGGTGCCTGGTAGGGCGACACCCACTCCCAGCATGCGCCCGATCCCAGAGACCGCGCCGGCCCTCTTGCGGGCGGCGCAGGCGGCGGGGAAATCGCGCACCGCGTCAGGAACAGCGGCGCGCCGCGCAGCAGAAGGCCGAGGAGGCTCACTGCTCGGACCAGTAGCCCTTGAAGCACGTCTGGTTGCAAAAGAAGGAGCCGTGGATGTTCAGTTCCTTGCACTTGGGGCACACCATCGACGCAGGCTTGCCGCACCCAGGCGTGCAGCACACGAAGGCGGCATCCGCTGCGGCAGCTGCCATTGGCAAGCTTTCGCGGTCGCGACTCGAGTCGGCAAGGGAGCGAGAGGCCGAGCGACGACCGGCCTGGACCTTCTGGGGCTCCCGAGTGCGAGCTCCGCGCTGGGCCGCGATTGTTCGGGGCGCCGGGAAGGGGAAGCTGCCCGCCCAGTTGCCATCCAACAAGCGCCGGCAGAGCCGCCGGACGCCATCGACCCGCTCGCTGGCAGCCCCGCCACAACTGCAAAAGCTGCCTCCGCCAGCGAGCACAACGGCGCCCGCTCGCAGCCCGGGTCCCGCACGGGAGTTTTTCGCCCGGCTGCTTTAAGAGGCTCCTCGTTCCGACTCCCCTGGGGGCGGGGGGGGGGAGGGAAGCAGCCGAAAGCAGCAGTTGCGCCGGCAGCGCGGCCATCTGCTGCTGCATCCGGCAGCTCGCCCGACCCAGGAGCGACGGGCTCACGGGCGCCCGGCGACACGATGAGTGCGGGCGATGCAAGCAGCCCCGGCCTGGAAACGCCGCGCTCGCCGCTCAGCGGGGCGGGGCCGCCGGACGACGACTCTGCGGCAAGTTTGGAGCAATCTGAGAACAGGGCGGCGACGACGGCCGCCGTTACTCCAACGGGGCCGAAAGGGACGGGCAGGGAGCCAAGTACGTGCACGCCCGATGGCGCTCGCGCGTCCCCGGGCCCGCGGTCGGCAGCGCAGGGAGCCACAACGACGCCCGGCCGCGCCTCGCCCAGCTCCCGCGCCCGCGCTCTCATGGTCGTCACGCCGGCAGCCACTCCCCTGACGATGACCCCAGCCAAGCGACACCCCCTCAGCGCCTCGCTCCCGGGTGACGGCTCGCCCACTGCGTTCAGTGGGCGCGACGCGGGCCTCGGGGCAGGGGGCACCCCGGGCAGCAGCGGGGAGGCTGCCGCGTCAGTCACGGGGGGCGGCTCCGACCGCGTTGCGCGCCGGCTGGACGACGAGTGGCGCGCCATGGCCCTCGACTCGGCTCTCAGGGCCGCGTTGGGAGAGGACGATGCGCTGGAGGGCGAGCCGGGCGACGAGCTCCTGCGGCGCCACCAGCCGCCCAGCGCACCCAGCGCGCCCAGCGCACCCAGCGCTGCCAGCGCTGCCAGCGCGCGGGCCGCACCCCCCGGGGGCGCGGCGGGCGCTGCGGCTGCATCGGCCACGGGCAGGGCCGGGCGCTCCCCTCCCTGGGCGGGCAGCGCTGCTGTCTCCGGCTCTGCCGCGGCAGGCCGGACTGCGGACACGGCTGCGGGCGGCAGCAGCCGCTCGTGGGTGGGCCACGGGGGCGGCGGGGGCGCGACCGCGCCGGCTGGCGCGCCCTTTGAGGCTGACGCGGACGCCAGCGACGCCGGCGCATTCGAGCTCTCGCTGCTCGGCGACGCGGAGCAGGAGGCCGAGGGCCGGCGGCGGTGGGCTCTGCTGAAGCGGCTCTACCCGCAGGACCACAGCCGCATCATGAGTGCGGCGCGGCAGCAGGGGGCGCGGCTCTGCCGGTGGGTGGACGACGCCCGGGGGTCGGGCGGACCGTGGGTGGTGCCCCCCGGCGCCCAGGCGCGGTCGTGGCTGCGGTGTGCGCGGCTGCGCAAGGTGACTCTGAGCGACGCCGCCGGCTCGCGGGTGGTGGCGTTTGTGCAGCGGTGCTGCTGGTTCCTGTCGCACCATCCCGCGATGAGCGGCGGGCCGGCCGCCGCGCAGTCGGTGAGAGACGCGCAGGCGCTCTTGCGGCAGAAGCAGCGCCAGGCCGCCTCCCGAGCCGCCGCCCAGGCCAGCGCCGAGCGTGCAGCCACGCCGCTGCACGCGTCGCCCCACAAGGCGCGGCGGGTGTCTCAGACGGCCTCCGCCCTTTCGGCGTCGGGATCGGCTTTCGGCGCCTCGACCGCGCTCACAGGCGCCGCCGCGTCCCGCGCGCCCTCGCCGCCGGCTCGGCGGGGGTCCTCCGCCTCCCGGGCCGGCGCTACGGAGCTCACGTCCTTCTCCGCCTCGGCGCAGCCCCCGGCAACCCCCCCGCCCCGCCCCGGCACTGGAGCGCTGCGCCGACGGGCTCACATGGCGTCCTCCGGCGCCGCGAGCGACTGTGGCGACCCCTCCGGTGGCTCTGCCCGGCAGAGCCCCTTGCTGTTTTCGCCATCGCCAAAGGGCGGGAGCGAGGTGGGGGGGCCCGCCCCGGGCGGCGCTGCCAGGCCCCAGGGGCAGGCCGCCGCGCCACCTGCCGCGGCCGCGCACCGCCTCGTGGGGGCGGCGGCGTCGCTTCTGGGGGCCGGACTGCCCCGGAACCGATCCACGCGCGCTCGCAGCACGGTGGACAGGTCGCCGTCGTCGGCAGCAGCGCAAGCAGCGGCAGCGGCGCGGCGCGCAGCGCAGCGGCGCAGCGGGGGCGGCAGGGGGGGCGGCAGGGGGGGCGGGGGGCCGGGCCAGCAGCAGCGCCGCCACCACGACCACGACCCCGGGCAGAGCCGGCCGCTGCTTCCGTGGATGGCGCTCCGGGCGGCCACCGACGAGATCGAGGCGGTCCTCCTGGGGGACCTGTCCGCCCACGGCGTGCCCGCCGTGCCGCTGGCCCGGGCGGCGCTGGGGACCCGGTCCGAGGCTCGCTCGGGCCGACGTCGGCGCGGCCCGGAGGTGAAGGAGGCGTCGCTCTACGCCAGGGTCTTCGCGACAGAGCCCCACGACGCGATGGGCGACGACTTCCTAGCGGGGCGGGCGCACATGCTGCGCTGGGCGACGGCGGAGGACGTGGGTGTGCCGGAGGGAGCCCGCAACCCCGTGGTGGTGGGCACGGCTGCAGCGGAGCTGCACGCCATGGCGCGATGCCGCTCACCCGCCGGTAAGGTCGCCCACCTGGACAGGGCAGTCGACATCCTGGCGCGAGCCGTGTCCCTCGCGCGGAGGGCGGCGGCGGCGGCCAAGGCGGAGGCCGACGCCCGCGCCAGGGGAGAGCAGGCCGAGCTGCTCGCCCTCGGTCCGGCGCAGCCGGACCCTTCCCAGGACGCGAGCGCCGACGACGTGGTGCCAGCGCTCTCGCTGGCATTCCTGCGCTCCGGGCTTGAGGCGCCGTACTCGGAGCTGCTCTTCATCGACCGCTTCCGCGACGAGGACCGCCTCCTCGGACGCACCGGCTGGGTGCTCGCCACCGCGCAGATGAGCCTGGGCTGGCTGGAGAGCGTGGGGCCCGAGGCTTTTGGCGTGACCGAGGAGGAGTTCCGCCGGCGGAGCATCACCGGACGAAGGGACCCGTGACGAGTCGCAGCGCGCTTGTGCGGCTCGACAGCGCCCTGGCGCGAGCCAGCGCCTCGCATGGAAGCGCGCGCGCGCCCTCGCCACGGGCAGCCCAGCCTGCGTGCGTGTGTGAGCGCGCGCAAGAGCCCTTCATGCTCTCACTCCTCCCGAACCATCGTAAACGCCTGCGTGTTCATGCTCGCACGGCTGTGTTGCATCTCTCTCTCTCTCTCTCTCTCTCTCTCTCTCTCTCTCTCTCTCTCTCTCTCTCTCTCTCTCTCTCTCTCTCTCTCTCTCCCTGTGTGTGTGTGTGTGTGTGTGTGTGTGTGTGTGTGTGTGTATGTGTGTGTGTGCGTGAGCTTGCGCTGGAGAGGGGGCTGGCGCGGCGCCAATGTCGCGCTCCCAGGCGCTGCCTCGACCGGCTCGTGCAAGCTTGCGGCCAACGCCTAGGGGCTCAAGCCTGCCAACCGGCCGCACCCAGTGTGCCACTGCTTGTGGAGGCGCTCGGCCCGCGGCCAGCTGAGGGCTGGCGCAGCAACCATCGCGATCACGCGACCACCACCCCCTGCTCGCAGTCCCACAGCCGGCAGAGCTGAAGGCGGACTTGGCAAGAGCCAATGCCAGTGGCGCGGGGGAGTTGCGCTGCTCGCGCCTCAGCCACAGTCCGCGAGAGCGAGCAGCTATGTCCGGTGACGCCTTTGATGTTCCCGCGTGAGAACCCTGCCATTGGCTGCGTGCGTGCCGCCAATCTGGCGCCGGCGTGCCCGGGTTTGGGTCGGTTTGCCAGAAGGAACGATTTCCCCAGATCTGCCTTGGCAGGCGCACCCGCCTGGCCGCCCGGGGGGGGCCGGACCTCGGTGGGCGAAGGCTGGGTTGGGAAGACAGCAAAGCTCGAGCGGATGAGGTTGACGCCCCGCGGGCTGGCGGCGGCGGGCGGCTGGCCGCTCGGGCGCGGCGGGCGGCCCACGCGCTCTCGGGCCGTCCCGAACGGCGAGCGTGGCTGCGGCTGCCCGGTGCCACCGGCGGACGAGTGGGCTGCTCCGCCGACGCAGCCTGCAAGCGTCCGCCTCCCAAAGAAGGCGCGCCTGGTGGGGCCCGGCCGCGCTTTGGGACCGCGCTTGGGCGCTCGGCCGACCGACCCGCTGGTGCCTCAACTTGCGCATCTGGCATGCGCGCCGCGGCGCGTTTGCGCGCCTGTGGGCCGTGTTCACCGCCTCGGTGGATGCGCATCGATGTGCCCATTTCCCCGTTTTGGCCCCGCAGCGGTGGTGACATGTTCCCCGGCGCGGGCGAGTTTCCCGAGGGCGAGGACGCCGGTGACATGATGATGGACGGCGGCGACGGCAGCGGAGGCGAGGACGAGTTTGCCGACGCCCACGGCGCCGCCGGGGGCTTCGACGACGACGCGATGGACGGCGCAGTGGACGGGCTCGAGGACGGCGCAGGCGGGGACGACGTGTTCGGCGCCGAAGACGGGCCGGGCGCCGCTGGCGCCGCAGCAGGCGGGGCTGCTGAGCCGGCGATGGAGGCTGCGGCGAGCCAAGCCAGCGCGGAGCCGGCAGTGAACCCCATGGCGTGAGTCCCGCCTAGGCCGCGCCGCAGCCATGGTGCGATGCGGCGCAGCGTTGCAGCTGCGAGAGCCGGGGCGTCGAGCGCTACTGCGTGCCTGCGGCTGGTGCCCGTGCCCGTGCCCGCGCGCCCTTGTTGTGGTCGCAGGGAGTTCAACCGCAGCTACCGGGAGAAGGGCGAGGCCAAGGACGCCGATGAGAGGGACGCCATTCGCGCGTCGCGGGCTCGCGGCGAGAAGGAGCTCGCAGCCTGGATGGCCGAGAAGGAGGCGCAGCTCGAGGCGCGCAAGCAGCAGAACCGGACCGACGAGGAGGCCAAGCTCGTGGAGATGGAGGCGGCCCTCTCGGAGGCCCCGTGGACCCGCGTGCTCGCCCTCGTCGACACCACGGCGCCCGCCACCGACGGCAGCGCCGGCCACGCGGACCCGGCGCGCATGCGCGAGTTGCTCATCCAGCTCAAGAGCTCGCCGCCGCAGGCTGCCGCTGAGCCGAGCGCGTGAGGCAAGCCCAATCACGGCTTGCCAGTCCGCCAGCAGCGACCCCGCCTCGACCCCCCCCCCCCCCCCACCCCACGCCCACTCCGACTCTTGGCTTGGCGGCGCATCGCTTGGAAGCGTCAGCGGCAGTGGTCGGCGTCGTTAGCTGCGTGGAGCGTGACGCATCCCGGCGTGGCCACGACGCAAGCAACGCTATTCGCACGCTCGCAGATACGGATGCACACACGCACCCACACGCACAAAAAAACAAAGCGCCAAAGTTGCGCGGTGCCGGCAGGCCCTGCTGTGCCCGTGGACGAGGCGCCAGGCGCCCCGGAGCGGCTTCTCGCCGCTCGACCCTGAAGCGCCCACCTTGCTGGGATGAGGTCAGGGGGGAAACAACCACCGCCAGCACCCTCACACCATGTTCCCGGTTGGCATTGGCTTCCAGTCCTCCTCCCACTCGCAGAGGCGGTTCAGGTGCATCGAACTGCGCGACGCGGCTCAGAGTTCAGCGGCGATCGTGCAGTTGGGTGAGGAGACTGCCTGCGACGCCACCCTCCCGCCTTCCCAACGCCAAAGGCAGCCCCATAGGCACGCCGTTCACTCGTCACGGCGGGTGCCTGGCCTGGATGGCGGGACCGAGCGCGCGTGGTGCCCCTGGCTCACATTGTTGATAAACATCCTTCGGTGCCGGCCCTGCACGGCCTGATGCAACCGCGGCGCGTGGAAATCCAGCAAGGCACCAGGTACTTGACCCTGATCTCCCTCCACCTCGGCTCAAGACACTTGACCCAGATGGTGTAGTAGAGGCACCCGCCGACGCACGCGACGATCATCAGTCCGGCGATGCCAACGGAGAGCAGCGTGATGGGGTCCGCAGGGAGGTCCATGGCGGAGGCAGCGACTGCAGCGCACGGGGGGGCGGGCGAAGGGGCCCCTCGGCGCACTGCTCTCGGGGTGCAGCGCGCTGCGGGAGCCCCAATGCACGCCTGCGGCAGCGGCGTTGGCGGTGCGGGCCAGGCGCGGCTCTGCCGGCTGCCGGGAACTCCACACGCACTTGGCGCCCGAGTGCTCGCATGCCCAAGCCGTCGCAGGTCCCAGCTCGGTTCTCGGGCGTTTTCAAGGCGATGCTGACCTCCTGCCCCTCGACGGTAAGCCGCCAGGCGAGTGGGCGGCGGAGCGGCCGCGCAGGCCATCGCGCATGGCACGACAGCCAACGGAGCGCCGGCCAGCCCGCTCCCGTCCGCAGGTGGCTTCCTACGGGCGCTGCGTCTCGGCGAACCTCAACTCTCTGACCCAGGGCGCGTGTGAGCAGGAGTTTTTGGCCCTGCGGGAGTGTGCGGCCAAGAGCCTCGTGAGTTTGCCCGCATCGTCAGCAGCGCCCGCCTGCCAACCGGGAAGGAGGTCGGGAGGAGCGCAGCCGCGGCGAGCCAGCCCGGGTTCCTCTCTGTGCGGTGACCCACGCCTTGCCCCCGCAGAGGGCAGCGAGGCGGTAGCCACCAGGGCGTTGTTGTGCATGTGCCTCTGTTGCGTTGCCGGGCGCTGCTGGGCGAGAGCTATGCTTGGGTCCGGGCTGAGAGCTGTGCTTTGGTCAATGCTGAGGGCTGCTTGGAGCGATGCTCAACGCTGCGCCCGCGCCCCGGGCGCCCCCCTCCATCCCACGCACACGCTCGGGTGCAACCCCGCGCACTCAGTCCGGCCGCTGTGCAACGCTAAGCCAGCGGCACCTCGCACGCCACGGCGGGCGTCACAAGCACTTGCAGCATGAGAGAGTCCGCCGCAGCGCCGCCCTCCCCCGCCTCGCTGGCCCGGCTCGCCAGCGACGCTCCCGCGCCGGCGGTCTGCTGCGTGCGCTTCCACCGCGACCACCCGCCCGCCAGCGCCTCGGCGTCGGCCAGCCCCTCCAGCGCGCCAGCCCCCAGGGCGACGGAGAGCACAAGCGGAAGGCGCGCCTCACACAGAGCGCCGCCTCCCGCCGCGCCGCCTGCTACCGCGTTGACTTGCAGGCCCGCCCTGACCACCCGCGTGAACACGAGCGCCTCCGGTACAGTCCCGGCCTCCGGTACGCCCGTCGCGGGCGCGACGCTGACCCGCCTGCGCCCGCACGCCCGCAGGTCGACGGCAATCAGCGCTAGCACAGGCAGCACCACGCTCGTCTGCGCGGGGCACGCCACCTCCGCCGCCGCCTCCGCCGCCGCCGCCGCCTCCGCCCCGGCCTCTGCCTCCGCGTCGCCAGCAGCTGGGCGACGGTGAGCGGCTGCGCTGCCGCCGGCAACGAGCCGGCGCGCCAGCCGACTGCACGCGGCGACCATGGCGAGCCTAGCCAGCGGCGCGACGTCCCTGCTCGTGCAGGCTGCCGCGCTGCCGGCGCCCTGCGTCAGGCCGCAGTCAGCCCACTCAGAGAGCTGCTGCGCGCGCACGGCGGCGGCAGCGGCGGGGGCACTGGGCGCCGCATCGGCCCCGGGCGGCGCCCAGTCGCACGACGAAAGCGGGCCGGCGGGCGCGAGGCGGAGCAGCGCCAGCCGGGGGAGGTGGGCGGGCGCTGCCCACCGCTTGGACCACCATCGCTGAGGCGGCAGGCCGGCGGTGAGCGACGGGCGGATGAGCGTGGGCCCCAGCAGCGACGAGCAAGGCTTCGCCAGAATGCCCGCCCGGCCATGCTGCGAGCAGACCACGCAGCGCGACGTCAGTCGAGCCCGCAGCGGCCCCGCTTGCGCCCGGCACTGCCGCAGCGCCAGAGAGGCCCGCTGGGATGCACCAGCGGCGCGGAGCGCGGAGGCGGCAAGAGGCAAGGCGCCCGGCTCCTCACGCGCGGCCCCCTCCGGCGCGCGCGAGGGTCGAGCGGAGGATTCACTCCGGACGGCTGCCAGCGACGCCGACAGCAGCCCCACAAGACTGGGCTCTGTACTCGCCACCGCGGGCTCCCGGGCTGCAGCCACAGCTCCACAACCGGTGCACGCACTGCCCGTGCTCACTCTGGAGCCGCAAGCCGCGCACGCCGTGGCCAGGGGCGAGCAAAAGCCCGTGGCAACAGCGTCGGAAGCCGTCACAGCGTCGCACGTCAGCACGCACTCCAACTGGTCCACTTCGGCAGCGCGTCCCGGAGACGGCTCCGGAACCAGTGCCCCGCAGGCTTGGCAGAACAGGCACGCTCCCAGGACGCCCTCCGCCCCAACCGCGAGGGCGTCTCCGAGCAGCACAGCAGCGTGCGCGTCTGCCATGCGCGCCGGCCTGGTCAGCGCGCACCGGCCGCCAGGGCGTCTTCGTTGCCCACGTCGCTTCTGCTCGGGACGCGGCGAGCGGTGACGAGCTGGCACGGGGCGGAGCCAATTCCGGCGAGCAAGCGCGACTGCCGGCTCTGCCCCTCGGATGTCGACAGCTAGGGGCTCCCCCAGTCGCCAACGGCGCCGATCCCTCGCCGAGATTAGGCAGCATCCGGACCGTAACCGGAGCCTGGTAGGTGTTGTCTACAGCCAGCCTTGATTCGATGCGAGCGCTCCCTGGCGGGGGGTGATTTCTGCTTCGCGCCGCAGAGCAAGTAAGACTCAGCGACTCGGAGAAGGCGGAGCCAACGGCAAGCCCTCCCAAAGTGCAAGCGCACTTTGGGGAGGGAGCGCCACCCCCGGCCGCCCGCCAGGATGCGCAGCCGCTCTAGTGGCATCTCCCTGCTGGCGGTGTGTGCCTCGGTGGCCTCGGCGTCGTACTGCTCGACCTCGTCCGCCTACACGTACACGAACTGCGTTTCTTCTTCGAGGACCAACCTGTGAGCAGGGCGGCCTCGGCCACCCGCTTCGTCCCTGGGCCCCCAGCATCGGTTGGTCGGCGAGGGATCGGAGCGGCAAGGCCGCAGCTGTGCGCACCCGTGATGGCGCGGCTGGCCTCCGGGTCCTTTTGTGTTTGTGGGGCGCGGCGGTGCCATCGGAAGCACGCGCCGGCGGCGCGTTCCGCGACACGTCTGTTCGTCGACGCTGTCCGCTGACCATCGTCGCCGATTGCGCGCAGGTACTATTGCTCGAGCGGTTCGATTTCCTCGACGACCAGCGGCTGCATCGGGTCAGAGATGCGGATGCGCTGCAGCCTATCGTCGGCGCGATTCTGCTGCTCAAGTTCCTTCAAGAGCTCGTGCGACGGCTTGCCTGGCACTGTCCAACCGGCCGCGAGCCCGACTCCATCGCCGACCCCTGCCCCGTGCTTGCCCAACATGACCAACCAAGCATCCACCTCCGAGCAGCGATGCCTACCGAGCTCTGGCTGGACCATTAACGAGCTTGCCGAGGAGGCCAACTGCGCCCCGGCGTCCACGCTCAGCGTGTCTCAGTACCGGTCCAGCCAGTGCTCATTTTACAACCTTGTTTGGTTCAGCTGCTCCAGCGGCGCCAACGTTTGCCTGACCAGCCGGGCAAGCGGCTGGAGCCGGCCCGTGCCGTCGCCAAGCTCGTCCCCACGCCCTCGCTCCTCCGACGGGAGCGGAGTGGAAACTTTTGGCATCGTCATCCCGATGATGTTCGTCGGGTGCTGCATAACAGCGTACTTTGTTCGCCGTCGGTGCTGGTCCAGCGTTGCCAAAGCAGGCGGCGCGTCTGTGGGCGGACTCGTTCGCGTCACCCACAACCCCTCTCCGGCCACCGCTGTCAAGGCGGCACCAAAGCACAACTCGGCAGTGGCATCCGCATCGTCTGCCATCCCCCCCCGCCCTCAGCACTCCATGGCGTCGCCCCCCGCTCCCATCCCCGGCATGCCCAGCTCTGCCCCTGCCGCCCACCACCACTCCTCGTCCTCTGCAGGGTTCGGCCACAGTGCGCCGGGAGGCTACCCCATGGCCGCTGGCGCCGCGCCGTACCCAGGTGCTCCATGCCCTGGCGCTCCGGGCGGTGGCGCGGCGTACCCTGGCGCTCCGGGCGGCGGCGCGGCGTACCCCGGCGCTCCGGGCGGTGGCGCGGCGTACCCTGGCGCTCCGGGCGGCGGCGCGGCGTACCCTGGCGCTCCGGGCGGTGGCGCGGCGTACCCTGGCGCTCCGGGCGGCGGCGCGGCGTACCCCGGCGCTCCGGGCGGCGGCGCGGCGTACCCTGGCGCTCCGGGCGGTGGCGCGGCGTACCCAGGTGCTCCGGGCGGCGGCGCGGCGTACCCTGGCGCTCCGGGCGGCGGCGCGGCGTACCCTGGCGCTCCGGGCGGCGGCGCGGCGTACCCTGGCGCTCCGGGCGGCGGCGCGGCGTACCCTGGCGCTCCGGGCGGCGGCGCGGCGTACCCTGGCGCTCCGGGCGGCGGTGGCGCGTATCCAACCGCTCCACCCCCTTCATCTGGCCCGAAGGCGCCACCGCCGCCGTCGTACCCTGGCTACGAAAACGGCGGCTACGCTCTTTGAAAAATCGCTTTGTCGGGTGGGACGCCCGAGGCAGGCTACGAGCCGCGGAGCCACCGCCGGCTGGAGTTTCAAAAGCGGCCGAGCTGGAGCCCGGCCAGGGCAAATGTTTGAGCCATTTTGCGTTTGAGGGTGTGTATCTGAGTGTGCCTCGTGTAATCAGAGGCTTGCAAGCTGCGAACTTCGTATCGATAGTCGGGACGCCGCCTGCTTGCGTCGGCGCTTCCTATCCTGCTCTGTTTCCGGGCCGCAGCCGCCCCATGCGAGGCGCACCTTCCGTGCTCGAGGAAATGTCCCAATAGTTTGCGAATCACGAGAACTGAGTGGCTATGCTGTTTGCCCGGCAAATGCAGCAAGCGGAATGAATGGGGTGTGTGGGGGAGCGGGGGGGGGGGAAGAGGTACGCGCTTGCTTGGAGGGAGCTCGTGCGTTGGACTGCACACACTCAGCAGGCACGCGCACGGGGCCATGGGACGCGGAGGAAGTCGGGGGTGGGGTGGAGGAGGCACCCAAACACACACCGCGCAGCGCCAACTGGAGCGCAAGTCGCCGTGGCTTGCAGAGCGGCAGCCAGGGCCCCGGGCGCACACGGATCCTCGCAGGGCACGGCCGAGCTTTGCTGCCAGAGCCGCGTCGGCGACGGGCACACTGGCCTGCGCCTCGAGCAGATGGCAGCGGAGGCGAGGCCCAGCCAAGCAAGGACAGCATGACAGCAGCAAAAGCAGAGGGCTGCGGAGAGGCTTGAGGAGCCAGAGTGGGAGCGGAGACACTCCGGCCTCGATTTGGCCACCTCCAGCTGCGCTAGCCGTTGAATGCTGAGGAGACAACCTTGCAAGACACGCCATGAATGATAGGAGGCTGGTCGCCACAGTACAACGTGGACAGTCACATTCCCAAGGCACGGACCGAGCCTCTGCGGGAAGAAGAACCGGGTGGAGCAGCAGCAAGTACGGCTGCTTGGCAGCACCCGCTCGAGAGGTGGCGTGCCTAAAGTCAAGGCACCGCACCAGGCGGATGGAGTCGGGTAGATTCTGGAGAATGACGGAAGATAACGGGCGCACCCCGTGGAGGCAGAGCCGGGGTGGAGTTGTGCAAGCACAGAAGCGAGAATGCACGCGCACTGGCGAAATCCAGGCGCACGAAGCAATTCAAGATGGGGAGCGGGGAGGAGGCACGTGCAGAGCCGTGGCCGGCCAGCAACAAGGCAAGATCGCGCCTGCGACTGTTAGTCGGTAGCGAGGCTCGCCTCGGGCGAGAAAGACCGGGTGGACCCGGGATGGACTGAGGACGGGGGGCGGGGGGAGGGGAAAGCGCCCACGCCCCATTGCATGTTTGCTCCCCTCTCCCCCCTCAGCACCCTCGCCCCAAAGGAGAAACACAGCTGGGAATGGCAAGTCAGGGCACACCGCAAGTCGCGCAGAATGGCCTTCAGGCCGATGCACCCTGACCGCTGGACATATCCATGCCCGTCAGCGCCACCGCAGTGGCATCTGCCTCAGCGCCACCACCCGAGAGAAGCCCAGACGCGCCCTCCCCAGACTGGGGGCCCCGGGAGCCATCGTAGCCCGGCCCCTGCGAGCCGAACGCGACCGAGCTGGGGGGCATGCCGGCCGATGTTGGCGTGCCGGGGCGAGCCTGACCCACGAGCAGGTCCGATCCGCTGGGGACTGCGCCGCTCATGGGTCCGTGGGCGCCACCGTAGGGCGAACCCCCCATGGCGTACATGTCGTGGTATGGCATGCGGGGGGGCATACCGTAGCCGTGAGGCGGGTAGCCGTAGCCGCCGGCGCCGCCTCGGGCGAACATAGCGTGCTCGGTCCCGGACATTCCCGGGTGCGGCATCATCGGGCCGGGGCCGTAGGCGAAGGGGGGCATGTCATAGCCGCCGGGGCCCATCATGGGCATTGGCATGCCGCCGGGCGCAGCACCGTAGTAGCCGCGCGGAGGGCCGTAGCCAGGGGGGCCGTGCATCCCACCACCACCCGGCGCGCCGCCGAGGAACCTTCGGCCGCGGGGCCCGCTCTCGCCGCGGGGCTTCTTGTGGGACACAGACAGGCGCTTGTGGCCGACGCGGAACCGGTCGAGGTGCCGGATTGCTGCCTCTGCGGCCTCGCGGTTGTCGTAAGAGACGAAGCCAAAGCCGCGGGTGAGGCCAGTCTGCTTGTCCACCATGATGCGGGCGGAGATGACGTGACCGTAGGTGGAGAAGAGGTTGAAGAGGTCCTTGTTGGCCATGTCGTTCGGGATGTGGAACACGAACAGGTTGCACAGAGGAGGGCCCTGGGCATGCTGGAACAGTTGGATGGGCGGGCCCGGGTTGATGGGCATCGTATGAGGCTGCCCCAGGCCCTGGACGGCGCGCATGGCCGGCGTCATGTCCTTGCCATCGGCATCGAGCGTCGGCCCCTCCCCACTGGAAGGGTCACCGCTGCCCCCGGAGGCGGCTACCGGCAAGCCCCCGTTGGCCATTCCGTTGCCATCCATGGCTGGCCGGCCACCCTCGGTGGAGTGCGCGGGAACTCCGTTGCCGCGGCCGTCAAAGCTGCCTTCGCCGGACTGGGGCGCCAGGGGACCGTAGGAGCCGAGGCCGCTGCCCCACGGACCCATGCCGCTCATGCCGAGCGCCTGGTCGGAGCCCACGGGCATGGGCTGCGGCGAGCGCGGCAGGTGGAAGGAGCCCCGCTGGCGGTAGGCCTCCTCCTCCTGGGGCCCATCAGAGCCAAGAAGACCAGATCCGCGAACCAGCTCGGTGAAGGCCTCGCCGTCCATGCCGTCCGCGGCACCAGCGGGGGCCGGTGCCGGCGCGGAACCAGCTCCCGTAGTCTGCTCGACCGGGCCGGCCTTCGCAGAGTCCTGCTGCTGGCCCGACTGGCCCACAATGCGGGCGGACGTGTGAGCGGCGCTCCTGCGATGTGGAGGGAGGAGTAGCAGCATCAAGGCGAACGCCCAATCTTGGAATTGGCCCAGCAATCGCGCGGGGACTGGTGGCAAAAGTTTGGTGCTTCCCGGCGGCATCAGCAGCAGCTCATGCCTTGCCAGCCAAACTCGCGGCTCGGGCCGCGCCACCCAGCTGGGACGCCGCGGGTTCCCTTGACGGGGGGCTGGAAAAGAAGCAGCGGGCAGTCGGGGGGCTCTATAGCGCCCGGGAGGAGCGCAAGGTCCCAGGCAACAAAAGCGGCTTGAGCACTTTGCCTGGCAGGCCAGCTGCTGGCCAGCTCCCAGCAGGAGCAGCGCAGGACTTCGCGCGCCCCGAAGCGCGTCGTGGCGGGCCGCCTGCATGCACTTGGCGTGACCAGCAGGTGTTGGCCAAGCCAGGGCGCCTGCCATGACGCCATCGCCCCACGCACTGTCGCGCAGGGCTGAGCGCGCGGGCCGGGGATTGACAGCCACGTCGCGGTGAGCTCACGACCATGCGCGGCCAAAGGAGGCCTCGGCGTCATCTGCACAGCACAGCAGGACAGCGCGGCAGGCAAGGGGCGCACGGGGCTTGGCAGCTAGACGCCGCAGAAACCGGGCATCCACACGTTGGCCGTCGCAAGACGCTGCAGCGATGGGAGCCCGCCAGCGCCAGAGAAAGCGCGGTGCTCGCGATCCCAGGTATTCCAGGGTCCGAGGTGCACTTACCGGACACGCTCCATGTGTGCGACACGGTCGTCGCGGCGGACGGTTCACGAACTTCCATGCCAGCCAACTACGGATGAAGGCGTGTGACCTTCGCCCCCTTTCGTTCCACGTCTCGCGCGACACGGGCTCTGCCAGCTGGGAGCCAAGCCGTCAGCTCGCGAAGCCCTGCCGGCAACCCACCGCCGCGATCCAGCTGGACAGGGCAGGAGGCCCGACTCGCTGAGGCGTGGGCAGAACGTGGCTTTCCCCTGAGAGCCTGCACTTGCGCCCAGCCGTTCCAAGGAGTCCCAGGTCGCGTTGCTGTCACAGAGCGAGGCGCTCGCCGAACCATTGCACCGCGATGGCAGCTGCAGACGCCAGCCCCACAGGGGCGATCAGCGCCCAGGGCGTTGGGGGTCCACATGGGAAACTGCAGGGTCGAGCTGTCCCAGCAGGGGCGATCACAGGGCGAGCAAGCGATGAAGCCACTGCTGCTCGGCCTGTCGCGGCAAGGACAAGAGAATGCCATGGTGCAGGGGAAGCTGGCAAAGCGGTGCGGGACGCAGATTCGAGCTATTTCGCCGCGTCGGGTCCCGACTCGGCGCCGGGGGCGGGCGAGACTGCGGAGGGCGGTGGCGTCGATCACGACGACGACGACGGCAGCTTCGGGGCGTTCGGCGATGACGACGGCGATGCCGGGGACGGTGGCGGGGCAGGGGCTGGTGCGGCGAGTGCTGCGGCCGCTGTAGGTGCTGTCGCGTCGGGTCCCGACTCGGCGCCGGGGGCGGGCGAGACCGCGGAGGGCGGTGGTGGCGACGATCACGACGATGGCGACGGCAGCTTCGGGGCGTTCGGCGATGACGACGGCGATGCCGGGGACGGTGGCGGGGCAGGGGCTGGTGCGGCGAGTGCTGCGGCCGCTGTAGGTGCTGTCGCGTCGGGTCCCGACTCGGCGCCGGGGGCGGGCGAGACTGCGGAGGGCAGTAACTGTAAGTGCTTCGCTCGGTGCGCGAGCTCAACTCGGGTCAGCACGATATTTGGCTTGATCGGACTGCGCATGTCTGAAGTTTCAGACCTTCCAATGTTCCGCGTCGGGCGTCCTTCCTGGGTGATCGGAAGTGCTACGGTGCCTCGCTTGGCTGAGCCAGTTGATCGGCCGCGAGTGCCAGCAGCGATGATGCCTGACTTCTGGCCCCCTCTGGCAACGCAATGGTCAGTTCGCTCGGGCACTCAACAACGGCGCGCCATCCAGGAACGGGCGACCGACTCAATACGCACTATGACGGTCGATTGCCTGGAACACAGCGGCTGCAAAGACTCAACTCTTCATGCTCCGCAACCACCGCAGACCGGCAACCCATCGGCCGAATCGCGTGCCGAGAATTCTTCACTTTCGGAAGCTGCTTCTCTGTTGGCAGAAACGATTCCTGACATGCGAAGCTTGATTCGGCCGTTCGTGGCTGTGCCGCTGTAAATGCGCGACGACAATCCGGCTCTTGCTCATGGTAGAGCATCAAGATATAGACTCATTAGGTCGATCATCGTTGGGGGGGCCAAACAATCGCGTCACCGTGCCACACACTTGCTGACCTGTGTGGGCGTTGAGAGGCCGCTTGTTGGTGGAGGACTGGTGTTGACCTAAATGGCTAAAGTTCGGCGCGGCGGGAACCACACGGGGTCGTCCGAGGGACGGGAGGGAGGGTCAAACGATCGAATCGAGCACACACACGCCACTCGGGGGCGCGCGCGTGCGGCGGGTACGGGTACGGGTGCGGCCGGTGAGCCCCACGCGGGCTCGAACCGGTGTGCCCGCCCAGAGGGCGGGCTTGCGAACGGGTCGGATGGCCCGCGGTTGCCATGAGGCAGAGCCGGGGTCGTGCGATCGAGAGCGCACACGCGCCACTTAGGGCGCGTGCGTGCAGCGGGTGCGGGGTACGGCCGGCGAGCCCCCACGTGGGCTCGAACCGGTGTGCCCACCCAGAGGGCGGGCTTGCGAACGGGTCGGATGGCCCGCGGCTGCCAGGGGCAGAGCGGGCCTGGGGTTGTTGCCCTGTCTTGAGGGCGGCGGCCGCTCAACTCGAGGGGACAGCAGCACAAGATTTACATCACAAACACGATTCACAGACTCATCGAACACCAATCCTGCAACTCCATCACCGATGAATCACAAACCGCGCCAAACCCACAATCCCAAGCCCCAAGCCCAGATCACTCCCATCACACTGCCACGAGTCGCCACTCAGCCGCCCCTGCTCACCGCATGCGCTCCACCTGCTGTCGCAGGTACCGCGTCTGCCCGATCAGCTGGGTCGCCAGTCCCTTGGCGATGACCTCGTTCAGCCTCGACAGCCAGCGGAAGGCCCAGCGCGCACGCTCCCTCGGCCGGTCGCCGAAGGCCGTGTCCGCCACCTTCTTGAGGAAGGCGAAGGCCTCTGGTCCCATGCGTCCCGTGGTCGTGACGACGAAGGGCACAATGGAGCTCAAGTTGTCCTTTCAGGCCGACTCTCTGGCGCGAGCGTCGGAGCAGTGGTTCGGCGGCCCACTTGTCTCCGTGCTGTCCATCAAGCAGCAGCGACAGCTCCCTGTCTACCCGCGCGGCGGCAGGGCTGGGTGCGGGGAAGCATCCCGGCCTGCAGGTGGGCGAGGGGCGCCTCTTCGGACGCTATCGACAGCCGTGAGATTCGCGGCCTGTTTGTTGGGAGCTTTTGAGCAGGACAGGGACGTGGCAGCAGGCACCGGGCGGCGGAGCCACGGGCGGGCGACCGGCGAGCGCTGCCCTCCACCAGTCTGGCGACCGGCCGAGCGATTCAGCAGGATACGCGCTCCGCAGTGTCCTTGGAAGACAGCGAATCACAGCTTGTGAGTTCCAAACATGGTCGAGCCCAACTGCGAATTTGCCTCTGTCTGAAAAAGGGACAACACACTCGCTCATTCGCCTTCCCAACCCGCACCTGAGGACAAAGTGAGGGGCGCCAGGTGCTGCATCGTCGTACCACAAGTTGTTTGCGCAGCCTCGGGGGCGTGCGTTGTGACTGGGGAGCGGGCTGTCGGTGGAGTGCGTGCTGTCTGCCGGCCTGCCTGACTCTTGCACCCGCTCACCTTTGCCGCCCGCCCGCTTCCTCGCAGTGGCCCACCGTTGCACAGATGGTGAAGGCGGAACCGCTTCGACTGAAAGCGGCATGTCCCCCGCGGCAGGGGCGTTCGCGGCCCCGGAAGCCGGCGCTGCGGGAGCGGGCCAATATGCATCTGTGCTTCAGCAAACTGTCCTCGCCCCTGGCCATGCCGCGCAAGCCGGCGCAGCTCCTGCCGCTGCGGCTCACGAATCCGACATGCCGTGCCATGTTGAACAGCCGGCCGCAGCCGGCGCGGCTCGCCCCGAGACTGTGGGCGACGAGGCCGCGCGCCTCCGCAACAAGCCCACGCTCACCGCCCACGACCACCTGGAGCGCCTGGAGGAGCTGGCGGGAGTGAGACATGCCTTCCAGCGCATCACCGAGGGCGCCGCCGACGCCATCGCCCGGGCCTTCCACGACGCCAAGCAGCGCAAGCGCGGCGGCGACGCCAGGACGCTTCAGGCCATCACGCAGGAGTGCGTGGGCCGCTTGCGGGGCGGCGAGCGTCTCCGAGTGGTGGACGCAGGCATTGCGGGGGGCGTCAAGGTGGCCGACCCCAGCACGGGGGCCTTCTTCAAGATCGCCGAGGACACGGTGGGAATCTACAAGGGCTCCGCAGTGATGGCGGACAAGGCGGCCAAGCACGAGCTGGCCATGCTCACGCACCTCCACGAGGCGGACGCGGCGCGGCTGCTGACCGTGCCGCTGGCGTCGTGCGTGGACGTGACGGTGCGCGACGCGGCTGGTCGGCCGGAACGGGTGTACCGCGTGCAGGGCTTCTCGCGGCACGCGGTCGGCGGCAGAACTCTGCGGGTGGGATCGGGCGACGGCGGGAGGACAACACACGTGTGCGCGGAGCTGGACGGCGTGGCGGAGGAGCTGGCGGCGGGGCTGCACCTGGCCCCGAGTCTGAAGGCTCCCAGCTCCGGCTTGTTCACGCGGCACGAGTACCGGAGGGTGCGGGGCGTCAGGGACCCGGACGGCTTCCCGCGGCTGGGCCCAGCCACTGACGCGCTGCTGGAGAGCGTAGGTGCGGGCCGGCATGCGGCCGAGAGCTCAGGGGTGTGCGCGCAGGTGGAGGCGGAGCACGGCGTGGTGCTGGACCCGCTGCAGCGGGTGCACGTGGAGCACAGTGCCACTGTGGCCAGAGATGCCGGTGGCGTGCCAAGTCGTCTACCGTTCGACGTGGAGCTGCACGCGCTGCCGTGGGGCGAGGTGGTGCTGCTGGACACGCACCGGCTGTGCATCCCCGACGTGACCGGTGGAGGCGCGGCGGCGGGCGGCCAGGTTGCGGTCGTGTGGGCCGCTGCGCCTGGGGCCCTGTCTGGCGCTGGTGGTGAAGGTGGCGGCACAGCTTTGGATAGTTCGACCTCGTCTTCGCCAGCGCTGCGAGTGGTGGGGCTGCCGGAGGGCGGATCGGCTGACGCTGCCCTGGCCACACTGGCTGCTCGGGAGGCCGGGCTCCTGACTGGCGCCAGCACTCCTGCGTGGAGCGCAGTCGAGCTGGGCCCGCTGGCGTCGTGCTGCGGGGTGGCGGTGCTGCAGTCGAGCGACGGGGCGATCCGAGTGCTCCTGCCACGGCCCGGGCAGTTCTGGCGGGCAGTGCACCTGACGGCACTGTTCCGACCCGAGGCGGCTGCCGTGCTGCGGGAGGCAGAGGCGGAGCCGGTGCCACCGGACGCCGTGATGGCGGGAGGTGGGGATGCAGCGGGCCTTGCTAAGGGCAAGCTTGTGGCTGCGGGCGGTGTATTGCTGGGCGCCGACAACGTGGCCCGGGCGGCGGACGCGGTGGAGGAGCGTTTGGTCACGTGCTGGCGAGCGGGGCAGGCCGATGATGTGGCGTCGGTGCGGCGAGCGGTCAAGGCCGGCCTTCACACCCGCGGGCTGGGGCTGCGGCACGCCTGGCGGGTGCTGGGCGCGATGCTGAGCCGAGCAGGGGAGCCCGGCGGTGTGGGGCTGCCTGTATCGGTGCTACGCGCCGCTGCGGCATGCGCCAGCCTGCCGAGTCCCGGGTCGAGCGGGGCAGCGGCACTGGAGGGTCTGGTGTCAGAGGGAGCTGCGGGCGGCGCCGATGCGGACGAGGACTGGCTGCTGGCGTGCTGCGTGGCCCGGGGCGTGGCGGCCAGGGGGCGCGGCGTGCCGATCGCGACAGCGATGCTGGTGGGCCAGGAAGCCGCCGCAGCTGGAAGTACCGTTGTGCAGGCGTGGGCGGCAATGCAGCGGAACTGCTGGCGGCGCGTCAAGGTGTCTGGGTCCGGCGCGCAGAGCGAGCGGCGAGGCGCTGCGCTGTCGTTCGGAGGCGACTCGACGGGACTGGCAGAGCGCATGATCGCATCACAGCTGCGCGGCTTGAGGCTGAGCGAGCGGCTGTGCGGCGAGGCGTGGCGTCACCATCGTGGCGGCGCAGTGCACTTGCTGTCGGAGACGTGCGCACGGGCGTCTTCAGATGGCGCCTTGGAGGTGCTGTGCTTGTTGGTTGCGGCGGGGTGCAGCGAGGACTCAGATGAGAGCATTGCTGCGGGGACGAGGCTTCAAGCATGTGCTTTCCGCCTGCTGGAAAGAGGCGAAGGCGATGCAGCGCTGGATCTGCTGGAGCGGTGCAGGGACATCCAGGCCTCGTCGCTGGGCGAGGAGCACCCGAGCTTCGCGGGCACGCTGTACACGATGGCGCAGTGTTGGCAGGCCAAGGGGGAGAACGATGCGGCGCTGGATCTGCTGGAGCGGTGCAGGGACATCCAGGCCTCGTCGCTGGGCGAGGAGCACCCGAGCTTCGCGAGCACGCTGTACACGATGGCGCAGTGTCGGATCGAGAAGGGGGAGAACGATGCGGCGCTGGATCTGCTGGAGCGGTGCAGGGACATCTACGCCTCGTCGCTGGGCGAGGAGCACCCGAGGTTTGCGAACACGCTGTGCACGACGGCGCAGTGTCGGCAGGCCACGGGGCAGAACGATGCGGCGCTGGATCTGCTGGAGCGGTGCAGGGACATCTACGCCTCATCGCTGGGCGAGGAGCACCCGAGCTTCGCGGACACGCTGTACATGATGGCACAGTGTCGGCAGGCCAAGGCTGAGTACGATGCGGCGCTGGATCTGCTGGAGCGGTGCAGGGACATCCAGGCCTCGTCGCTGGGCGAGGAGCACCCCAGGTTTGCGGACACGCTGTACACGATGGCGCAGTGTCGGATAGAGAAGGGGGAGAACGATGCGGCGCTGGATCTGCTGGAGCGGTGCAGGGACATCCAGGCCTCGTCGCTGGGCGAGGAGCACCCGAGGTTTGCGAACACGCTGTGCACGACGGCGCAGTGTCGGATAGAGAAGGGGGAGTACGACGCGGCGCTGGATCTGCTGGAGCGGTGCAGGGACATCTACGCCTCGTCGCTGGGCGAGGAGCACCCGAGCTTCGCGAGCACGCTGTACACGATGGCGCAGTGTTGGCAGGCCAAGGCTGAGTACGATGCGGCGCTGGATCTACTGGAGCGGTGCAGGGACATCCAGGCCTCGTCGCTGGGCGAGGAGCACCCGAGATTTGCGGACACGCTGTACACGATGGCGCAGTGTTGGCAGGACAAGGGGGAGAACGATGCGGCGCTGGATCTGCTGGAGCGGTGCAGGGACATCCAGGCCTCGTCGCTGGGCGAGGAGCACCCGAGGTTTGCGAACACGCTGTACACGATGGCGCAGTGTTGGCAGGCCAAGGGGGAGTACGATGCGGCGCTGGATCTGCTGGAGCGGCGCAGGGACGTCCAGGCCTCGTCGCTGGGCGAGGAGCACCCGAGCTTCGCGAGCACGCTGTTCACGATGGCGCAGTGTCGGATCGAGAAGGGGGATCACGGTGCGGCGCTGGATCTGCTCACTTGGTGCTCTGTGATCTTCGCAAGGTCTTTAGGAGAAGAGCACCCCCACTGCCTGCTTGCACGTCGAGCAATTGAAGATTGCTTAAATGAATGAATGAACATCGTTGGGGAGGGTCGAAAAATTGCGTCACCATACCACACACTCGATTCACAGACTCACCAAAAACCAACCCAGCAACTCCATCACCGATGAATCACAAACCGCGCCAAACCCACAATCCCAAGTCCCAAGCCCAGATCACTCCCATCACACTGCCACAAGCCGCCACTCAGCCGCCCCTGCTCACCGCATACGCTCCACCTAATGTACCAAGTGCTGGATGAACATCGTTGGGGGGGGGCGAAAACTCGCAGCACCATACCACACACTCGATTCACAGACTCATCAAGAACCAATCCAGCAATTTCATCGCCAATGAATCACCAACCCCGCCAAACCCGCAATCCAAAATCCTGTCCGGCAACGCCTCCATTCGCCCTGGTGCGTGTGATCTTGGGGAATGGCGATCACGCATCCAGTAGTGGCCAAATGGGCACCTTTGAGGTGTCCGGCGCCAGCAGGCTGGGAGTCGCAGTGCCTTGCTCGGAGACTGCACCCACAGGGGCACTGAAACCTCGCAAGCCACCTCCCAGCCTGCCGCGAGATGGGCGGGCGGGTCACGAATGCGGCTTTGCTCTCACACAACCTCAAAGCCGACCGCAACGGGCCCTGGAGTGCTGTGCGAACGTTCGCACGGCACGGAGGGCAATGCGGGGCGCACGCTGCGCGCGCCTTGCCAGAGAGCTGCTTGTCTTGGCTACCAACGCAGGCGGGAAGTCTGGAGCTTGGGACCCTCTGGGTCACGCCGGGGGCACCCCCATCACGCTGTGGGGAAGCCGCGCAGCCCAAGAGAGTGCCGAGACGCTGGCATGTGGCTCCTCTGTTTTGTCGGGGAAGAATCTACGTCTGCGGACAAATATGAAATCATCCAGATTTGGGGCATATCCAGCCTCGGCAAAGCCCGCGAGTGAACGTCGCTGCTCCCCGGCCCTCCCAGCCAGCGCTCGCCCTGCACCCCGCGCATCTGACAGCATGGCCACCCCTGCTATGGATGACAATGCAATGGCGAGCGCGCTCTGGGAGGCGGCCAAGGCCGGGAACACCGCCGAGGCCCGGAGGCTGCTCGACGAGGGCGCGCCGGTGGACTGGAAAAACGACGCCGCCGTGAGCGTCGAGGCTGTAGGCTCGTTCCCCGCTCGTTGCCAACGGAATGGGGAGCGATGCAACCAGCACACTGCCTTTCTCACACTCGATGGGCTGCTGCGCCACGAACCGCGCTGGAAAACGTGGGGGGTATCGACCGTGCAGGCGATCGAGCCGGCAGCGAAGCGAGCTGCGTGCCGCTGGGCGGCCAGCGTGACGCGGCGCCGGTCGTAGGCCGTGCGAACCGTGGTTTTTGAGGGCACGCGGCCTCGCAGTATGGTGCTACGGCGCTTGCTGAGGCTGCGTCCGGTGGCCACAAGGACACGGCGGAGCTGCTGCTGGACCGCGGCGCCGACCTGGAGGCCAAGGACTGTGTGAGTGCGGCTGCCGTGTGTGTTTGCTGCGCGACGGGCCGCGCCGGGCAGCACGGGCAGGCGCGAGGGGGCTATGGCGGTGACGCGTCGGGGCCCCGTACTCCTGTTGCGGTCGGGCGAGTGAGGCGGCGCTGGTGTGGGGGCATGTCGGTAGGGGAGCGATGGTGCGCCGAGGTGCGGTGCCATGCGGGCGCGCGACGTCGCAGTATGGTTACACGGCGCTTGTTCTGGCTGCATCTGGTGGCCACACGGACATGGTGGAGCTGCTGCTGGACCGGGGCGCCGACCTGGAGGCCAAGAACGGCGTGAGTGCGGCGGCCGTGTGTGTTTGCTGCGCGCCGGGCGGCGCCGGGCGTCACGGGCGGGCCGAGAGGGCGGGCGGCGGTGGCGATGTCGCGTTGGGGCGTCGTGCTCCTCTCGCGGGTGGGTGCGTGAGGCAGCACTTGCGGAGAGAGGGGGTGTCAGCAGGGGAGCGATGGTGCGACGAGGTGCGGTGACATGCGGGCGCGCGACGTCGCAGTATGGTTACACGGCGCTTGTTGCGGCTGCATCCGGTGGCCACAAGGGCACGGTGGAGCTGCTGCTGGACCGGGGCGCCGACCTGGAGGCCAAGGGCCCCGTGAGTGCGGCGGCCGTGTGTGTTTGCTGCGCGCCGAGCGACGCCGGGCGTCACGGGCGGGCCGAGAGGGCGGGCGGCGGTGGCGATGTCGCTTCGGGTCGTGGTGCCACTGTGGCGGGTGGGCGGGCGTGTGATGTGACGCTGGCGGGGCGGGTGCATGTCGGTGGGGGAGCGGTGGTGCGACGAGGTGCGGTGACATGCGGGCGCGCGACGTCGCAGGCTGGTTACACGGCGCTTGCTGCGGCTGCATCCCGTGGCCACAATGACACGGTGGAGCTGCTGCTGGGCCGGGGCGCCGACCTGGAGGCCAACGGTGGCGTGAGTGCGGCGGCCGTGTGTGTTTGCTGCGCGCCGGGCGGCGCCGGGCGTCACGGGCGGGCCGAGAGGGTGGGCGGCGGTGGCGATGTCGCGTCGGGTCGTGGTGCCACTGTGGGGGGCGGGCGGGCGTGTGAGTCGTGGCTGGCGGGGCGGGTGCATGTCGGTTGGGGAGCGGTGGTGCGACGAGGTGCGGTGACATGCGGGCGCGCGACGTCGCAGGCTGGTTCTACGGCGCTTGTCCGGGCTGCATCCCGTGGCCACAAGGACACGGTGGAGCTGCTGCTGGACCGGGGCGCCGACCTGGAGGCCAAGAACGGCGTGAGTGCGGCGGCCGTGTGTGTTTGCTGCGCGCCGAGCGACGCCGGGCGTCACGGGCGGGCCGAGAGGGTGGGCGGCGGTGGCGATGTCGCGTCGGGTCGTGGTGCCACTGTGGGGGGCGGGCGGGCGTGTGATGTGACGCTGGCGGGGCGGGTGCATGTCGGTAGGGGAGCGATGGTGCGACGAGGTGCGGTGACATGCGGGCGCGCGACGTCGCAGTATGGTTGCACGGCGCTTGTTGGGGCTGCATCCGATGGCCACAATGACACGGTGGAGCTGCTGCTGGACCGGGGCGCCGACCTGGAGGCCAAGGGCCCCGTGAGTGCGGCGGCCGTGTGTGTTTGCTGCGCGCCGAGCGACGCCGGGCGTCACGGGCGGGCCGAGAGGGTGGGCGGCGGTGGCGATGTCGCGTCGGGTCGTGGTGCCACTGTGGGGGGCGGGCGGGCGTGTGATGTGACGCTGGCGGGGCGGGTGCATGTCGGTTGGGGAGCGATGGTGCGACGAGGTGCGGTGACATGCGGGCGCGCGACGTCGCAGTATGGTCACACGGCGCTTGTTGGGGCTGCATCTGGTGGCCACAATGACACGGTGGAGCTGCTGCTGGACCGGGGCGCCGACCTGGAGGCCAACGGCGGCGTGAGCGCGGCGGCCGTGTGTGTTTGCTGCGCGACGGGCCGCGCCGGGCGTCACGGGCGGGCCGAGAGGGCGGGCGGCGGTGGCGATGTCGCGTCGGGTCGTGGTGCCACTGTGGGGGGCGGGCGGGCGTGTGATGCGACGCTGGCGGGGCGGGTGCATGTCGGTAGGGGAGCGATGGTGCGACGAGGTGCGGTGACATGCGGGCGCGCGACGTCGCAGGATGGTTACACGGCGCTTGTTCGGGCTGCATCCGATGGCCACACGGACACGGTGGAGCTGCTGCTGGACCGGGGCGCCGACCTGGAGGCCAAGAACGGCGTGAGTGCGGCGGCCGTGTGTGTTTGCTGCGCGCCGGGCGGCGCCGGGCGTCACGGGCGGGCCGAGAGGGTGGGCGGCGGTGGCGATGTCGCGTCGGGTCGTGGTGCCTCTGTGGCGGGCGGGCGGGCGTGTGATGTGACGCTGGCGGGGCGGGTGCATGTCGGTTGGGGAGCGGTGGTGCGACGAGGTGCGGTGACATGCGGGCGCGCGACGTCGCAGGCTGGTTACACGGCGCTTGTTGCGGCTGCATCCGGTGGCCACAATGGCACGGTGGAGCTGCTGCTGGGCCGGGGCGCCGACCTGGAGGCCAACGGTGGCGTGAGTGCGGCTGCCGTGTGTTTGCTGCGCGCCGAGTGGCGCCGGGCGTCACGGGCGGACCGAGAGGGCGGGCGGCGGTGGCGATGTCGCGTCGGGTCGCGGTGCCACTGTGGGGGGCGGGCGGGCGTGTGAGTCGTGGCTGGCGGGGCGGGTGCTTGTCGGTAGGGGAGCGATAGTGCGACGAGGTGCGGTGACATGCGGGCGCGCGACGTCGCAGGCTGGTTGCACGGCGCTTGTTGGGGCTGCAGCCGATGGCCACAATGACACGGTGGAGCTGCTGCTGGACCGGGGCGTCGACCTGGAGGCCAAGGGCCGTGTGAGTGCGGCTGCCGTGTGTTTGCTGCGCGCCGAGCGACGCCGGGCGTCACGGGCGGGCCGAGAGGGCGGGCGGTGGTGGCGATGTCGCGTTGGGGCGTCGTGCTCCTCTCGCGGGTGGGTGCGTGAGGCAGCACTTGCGGAGAGAGGGGGTGTCAGCAGGGGAGCGATGGTGCGACGAGGTGCGGTGACATGCGGGTGCGCGACGTCGCAGTATGGTTACACGGCGCTTGTTGTGGCTGCCTTTCGTGGCCACAAGGACACGGTGGAGCTGCTGCTGGACCGGGGCGCCGACCTGGAGGCCAAGGGCCCCGTGAGTGCGGCGGCCGTGCGTTGCTGCGCGCCGGGCGGCGGCGAGCGTCACGGGCGGGCCGAGAAGGCGGGCGGCGGTGGCGATGATGCGTCGGGGCGTCGTGCTCCTCTTGCGGGTGGGTGCGTGAGGCGTGGCTGGTGGGGCGGGTGCATGTCGGTAGGGGAGCGATGGTGCGACGAGGTGCGGCTACATGCGGGCCTTCCGGGTCGCAGGCTGGTTGCACGGCGCTTGTTGCGGCTGCATCCCGTGGCTACAAGGACACGGTGGAGCTGCTGCTGGGCCGGGGCGCCGACCTGGAGGCCAAGAACGACGTGAGTGCGGCGGCCGTGTGTGTTTGCTGCGCGACGGGCCGCGCCGGGCGTCACGGGCGGGCCGAGAGGGCGGGCGGCGGTGGCGATGTCGCGTCGGGTCGTGGTGCCACTGTGGGGGGCGGGCGGGCGTGTGATGTGACGCTGGCGGGGCGGGTGCATGTCGGTAGGGGAGCGATGGTGCGACGAGGTGCGGTGACATGCGGGCGCGCGACGTCGCAGGATGGTTACACGGCGCTTGTTGCGGCTGCATCCGGTGGCCACAATGGCACGGTGGAGCTGCTGCTGGACCGGGGCGCCGACCTGGAGGCCAACGATGGCGTGAGTGCGGCGGCCGTGTGTGTTTGCTGCGCGCCGAGCGACGCCGGGCGTCACGGGCGGGCCGAGAGGGCGGGCGGCGGTGGCGATGTCGCGTCGGGTCGTGGTGCCTCTGTGGCGGGCGGTGGGGCGTGTGAGGCGTGGCTGGCGGGGCGGGTACATGTCGGTAGGGGAGCGATGGTGCGACGAGGTGCGGTGACATGCGGGCGCGCGACGTCGCAGTATGGTCACACGGCGCTTGTTGGGGCTGCATCCCGTGGCCACAGACACACGGTGGAGCTGCTGCTGGGCCGGGGCGCCGATTCGGAGGCCAAGAACATTGTGAATTTGCAGAAGCTGCTCTGCTTGCCATGTGTCTGGAGTGCCTACACTTTGCGAATTGGTTGCAATGGACAAGTGCTTTGCAAGCATGAGTCTTGGTCTCAAAAAGTTCGCCGTTCACAATGCTTGCCGTGGCGAAAGAAGTGATTGCGGTTGCTCTGGCCAACGGACTGGGCTGCCCGACTGCAGGCTGGCATGAACGCGCTGGACATTTGCAGGAACAATGCGTGCGCCGATGTGCTTCGCAGTGCCGAGCGGCTCCAGCGATGGCATCGCCGCCGCCACTTGACGCTTTGGGCGTGCACGCATGCTTCCAGTTGTGTCTTTGAGGGAGGGTTAGGATGAACATCGTTGGGGGGGGTCGAAAACTCGCGTAACCATACCACACACTCGATTCACAGACTCACCAATCACCAATCCAGCAACTCCATCACCGATGAGTCACAAACCGCGCCAAACCCACAATCCCAAGTCTCAAATCCCAGATCCCTGCCATCACACTGCCTCGAGTCGCCAATCATCCGCCCCTGCTCACCGCAAACGCTCCACCTGCTGTCGCAGGTACTGCGTCTGCCCGATCAGCTGGGTCGCCAGTCCCTTGGCGATGACCTCGTTCAGCCTCGACAGCCAGCGGAAGGCCCAGCGCGCACGCTCCCTCGGCCGATCACCGAAGGCCGTGTCCGCCACCTTCTTGAGGAAGGCGAAGGCCGCCGGTCCCATGCGTCCCGTGGTCGTGATGACGAAGGGCACAATGGAGCTCATGTTGTCCTTTGTAGCTGAGCTCTTCTTGTACTCCCTCATCTTGTCATTCTCACGGCGCTCGAGAAATGCGTCCATGCTCTGCAGGCCCTGCGTCACGTAGGACTTGCTCACCGCCGAGGTGATCTGCACGTCGACGAGACAGGTGGTCTCGAAGTCGACGTGCACCCGCAGGTCCGGTCGCTTGCGCGCGGCCTCGCTGGACCCCGGCTGGGACCCGAAGCGCGCCTGACCGTCCTGCCAGCTGGAGGGCTCCACCACCGACTGCAGTCCCGCCGAGCGCACCGCCGCGTGCAGGACGTCGCGGACGTCGTTGTGCGCCCGGATGGTGGAGCCCTTGCCGCAGCGGCAACGCGCCAGGTGGTGCGCCACGCCGGAGACCCCGCCGATGTGGACGGTGCCTCTCGCGGTGTTGTCCCGCTGCACGCACGCGCAGTTGATCGACACGCCGTCCGGCACCACGTGGTCGGCCTCGGAGGCTCCGATGCGGTAGCGGGTGACCACCGCGAACTCCTCGTCCGTGAGCCCGCGGGGCCCCATCATCGTGTTGCGGAGCCAGTAGTGCGTTCCCGGCACGCACGCCTCTCGGAACGCGACCAGGTCGCTCATGACGCGCAGCATGGCCGGGTCGTCGATGTTGGCGATGCGCTTCTCCGGCGTGCCCTTGGCCATCGCCTCGGCCCTGCAGCGCGCTGTGCAGGCCCTGCGCGCCTTGGCCAGACGGCGCAGGAAGACGCACTCGTGCTTGATGCGCAGCATGTCGTCGTGGTGCAGCACCATCTTGCGCTGCCAGGGCGCCTGGACTTGCCCGTTCGCGAGCTTCACCACCCCGTCGCCGTACAGGCACCTGCGGAGCTTGGCCCGCAGCCACCCCGGCAGCTGATGTTTGGCGGCAGGGGCGCGGGCGATCGTGCTCCGCGAGGTCTCGCGTTGCCTGCCGATCCCGGGACGTGGTTGTCCTCGTCTCTTCTGCCCGGCTCATCGACGCCTCCGGAAGAACTGGATGCTTGCCCGTCCGCGAATTGAATCGCCCTGCCGGGCAGGCCCGAATGCGCGACAATCGCCAAGGCCGAAGCACGAGACGACTCTCCCCAATCGCGACGCCACGCTGAGCGCAATTCCTACTCCGTGCCCCGGGCAACCTCGTGCCCCCACGGCCTCTGTGCGCAAGGCCTAGTCCCTTCCGTTCTCTGTCCATTGCAGGACGCGTGGGTCCTGGCAGCACGCCGAGTCGTCGACTCCAGCCAACTGAAGCCATGAGCCTCCACCAGCCGATCCTATTCGCTTATGCCTTCGGCCAGGCATCGCTTGCCCACCGTCCTCGGAAACAGCTGTGGCTGGGCTGAGCCCCGAAGCATCGCGAAGGAGACGCAGCATCTGCCACTCGCTACCTCCTCGTGTGCTCCGCGGGGCGGTGGGCGAGCACCGCAAGCCGAGTGCTGGGCATAGACTGCACAGGTTCACGACAATGCGCTGATTGCCCACCCGAAATTCCTGGCCGCGTCTCCCATGCTCTGGGGCGGGGCTTGCGGCGGCGGCGCCTCCGGCGGGGTTGCCTCCCCATCCAGCGCGATTTCAGGGTCCTGGCCCCCAACATTTGCTTTGATGCAACAAAAGTCTCGCAGGGGAGGGAGTGGGCGCTGGGTGTGGGGCTGGAGCGGTCCTGGGGCGGTTGGAGAGCCTGCGCGACAGCGGCGACAAGCAGTGCCTGTGCTTCGCAACGCCCGCCAAACGCGCAAGCCACACTCAAGCACGACCACACCATGCGCCATGCGCGAAAACAAGTATTGCCGGATCTGCGGGTCGACTGGGCGATGACCGGGCTGCAGGCGCGGCCCTGTTCGGCCGGCCGTGCGTTGTTGGTTTGCTCGCGGTTCTGCTGGAATTCGCTGGCTCTGCTCTCGACTGATTCCGGCAGAGTTACAGGCCAGCACAAAAACGTGACGACGGCGAACTAGCCGAGCGCACTCGCCTTTGCTGCGCCCGCGGACTCCCGGAGGCCGCCCGCGACGCCGAAAGGCCCACAGAGGGCAACCTTCCCCGCTTTTTGCCGAGTTTGCCATGCTGAGCCAGGTCTCACGGGGCGCAGCGCGGGCGTGGCGGGCTGTGCTGCCTCCAAGCGCCCGGACGGCCGCTGCGGTTCGGCAGCCTTGGGCCCAGCCAGTCGCCGTCCTGAGCGGCGCAGGCGAGCCCCTGTGCCGCACCCTTTGGAGCGCAGGTCCCTCGGTGCTTCGCGACAGCACGGGCGGCGCGCGGCCCGTCCTGGTGCGCCCTCTGAGCTCCGCGGCGTCGGAGACTGACTCCCACCCGTTTGCGACTAAAGCCGAGCGTTGGGCTGCCAACCACCTGACCCAGGAGGAAGCCGGAACCGACGCCATCGATTTAGCCCTCGGGGTACTCTCGTTGTCCTCCGTCTCGCCGGAAGTCGCCCGCGATCGGGTGGAGCTTGTGCAGGCCTTTTTCACGTTCATCACGAGGCTGCGTGCCGCCAAGGGGCTCCGCTCTGCCAACAACGAGGACATCGTCGAGCTGCTTGGAAGGCTCGGCACCGCCAGCATGGAGCTCGCCCACTGCACCGACATTGACGCCGTGCTTCAGCATGCCGGGGTGACTCTGGCAATGCCCGGCGGCGAGGCGCAGCTGGCCAAGTGGCACCGGCTGGGCCACCTGCAGTCCGTGGCCGGAGGCTTCGCGGAGGTCATGGCCAAGCCGTCCACCATGAGAACAGTGAAGGACCACGCCAAGGAGTTGCTCTTGGAGGCCAAGCGCGAGGCCGAGGAGCAGGCCGCGAAGGAAAAGCGCGAGGCCGAAAAGAAGCACAAGCGGGACTCTTTCGTGACGGCCATGAGCGCATTGGTTAAGTACTCAACGAACCATGTCCAGTCTGTTGACCTTGCAGACTACGACGAGCTAGAGGCTTCCAAGCTTGCGTGGAAGTCGCTCCGCACCGCGCAGTCTGACCGCAGGCTGTCCTTGTTCCTTGGCACGCAGCAGCGCACCGAGCTTGTGTCCGCCGTGTTCGAGAGCGTCTTCGACCTCGCCTTTCGAGAGCAACGAATGACGACCACGAATGTCAAGTTCCTGTCCGGCCCCAGGGGCTCTGGCAAGACCACGCTCGTTTGGAAGGCAGCCAAGGCGGCCGTCGACGCGATTCCGAGCTCTCGCGTTGCCGACGTTGTTGTGATCAAGCTCGACGGCCTGGCACTTAACTTTCTGTTTTCTGACGCCGACAACAAGGAAGGATTCATGCCACATCCTGTTGCATGCATCCAGTTCGCGATGTGGCAGGCAGGACTGCTGCGTGGCACTGAGCTGGAGTCCAGGATGGAGAGCAACCCTTGGGATCTGAATAGCTGGAAGCGCGGCTTTGACCCAGTGACTGAATCGGCCTCTTCGACGGCCGGTCGCCAAGTCCGCGTCTTCCTGATTGTGGACGAATTCCAGGAGTTCTTCAGGTACAGCGAGCTTGGCGACTTGTTCCGGACCCAGCTGACTGGCCTCATGACCGACTATCCTGACTTTGAGACGTTCGTCATGGGGTCCCCATCTGTCGGCCGGCAGGTGCTTCTTAACCCTAAGGCGATGCAGGACGATCCTCGCATCAAAGATTTCCCAGGTCTCAAGGGCCAAGTTGCCAGCGTCAACATCACCAAAATCAGCCAGCCAGCCAGACTGAATCGCTTCAGCGGTGACGAGGCTGTTCGCTTTGTGCTCTCATGCCTCCCAGAGCAGAAGGAGAGCACGCTGAGCGACATTCCTGGCATCGTGAACGAGCTTCTTGGAGAGCTGCAAGCCGAGCCGCCTGCGATTGCCGAGCAGCTGGACCAACTGCGCCAACGCCCAGCGTGGAAGCGTCTGACCTCGGTGTTTGACGAGTTACGTCCCACCGCGAGGCGGCTGGTGGAGTCCTTTGTCCATACGGAACGAAGCGATGCGACATGGGATCCGATAGCGACGATGGAGCAAGCCGAGGCCGAAGCCTTCTGGCAAGCGGTGGCGCAACCCGTGACGAAGTTGCTAGTCACAGGATTGGCAACCATTCCTGTTGGAGCAGCTCCTCGGTCGGTCTCTTGGGCGCTGGGCGCGTCGATGCTGCCGCTGTTGAACGCTGAGTTCAAGGAGCTGTTCCAGCAGCGGGGCGTTGTCGATGATGCCAGAGTCGCAGCCGACGCCCTCGTCGACCAAGGCGTCCTCCGCCATTCCGAGGATGACAAGTTTTCGCTGAGCTCTAGCCTGATGCGGCTTCTCTCGCTGAGAGTGCTGGACCAGATGGGGTCCTGCGGGCTGCATCCCCGCCAGATTCTGGCCATGCTAGATGCCACGGGTATGTCCGGTGAAGCCATGGAACTGCTCGCAGCCGAGGGCATATGTGAGACTGGGCCAGGGACCTTCCTGAGGCAATGCATGGATTCGCAGCCTCACCTGCCGACTCGCAAAGCTGCCGATGACGCCAGCTCGTCCATATCTGGCTGGCTGAATGAGCTCAAGTCAGCCACTGTCACTGCAAAGGGCAGGATGCTCCTCCGGCCAGTGAAACCTCCGCCGATTCCGCGGTTGGCCCGTCGGAGCCTGCCAAGTCGATTGCAGTGCAGCTCCTTCCGCCGCTCGATCTCAATGCATCCGACGGCGGCCCAGCTCTCCCCATGGACACATTCTTCAAGGAGAAGCCAGACTTGTTTGGTGCCGACGCCGTCGCCGTGGCTGAGCGGGGCGAAAAGGATGGCCCCAAGACTCGCCACATCATTCGCGTGCAGGTGAAGGTGTCGAGCGACATGGAAAAGCTAGAGACACTGTCTACGGGCGACGTGGCGAGGATTCTGCAGAAGATGAACGACAGCTTCCGAGACGATGGCTCTTGTGAGCCAAAGACTTCGCTCCTCCAGAGCGTGCTGACCAGCCAGACGGAAGGCTTGGCTTGCATCGTGGTCTGGAACTGCCTGGTCACTTGCAAGAAAACTGGTCTCGCGCACGACTCTTCGAACTGGCTCAAGGCGCTCCAAGCTGCGTCAGAAGACGTGTGGCAGCCTCCAACGGTCGATGCGCTCAGCGGTGCAGCGCATGCCGTTCGTGCAACCGGTCTCAATGCTGACCGAAGCAAGAAGTTGCTTGGCGGTCTTCACCCGTTCAAGTCCGAAGCGAACGGCGTTCCTGTCTACGTTGTCCCGGTTGTCGCCGACCATGAGGTGATGCTGGACATGTGGCCAGCGCGCGTGAAGCAGTTCGCGTCAGCAACGGGCATCAGGAACTACAGCAAGCCCAGGCCGTAAAGCTCTGACAAGTACACTGGTCAGAAACGAAGGAAGGAAGGTGCCTGCCACCCTTCCCCAAGCTTGCATGCCGTGAATGAGTGACACCACGAAGTTGAATGAACATCATTGGAAATGCATAAAACTCGTTCGGTAACCGGTTGGGTTCATATTTGTCCGCAGACGTAGATTTTACCCCGACAAAACAGATGAGCCATCTGGCATCGTCACGACACTCTCTTGGGCTACGCGGCTCCCCCACAGCGTGCTGGGGGTGCCCTCGGCGTGACTCAGAGGGTCCCGAGCTCTGGTCTACCCGCCTGCGTCGGCGGCCAAGACAAGCAGCTCGCCGGCAAGGCGCGCGCAGCGTGCGCTTCGCTTTGCCCGCCGTGCCGTGCGAACGCTCGCACAGCACTCCAGGGCCCGTTGCGGTCGGCTTTGAGGTTGTGTGAGAGCAAAGCCGCATTCGTGACCCGCCCGCCCATCCCGCGGCAGGCTGGGAGGTGGCTTGCGAGGTTTCAGTGCCCCTGTGGGTGCAGACTCCGAGCAAGGCACTGCCACTCCTAGCCTGCTGGCGCCGGACACCTAACAGGTGCCCATTTGGCCACTGCTGGATGCGTGATCACCATTCCCTACGATCACACGCACCAGGGCGAATCGGAGGCGTTGCCGGACAGCATCATAGGAGAACATGGCTTTAGATTAGGTTGAATGAGCATCGTTGGGGGGGGTCGAAAACTCGCGTCACCATACCACTCACTCGATTCACAAACTCATCGAACACCAATCCAGCAACTCCATCACCGATGAATCACAAACCGCGCCAAACCCACAATCCCAAGTCCCAAGTCTCAGATCCCTGCCATCACGCTGCCACGAGTCGCCACTCAGCCGCCCCTGCTCACCGCAAACGCTCCACCTGCTGTCGCAGGTACTGCGTCTGCCCGATCAGCTGGGTCGCCAGTCCCTTGGCGATGACCTCGTTCAGCCTCGACAGCCAGCGGAAGGCCCAGCGCGCACGCTCCCTCGGCCGGTCGCCGAAGGCCGTGTCCGCCACCTTCTTGAGAAGGCGAAGGCCGCCGGTCCCATGCGTCCCGTGGTCGTGATGACGAAGGGCACAATGGAGCTCATGTTGTCCTTTGTAGCTGAGCTCTTCTTGTACTCCCCCATCGTGTCATTCTCACGGCGCTCGAGAAAGGCGTCCATACGAAGGTTAATGAACATCGTTGGGGGGGGTCAAAAACTCGCGTCACCATACCACACACTCGATTCACAGACTCACCAATCACCAATCTAGCAACACCATAGGTTGAATGAACATCGTTGGGGGGGATCGAAAACTCGCGTCACCATGCCACACACTCGATTCACAGACTCACCAATCACCAATCCAGCAACTCCATCACCGATGAGTCACAAACCGCGCCAAACCCACAATCCCAAGTCCCAAGTCTCAGATCCCTGCCATCACACTGCCTCGAGTCGCCACTCAGCTGCCCCTGCTCACCGCATGCGCTCCACCTGCTGTCGCAGGTACTGCGTCTGCCCGATCAGCTGGGTCGCCAGTCCCTTGGCGATGACCTCGTTCAGCCTCGACAGCCAGCGGAAGGCCCAGCGCGAACGCTCCCTCGGCCGGTCGCCGAAGGCCGTGTCCGCCACCTTCTTGAGGAAGGCGAAGGCCGCCGGTCCCATGCGTCCCGTGGTCGTGATGACGAAGGGCACAATGGAGCTCAAGTTGTCCTTTGTAGCTGAGCTCTTCTTGTACTCCCCCATCTTGTCATTCTCACGGCGCTCGAGAAAGGCGTCCATGTTCTGCAGGCCCTGCGTCACGTAGGACTTGCTCACCGCCGAGGTGATCTGCACGTCGACGAGACAGGTGGTCTCGAAGTCGACGTGCACCCGCAAGTCCGGTCGCTTGCGCGCGGCCTCGCTGGACCCCGGCTGGGACCCGAAGCGCGTCTGCCCGTCCTGCCAGCTGGAGGGCTCCACCACCGACTGTAGCCCCGCCGAGCGCACCGCCGCGTGCAGGACGTCGCGGACGTCGTTGTGCGCCCGGATGGTGGAGCCCTTGCCGCAGCGGCAACGCGCCAGGTGGTGCGCCACGCCGGAGACCCCGCCGATGTGGACGGTGCCTCTCGCGGTGGTGTCCCGCTGCACGCACGCACAGTTGATCGACACGCCGTCCGGCACCACGTGGTCGGCCTCGGAGGCTCCGATGCGGTACCGGCCGACCACCGCGAACTCCTCGTCCGTGAGCCCGCGGGGCCCCATCATCGTGTTGCGGAGCCAGTAGTGCGTTCCCGGCACGCACGCCTCTCGGAACGCGACCAGGTCGCTCATGACGCGCAGCATGGCCGGGTCGTCGATGTTGGCGATGCGCTTCTCCGGCGTGCCCTTGGCCATCGCCTCGGCCCTGCAGCGCGCTGTGCAGGCCCCCCCCCGAAGAATGAAAATTCCAAAATTTTCACTTCTTCTATAACCGCCAGCGGCGGTTATATCCACCCTACGGGACACACCTAGGGGTTTTATCTTACGGGTTATCTTATAGTTCCATCTTAATATATGCCCTGTCACTGCCCTAGGTATAATCTTATATATTTCCATCTTTTGGCAGCTAAAAATGAAAGAGTATAATAAAATACCCTAGTGCCCTAGGATACCCCCCTTTTTTCAAGAAAAATAATAGATATATTTATAGAGTAATATCAGCGGTTTTATCGGCCATACTAGGGCAGCCCATATTTTAAAAGGAAATCATTCGGGGGAAAATTTAATTTTCCATTTTTGAGAAGGAAAACAAAAGGAAACCGCCTGCCCCGGTGTGCCACCTTAATTTTAATCTTCTGTTTGGTCCCCATTAATGGGTATATTCAACGGGCCCATCACGTAGTGGATAATAATAAAATTTCAATTTATTGAAATTTATCCTTTTCAACACTGTACGGTTCTTAAAGTTATGGCTCCACAAATCTTACCACAATAATTACAAATTTTAATTAAATCTCTAGGACAAAATTAAAAAATGGGTTAAAGAAAAAAAAACTATAGTATTATACATAAACTAATTTTAATTATATTTGATTATATAATTAAACTTATTTTAATAAACTTTCACATTTAAGCATTTTCAAGAGCTTCAACACGTGCAACCAATGCCGCATTTTGTGCGGTTAATTCTTGAACTGCTTTTATAAGTGGTGCTATAAATTCAGTGTATCTTAGAGAATAATCAAAACCTTCACCTTCAATGAGTGGTGTTTTTTGAATTGTTCCAGTTCCGTCAGATTGAGGAATAAAGTTGGGGTCTGGTATCATTTTTTGGGATTTAATGACGGTTGCGTTTCCTGTAAGGTCTGAATCTCCTAAATTGTTAAATACAGTTTCAACTTCTTGAGCTATTAAACCATAATGAACACGATCACTTGTATTTTCTTTAAATTTATACTCAACAGGGCGGAGTGTGTTTATAAAATCAAGACCTTTTGTTAAATCATTGACATCTTTCTTTTTATTTAAATCTGATGTTTGAATGGTACCATTTGCAGAATACACATCTTTCCATCTGAAGGTGTTATATCCTAAATCAATGGTGTTGTCTGTCTCTGGTCTGACAACTGGTGTTAATGCATCCAAAACCATCATTGAATTCAAATACATTGCATTAGCTCCATCACAATTTAACCAATTAATGGTGGTTGGGGTGAGTGGGTCTACAGGGTTTAAAGAATTAATAGAAAAACTGTCACCTGTTCGTTGGTCCACTTTCATTTGCCATATTTGCTTGTTTGCGTTGGTTCTGAAATATCCTGTGGAACCATTTAAATAACCGTTCCAGCTTAAACTGCTCCATCCTGGACGAGTCCCCCCTGCATCTGTGCCTGCTTCCATAAACAACTGACCACTCTCACTAGGACTGGCTGCAGGACTTCTGAAACGTGCACATAAATGTGCAGTTGGTTGATTTGATGATCCCACTGACAATTGACCAGATGCAGCATTATTTACAACCAGAGAATGGTCACCAACATATAAAGTATCAGTTTTAACTTCACCAACCACCTCAAGTTCTGCACCTGGGTCAGATGTCATAATACCAACTCTGTTGCCTCTAACTCTCATAGTTTCAGAAAAAACAGAACCAGGAACAACATCACCGTTTTGAACAGAAAAAATAATATTACCCTTAACACCAGATGTAGGATCACCTACCATAGAAATTTGTGCAGTTTTCCCGTCAGGTAATCCATCATCTCCATCATTAAAAATAATATTATGTGGGGTTTTTCGTTGTGCTTCAGTAGATGGAGTAGGGGATTTGAACAAAACTAGATTATTCATATTACTAACCAATTCATTTTCTCCAACTTTAACACTGTATGTGGTATTAAAATCGTTATTTCTTTGATTACCAGCTTTATTACCACTATACATATAAATGCTTCTATCACTATTATCTTGACCACTTAAAAGTAAGCCAGGGCTATAAGCTAGAGACCCGTTAAAGTTGGATTCCATATAAATTGGGTCATTATTTGGAAATCTAATTCCACTTTTTGTATTACTTCCAGCGATTGGTTCGCCAGTTATAATAACACTTTTAGTTGTAAGTGGAGCAGTTAAAGATAAGGTGTTAGCTTGAATTTCTCCAATATTGATCATATCATCACCATTACCATCATTACCCGCGGCCAAAACTTGTGAAAGGGTCCCACTATGTGAATCAATTTGAGAATCTACATAAGCTTTATTAGGGCAGTCGTAATCATCAACGGGAGGGGCCACGTTAGTAATTTTATTTTTTCCAGCATCTAAGCCAGCACAGGTTAATTTATAACTATTACCATAAAGTAAATTTGAAATAGACATTATATATAATAACTTAGATATTATTTTTTTAAGTTATTAAATATATTTGTTAAATGTTTTTAGAGGTTTCTTAAGTCGTGAAGTTGTTTATCTGATAATTTTTTACCGCCTTTTTTTCCTGATCCTAGTAAAACAATTTCTCCACCTTTCTTTTTTCTAGTGGTTGTTTTTTTTTTACCATAACCATAAACGGAGGCAATGTTTCCCATCATTGTACCATCTCCCGCATAATCTTTTAATGGTCCCGCATTTCTTAAAAGTTTAGTCACCGTTTTAGTCACAGGATGAGCTGCCATATGGTTAAAATTAGTCATAACATCACCCATAAAGGACCCGCCCATAACCCGCATTAATTTGTTATTATCATCGGTAAGTTTTAGGGGGCTTTTTAATAGTTGGTCGGGAGTGTAAAGGGTTAAATCATCCATAAAGGTACCATCTTCAAAGCTGTAGGTGAGATTATCCCTAATTGAAAACACTTCTAATTTATAAGAAGCAGGAGATCCCACATCATTAGGGGTGACAAATGTTGCTTTTACCTGCATATTAATGGACTTATTGGCATTAGCCAGAACATGATAATCTTTTAATCCCAGATCGGAAGGACGGAAGAAAATTACAGAACCAGCACCAAATATAGCTTTTTTAATTTTAGCAGCATCATCCGCAGCTGCGTGCACTTGACATCCATTAGCCAGAGCACCACTAAAGCATGAGAATCTTTTATTATATCCATTGGCTGAAGATAATTCGTACAGTTGTTCTTGTGATAGTTCTCTAAATATTCCAACATCAGAATCCACCTTAATTTCTAATTTAGTAATTCCAGCTAGTTGGTCAGGATAGAATTTATAAGGCTGCCCATCTTGTGAAACCATGACGGCAAACATTGAAGGGACATTATTCATTGCCATACTATGTGTTTCTATAAAGTGCTGGGTACGTTCTTCTTGTTTTTTATATGGGGCTCGATCATTTATACATGTTTTAGTTTTATTTCCTTCTAATGAAATTAACGGGGTATTATATATTATAGTTTTAGGAATGTCACCAATTTCAAGAGGGGCGACCCAGTTTTGAACAAGCATTTCAATTTTAAACCCAGAAATAGTCACCTCAAAATCATCATCATCGGGAAGTGGTACATCATTAGAAATACCGATAAGATTTTCAGGTTTGAATTGTCCATCTAATATGACTTTAAATGTGTTTAGGTTTCTAAAAGGTACTGGGTCTTTAATATTTTTATATTGTGTGGGATTGGCTACAAGGGCTTCATCCACCACAAAATCAATTTTGGTTGTTGTGTCACCATCCTTTTTTGGTTGGATATGATATAAATAATTACAACCTAAACCGCGGGACATTCGGCTATCAGGTGAATCTATACCTGTTCTATAAGGATTATTTAAGGAGTCATTTTCGATTTTAGTATATTCATCAACATCAGAGCAGGGAGACAGCAAAGCAAGTTCTAGAGGATCCGCATTATATTGATGAAGTTTAATTAATTGTGCGGGGTAACTGGTGAATGTTTTACCATTCATATTAATAACTGCAACAGGTAGACTTCTATTAACAGGGTTAGATTTGAGACCGATTTTATTGTTTAAATCTGCCATAGTGTTAATTTCAGCAGTAAATTTTATTCTTAAACGTGGTGCACCTCCTGTTAAATTTCCAAGAGGTTGATTAAAAGTTATTTGACCTACACCATTATCAGGTGCGTCTGATGCGGGGGCAATTGTTTGAAATGTTGAATATGGAATGCCTATTCTAGAAGCAATTCTAACATTATCTGCTTTAGGCCAATTATAAGCATATGGAGCTTGTAAAACTGTTTTGAGTTCTGGGGGTGTATTCATATATATTAACTTAGAAAATATTTTTTTAATTATAAATTATTTTAAACTTACCTTAATAATTTTAAATAATTTAGAGACTTTTTAAAGACTAAAAAAACTAGACTTTACTATAATTAATCTATTGATTCAAATAAAAGCTTAAGTTGTATTACTGTTTGAGGATGAAGAGTTAAAGGGTGTTTTTCATTATCATAATCGTATATGGTAAAGGATAAATTAAAACGGTTGAAATCAGTTTGTAAAATATTATGGTATTTATTAGATGAATTTTCGGCCCTATATAATATGCTGTTATAATCTTGATTGTTTTGTTGTAAATATTTATAATTAGTAAGGAAAACCCCCGTGTTATCTGATATAGTGGTGTTTTTAGATATTGAAGGGAGTAATTCATAAGATACGGGGAGGTCGTTAGATTCTATAACAATATGCGATATAGGGGTTAAAAATTCTAAAGTGGAAGCATCTTGTGTTTCTACATCTTCATTTAATATAACTAATGAATACTCTTCGTCTATGTCGTCAAATTCAAAAGAGTTAAAGTCTACTCTCATGTCATCATTAAACATAATAAAATGACCGTTTCTAAAATTTTCAGACGTGGTGATTTCAAATTTTTTACTATGTTTATCAAAACTAAAAACGGGTATGTCTTCTTCTCCTATGATACCGTCACATAATCCAGATAAAGTTTCATTAATGGCGGTACCTACATCAACATAATCGTACATGTACCCATCTTCATCTACAAAGGTACTAAGATCAACCTCACGTACTCCCATAATTTCATCGGTGGAACGGTTAAAAATTCCTACTTGATAGTCATGTCCGCGGGTTTAAATAATGGAAGTCTTATTTTATGGAGATGGAACTCTTCAACAATTAAGAGATAATTTTTATCAGGGTCTAAAATTGTAGAAGAACGAAAAATATCAACACTAACGGGTCTTTTATAAGAGCCCCGCGGTCCAGCTGATTGTTTATTACTCTTGATAGTTTCATTAAGCCAAATATACTGTTTCATATATATAAACTTAGAATATATTATTTTAAGTTAATAAATACTTAATGGAAAGTTTGAACAACCACCTCATCAGGTGAAATATTTTTCAATTTACTTAAAGATTTAATCACTTGAGCAAACTCGTCATTTGTTAAATTTTTTAAAGCACACCTGGTTAAACACCACCGCCCACATGTGGCACTGTTGTTTGTTAGAGATTGTAATTTATGGTGTGAATAATCAACATCGTACCCACTTTCTAACAGTAAATTTATTAAGCTGTTTTCTTCTTCTTTATATAGGTCTTTTCTTTGTGTTCCGCTGTACCTTTTTTGGTCTACATCTGGTCTGCCTCCGTAAGAATCAAAAAAATAAATTGTACCTTCTTTTTTACCTAGTATTAAAGCACAATAATGCCCAAATAAAAACTCGCCTTGATGATTAGGATAAAAAATTATTAATTTATTATCATTTCTAAATAATCCATTTATATTTTTACAATTAATAATGTCGTCATAATCTATAACATTAATTCCGGTTTCATTTGGTAATGTTGAGTGCCATAAATCCCGTAATTCTTGAGGACTTAGAGCTGTTAATAATAATTTTTTAATATCTGCTTTCTTTAACATATATAAAACAATAGAATAATTTTTTTATATATCTTATTTTATAGTGTCCGTATTAACCACCGCTTTTTGTGAGATGGTTAAATGATTATCTATATTATAACAAACCCACCGGGACTTTAATAATAATTTATCTACCAGGTCCCTTTGTCTTTTTTTTAATCCTAAATAATTTTTAAAGAGTCCTTCCCGTTGATAAGAGGTTGATTTTTTTAAAAATAACATAATTAGTTGTTTCCTGTTTGATAAGACCGAAGGATGGCCCTCCTTGTGTCTTGTGGTTGGCTATAATCATATTACATTTATAATGCCTTCCTTGTGTTAATAAATGATCCCGTAAAACTTCAATTAATTTGACATCTTTATTTTTTTCGTAATCATCAAAAAAATATAACGGAATCTTTAAAAATTTCACCTATATCCTCATTACTAAACCTTAATTGATAACCTGTTTTTTTTGGTCCTTTTTTAACCTTTAAATCATTAATTCTTAATTCTTCTTTTAACACTTCTTCAGGTTCTAGAAATTTTTTAAGATGTTTGAATTTAATTTTTTCTTTTTCATATAATTTAATTTTTTCTTCTTCATCCTCATTTTCATAAGGAATCACAAAATCATTAATATCTAAATATTTAATTTTACCAAAACGGCGATCTGGTTTGTCTGTTATGGCAAAAAAATGCTTAATTCCTGCTCTGGTGTATTTATCTATTAATTGTACCACAAAGGTAGATTTACCCGAACCACTTTGACCGCTAATAAAATATCTATCACTGTCTATTTCTTTATCTTGAATACTTGGCGGAATAACTTCTAAAAGATCCTTACCATTTGTATGAAAATAATCCGTACCTTCGTCATCGTCCATTTCATAACTCGGATCAAAATAAATTAATTTGCTTTTACTGTACCGTCCTAAAGTTTTATTTTCCGCAATTGGATAACCTTTTTTTAATTCATTAATACTCATTTATATATAAAAAGATAGATTTTATTTTTAAATTACAATAATTTAGGTTTTACATCCGTTAAAATATAAATTGAAATAGGTAATTTAAAATTAGCTTAAAAAAAAAATAGTCTATGTGTATTTTTTTTAAATTCTGCACCTATTAAAAAAAATTAAGAAAAAAAATTAAAATTTTACATGCATTAAAATTTATATTTAATTATATTTGGATAGATCCACCGAAGAAATAATTTTATCATTTAATTTTTTATTTAAGTTATTTATCATTTTAGGAATATCAGATAAATATTTTAATTTCCCGTTACTTAATCTTTCATCATATGCCGCCAATTTTATAAAAATATCTTCTTTTAAATTTGATAAAACAAACTTTTTAATTTTACTATTCATTTTAGAGTCTTGAACACTTTTAAGCCGTGAGATGGTCAAATACCCAAAGCCAATAAATGAGTCGTTTAGAATATCATCAAATTTATTTTCAATTTTATTTAATCTTTTTAATGCTTTAACATAATTTTTCTTTTTAACATATAATTTAAACTCATCATAAAATAATTTTTTAAAATCTTCATCCGCTAAATTTGTTGATGTTGAAAAATCATAGATAATAGTCAAATCCTCTAAATATTCCCCAGTAAATAAAAATAAATCTAATTTTAACCATTTCATAGAGGTTTTATTAAGTAAATTAAATACTTTTGTATAAGATTTTAAAACTTTTAGAGCATCGTCTATATTTCTAATCGGTTTATCTCCTATTTTAAGCTTGGAAAATTCTGTCGCCCATAAACTCAAAGGATAAGACCCATTAAGCCGCATTGTTTTACCATGTTCGAAGTTAAGCTGGTTTAAAATTGATCGGTTAGTCTTGTTAAACTTTTTAATATTCCGTTGTGTGAGCTTCATATAATATAATTTAGGTTTTTTGTTTATAAAAAAAAATATTAATCTAAAAATTTAATATCTAACTTATTATATATATGGACAACTCACTGAGAAACTTTTTATTAAACATAGCGATCAAACGTGGCGAACAATACAAAGCCAGGGCGGAAGCTTCAAACAATGACGAATTATTTAAAAGAGGGGTTGATGAATCTTTACGAAAAGAGAAACTAAAACAGGAGGTAGTGCTTGAAAAATTTGAACGGGACGAATATAAACCTTTAGATATGATTTTAAGAGAATCACGAAAAGGTCAAGAAGTAAGAGGTTTAATTTATTCATCTTTTAATGAATTTAAAAAACCTAATCCAAGCTTTGAAATTTTAAGAGGCCAAATTAAGCGGCTGAATGATATAGTTTTAACTGAAGATTTACCAGCAGCAACAGAAGAAGCAATAAAAAATTATATGACAGGATTTAAAGAAAAATTGATCGTACCTTTTGGAACTTCTCCACAATTCTCCGACAAGCATCAAGAACGATTAATAGGATATGTATCCGATTTACTTAAAATAATAGGTAAAAAAGATGCACCAAACTCACAATTAGACGAAGAAGTCCAGGCAATGGAGAGAAAAACAAAAGATCGATTAATTGAAATTTTCACAAGAGATGGAAATGGAAAGCTTGGAATTTCCGTACCCAAAAAACTAATTTTATTAGGTGACTTAGGGTTTGATACATCAAAATTTTCCAATTCATCACCATATGAAGACATAAATAAATATGCTATAAAACAAATTCAAGGCATACCCGTAAAATCTGCTACTCCTGCTCCTGCTCCTGCTCCTGCTCCTGCTCCTGCTCCTGCTCCCACTCCCGCAGCTGCTGCTGCTGCAGCTGCTGCATCTTCAGCGGACAATGATATGCTCCCAGAAGATGCGGCACGACTTCATGAAGTCATCACAAGCGACTCAGAAGATGCGGATGATGAAGATGTAAAAGAAACACCCGCAGCTGGACCTGCTAAATGGTTTACGGCCTTAACACCATGAAAATAAAAAGAAAGAATTAAAGATTTAAAAACAGAATTATCTGATGATGAAATTAAACGAAGATGGATAGGGATGTATTTTTCAATATGAAAGAAAATGTAACAGCATCAAGACAACCAAAAGCGAAAGAATTAAATAAATTATTAAAAACAAAATGGTCAAGAACTAGATTTACACACGATGAATGGAATGATTTATGGCAACATATAAAAAGCATGCAAGTAAAAAAAGATACAAGAAGAAGAAAATGATAAATTGTCAAAGAATGGTAGAACAAAAGGAAAAAAGGAAAAAAAAAAGCAGGATTCATTAAACCATTATGGAACTTAGTGAAAGATATACCCGAAGGATTTAGACGAATAAATAAACCAACCTTAAATATTAGTAATATAAACCAAAACTTAAAAGAAATAGTGAAATTAGCACAATCTACCTATAATAACCCCGTAAAAACTTTAGAAGGATGGAAAAACATATATTCAACTCTTAGACTTAGAGTATTCAAAAAAAATAATAATATAGTTATAGCAGTAAGAGGAACCGACAAATTTAACCAGGATGATTTAAACGACGATGTGGCCATAGTTAAAGGTACATTATCTAACTCTCCCCGATTTTTAGAACTTAAAAAAGTGTATGAAGCCGCTATTAAACAATACCCAAACGCAAATATAATTTTAACGGGGCACTCATTAGGCGGGGGGATGATCATAGAATTATCTAAATTTTATCCAGTTAAAGCGGTGTTATTTAATCCCGCGGTTAATTTTAATAATTTAAGGTCTAGTAAATATAATTTAAAAAATATTCAAACTCATATTATAGAACATGATCCGCTGGCTTTAACTTCTTCTTTCCTTCCTAATGTTTCAAAATATAAATTCCCTTTCAAATTAACGGGAACACCATCCGATCATCTTAAAGCACATGAGTTAAAAACATTCTTAGGTGGCAGATGTAGATGTAAAACTAAAAAATAATTATTGGGTTAAACTATAATATAATATCTAAGGTACATTATATTATGGATCGGTTTATTTTAAACTGGAAAGGAAACAAGTATCAAGAGACTAAAAAATACTTAAAAACATTCATTGAAAATAATAATTTTGATTATGTGGCGGAGCCATTTGGTGGAATCTTTGGGTTTCACATCTATATCATTAATTAAAATCAAACACAAAAACAAAATTTTTAATTAATGATATAGATGTGAATCTTATTAATTTTTATATATCACTACAAAAAGATTTTAATAAAACACTTGATAATTTAGAAGAACAATTTTTAAAGATTACAAAAGATTTTAAAGAAGATATAGAATTAACCCATTTTTTAAGAGATAATAAAAACAATAAAGATTATTATTTAATTACAAAAGCAGCGGATTCTGTTAGTGGATGTTTTAGTATTACCAAATTTAAGACTAAACTAAAAAATTTTAGAGTAAAAGAGAATGAATATAAAGACATGTTTAAAAGATGCGAATTTTATAATTTACCCGCGGATGAGTTTATTAAAACTGTAAAAAATAAGAATGATGATATTTTATTTTATTTTGATCCGCCTTATTTTAATTCTAATAATACCGATTACGACAACAGCTTTAGAGATAAAAATAAATATTATGACGGCACCTCTATTTATATTAATATACTGGAAATTATGGAAACTACAAATTTAAAATGCTTGTTTGTTTTAAATAAAATAGATGTTATTAATTATATATTTAAAAAATTTATATATTTAGAATATAAGGGACAATATCAAAACATCAGCAAAAAACCAAAACATCACATCGTCTATAAAAATTTTTGATTTAAGGATAAAAAAATATTATCTAAGGCATTATATATATAATGGAAATATCAAGTGCAAGTGCGACAACTTCAGGAATTACAATGGCTCTAAATATCCTAACTCCTCTAGCGGTTCATACTTATCGGTCATGTATCCGCCCAAGAATTAGAAAGGTACAAAACATAAGAAAACAGGTTCTTTTACTCCCTCCAAAAGGTGGTAAGGGTTTTTTATATAACAAACTAAAAAACCAAAAGCAGTACATGGTTATAGATGTAGACGAGTATTTAACAAGCCTGGTCACTGAAGAGGAATTAAAAAGACTTAAGAATGCCAAGAAAAACGACTCATTTTTTGAACTAGATCTTTTATATTCAAGCTGTGCGGACAAAGTAAAAACATTTGTAAAAACTCAAATGAAAAATAATAAAAAATTAAAAGTTCTTTTTTTATCCTCTTCTTATACATGGGCCAGCTCTTTTTCACATGATGCGGTGTGCATTGCTGCCCCTGATAGCGAGTTTTTTAATAAAATTTTAGAAGATCACGACACAGAAAAACGGGAAGCCATACGAAAAGGAAGAGAGAGCTTTTTAGAATCTTTACCAACTAAAAGTGTATGTACGACTTATCACTCCTATGAAGAACTTGAAAAAATGATAAGAAACCGTTTAAATATTTGTTATGCGGTATAATTAAATAAATATTCTAGATTATTATACATGGACGGAGATGATAAAAAAAATTGTGAAATGATATTTGAAACACTAAGAGAGCTAGAGAAATTTAGATATTATTTTATAGATGATGATAAAAAAAAGGCATGGAAAAGTTTAAAACAGATGAATTATTTATTTAAACAGCTTTATTATAAAAGAAATTTTGGGAGATTAGTCTAATTAAAAATTATTTTCCAATTATTTTTAATGAGAGTTTATAGTGATATACCGCAACATCTAAAAGATTTTATAGAATTTTTAAAAAATAATAAAATTAAGGATTTTAGTCTTTATGCTTTTATGGGTTATCTAACATTATTTAGAAAACCAGAAAAAACCAAACAATATCAAAGCGAATACATAAATAAATTAATAAAAGATTATAAAAGATTTAAGAGCTATATAAAATCTTCTATACTTCAAACTAATGATTATAATTCAAGTGAATCAAGTGAAAGCGACAGTGACAGCATTGAATCAGAAACCATTTTTTAAAATATAAAATAATTTAAATTAATAATCTAAGTTATATTATATATAATGTCTAATAATATCAAATTTCAACGGCGATTTAATAAAGAGGAAAAACCCGAAGCCGTAAAACTTTTAACCCCCGAAGAATCAAACATTTATTTTAAGGAAGAGTATGGAAAAATAAATAATTTAGAGGTTACGAACTTTTTACTAACCCACGATCTGAACTGTAAAAAAATAAAATGTGATGAAATCAAGTGCTTAGAAATGGAAAGATTAAAAAGAGATTTTAAAGCCCTAAGTTCAAAAGTTTCAAATGTACAACCTTTAGAAGTATCAGGAGAAGTGAAACAAGATTTAAAATTAAATCAGAATAATATATTATCTTTAGATAAAGGGTTAAAGTTTGTTAATGAGCTTAAAGCTGTAAAATTTAAAGATGATGAGGGCAATGATCATTATGGTTTGGTAAAAAGTGAAGTTGAAAAAATTAGTAAATTGGCAGGTGTTAATGTGGAACTTGTAAAAGAAAATAACCATTTAAGCGATAATCTTATTCCCCTTTTAATTAAATCAATTCAATCATTAAGCAAGCGGCTGGATGTCTTAGAAAAAGGTGGACCATCTTGGAATGATTAAAAAATAATATATTAACTTAAAAAATATTATCTAAGTATATATATATAATGAACTACACTTTGGACGATAATTTCAACTTTGTACCTATGGGTGCAGGAACAAAAACAAAAGCTCTTTTAAATAGAACTCAAAAACATAAAGGAACACTGGCAGCAGACATAAAAAACTTTGAACAAACGGGACAAGTGGGCGGCTTTCTTCTTGATTTCCTGGCAACTGGTGTCAATATGATTAAAAATGGAATAGAAGGTAAGAGATGGAGCGATAATACCGTTTTTAAAGGATTAGGTACCAAACCAAAAGCCAAACGTAAGGCCTCACCCGCACAAAAAAGACGGGCGGAGCTTATTAAGAAGGTCATGAAAAAGTACGGAGTGAGCCTTCCTGAAGCTTCAAAAATGATTAAACAAGCTGGACTCTAGAAAAGATTTAAAATTATAATTAATTTTTATAATTTTAGATAATTACAAATCTTCGCGGTTTAATGCTGATTGGTGCTTTTTGCTTTTTAAATGATGTGATTTATTTTCATGTGTAAAACTTCCACCACATAACTCACAAATATTTTTTTTTCTTAATTTTTCTTTGTTGGTTTGATTGTATTCTTTAATCTTTTCTAATAGTTGCTCTCTGTTGTCTTGATAATATTGTTTACAATATTCTTTAACGGTTCTAGATGGTATATTCTTGTTTACACATTTATAATTATCTATGTAGTACCGCTCCCGTTCTAAATAATTTAATTCTGTTGCTTCTTCCATCAGTTCAATCTTAACATTTTCAGGAGTTGCTGCTCGCTCAAATAATACTCGTGATGTTGTACATGTGCCGCCTTTAACAAGCCATTGTTTATAATCGGCTTTATGTTTACTTAATCGTTGGTTTAATGGATGTTTAGTGCTTCCGTAATATACATTTTCGTGATCGGTTGAGTGTAATTTATAAATTCTTCTACCTTCCATATATAATAGACTAGAGATTATTTATTTAAGTATGTTAAATTAATAATTCCTAGATGAAATTTAATTTTTAGGCTGTTTTTTAGTTTGTTTTTTAGCCTCCTGTTTTTCCTTAAGTTTTGCTTTTAGCTCTTCAATCTTTACCTTAATCTTTTCTATTTCCTCCTCTGCTGTAGGTTTTGCCCTTTTTGGTCTTTCTGGCTTAAGTTGTGGATGAAGCTTTTTAAGATGTTTCGTAATTTCCTTAAGGATTTCAAGAGAGGAATCGGGTGCGGTTTCAAATATGTTTAAAAAAGATTGAGTTCTTAATTTAATTTGTACGGTGTGGTTGGTGTTATCTTCGGGCATATATAATTAAACTAGAATATATTTTTAAATTAAACTTAAATTGAATTTAAAAATAATTATTCATTTTTTAATCTTTCTAATTCATCTTCCGCCTCTTTTAATTGTCTATTTAATGTTGCTTTAGATCTGGGGTGATCTGATTGTTCTAGATAATTTTTTAATTTTTCTATCTTCTGCTCAATCTTTTTAATAGTATATTCCTTTTTAAATACAGGGTCGGTTTTTAGTCTATGTTTTAAGCCCGTACAATGCTTTTTAAACCCTAAAAAATCCACCTTACAATCGCAGTGCTCGCAGTAGGTTTTACCCTTTTCTACTCTCATTTTATGCCAATACATCCTATTATATTCAGGGGTGTTATTAACTCTTTTTTTGGGTTGTGAATCTTTATTCATATATAATAATATAGATTTTTTTATTTAACTAAAATTATTTTAACTAGAGTTTTAAATAAATTTCTTAATGTTTTTATTTATAATTTCTACATCGCCTTTTTTATCAAGTCTAACCCCGCCAAATTCATCGCTCAAAGTTAAATCTAATTCTTTAGAGCTTATCCATCCGTCAGTATGTACATACTTAATATATTTTTTATGTGGCTGGATGATCTGGTTTAGTTTGTATCTTCCTTTTGCTGTTAAAAAAACACTAAACCGACCGCCTATATCATTAGCATAAGCTTTGAAAGTGTCGGTTTTTTCTACTTGAATAACATCACTATATTCTAATTTCCTTAACTTATCCTTAAGGTTTAGCTCTAAAGGTTCGTTTAAAGTATCAGTATATAATAATTTAAATTTTCTTCTAGATATGGCACCCCATAAACAATTCATCGCCATTTTTGCCACTTTGCATCCTTTTTTTGATATGTCATAAAGCTTTTTATAATCTTTTCCTAGTCTTGATAATTGAATCCGTTTTCCTTCATACTGCATAAGGTTCCACCCGTCATTTTTTATTAATTTAATTTCTGCTTTCATTGTTTCCCTTATTGCGTTTAAATCGTAATGAGTATATAAATTATAGCGGTTAGCTTTAAATAATTTATTTTTGGTTATAATTTGACACTTATAAATTCCATATTTTAAAATGTCGGGTAATTCTTCAATTGTTTTAAAGGTTGGTTTTGAAACTGGTACACTTAAGGTCAGTTGTAAATGCGGGTAAAACCTGTTAATATCATAATCATAAGCATTTTTATAGGTTCCCGGTTTGGCATATCTAACACCTCCACCCATGGCCTTATTTAAAATTAATGCTTCTTCTTGTTCTATTGGTTCAGGTTCTACACCTTTGAAATTTTGTAAAAATATATCTTCGGCTAATTGTATAATATTATAGAATTTAAAGGGGTTATATTCTCCATTAGATAATTCTTTTAATAAATTAAAATCTGTTTTTTTCATGTTGTAAAACTCTTTAATATCTTCATCATCTGGACATTTAATTTTTAATCCTTCTAAGGTTGTATACTTTGATTTATCTACATGAGTAAAAGTCGCACCATCCCATGCTCTTATTTTATTTTCATGATTTTGAAAAATTAATAATTTTTTTTCGGGTTCGTTGTGGTAATGGCGGCAATTTCCTTCGATCTGTTTTTGAAGTCTGGTACGTTTTTCTGTTAATGAGTAATGGCCATCTTTTAGTGTAATTCTTAAAGTTTCGGTATATTGCATACTGGATTCTCTAACATATGCTCCGCTTAAAATTATATTCGCTTTTATTTTTTCTTCTAATTGGTCTAATAATTCATAAGGTACCTTATCTTTCTTTTTTAATTTTAAAAATTTCTTCATGTTTTGGGCTTGTTTCCATGGCACACGGTCCCCCATTGAATCCTGTAGACAATGATAAAGGCAATTATTATATTTTCCATCACATCCCCCAGCATTTTGTGGTTTATCAACATAGAATACGGCAAAACCTGTGACTAAATCTTGTACCCTGTGTTTTGTGTCGGGGTAATCATCAAAGAAACTATAAGTGTCGCCGTATAAGTTTCCATCTCGTTTAAGCTCAAAAAATCCGTGAGATATTGAAAAGCTCAGCTTATCGTCATATGTGAAACTTATTTGAAGCAGTTTATCTTGGTATTCTTTTTCCTGTTTAAGTAGTTCGTTTAATATTTCTATTGTGGTATTATGGTCATGAGCTTGTTCTTCATCTATAATTTTATAATAGTCAGCTTTTACTGGTTTCCCGTCCAGTTTTAGTTGTTTCTTCTTATCTTTTGGTGTTATATCTTGTATAGCTAAGTTCCCAGCATAGGATTCTAATTCTTCATAGTTCATTATATATACTATAGTAAATAATTTTCCTTTAACCCATAATTTATTTTTGTCCTAGAGATTATTTTAAAATTTATAAAATATTTATATATTAAATTCTATTATATATTATATGAGTAATAATTTTTGGTTAAAACTAGCACAGGACTTAGGATTTGATAAAGAAGAAAAAATTTTAAAAATTTCTAAAGACCCTAATAAAGATTCATCACCTAATCGCGTTCATGTTCCAGTTTTAAAACTAAATGTACAACAACAGGCGGATGTCCTATATTTACCAGCAGATAAAAACGGCTTTAAGTATGTTTTAGTAGTGGCTGATTATAACAGAAAAATAGGAGCTTATCCATTAAAAACATTAAACGGGGAAGAAATAGTTAAAGCATTTAAAGAAATTTATAAAAATGATGGTTTAACACCTCCCGCGATTATTCAATTTGATAACGGACCAGAGTTTAAAAATAAAAATGTGGTTGATTATTTCAAGTCCAAAAATTCATCTATTAAATATACTAAACCATATAGAAGCCGTCAAAATGGACTGGTAGAGAATATTAATTTTATAATTGGAAAATTAGTAGGTGTTTATCAAAATAAAGGAATGTTAAAAAATAAGCAATTTAAATGGGTTGATTTACTGCCCGACATTGTTAGAGTTTATAACAAATCACAAGAAAATGTTAAACCTCCTGACAAGATGGAGTACCCTAAATGTAAGGGTGATGCTTGTGAATTATTAAAAGTAGATGATAAGGTACGAATTCCTTTAGAGCATCCCGTCCATCCTAAAACGGGGGAACCTTACCCTACTAAAAAGTTTAGAAGTAATGATATAAGATATGACCCGAAAGTTTATGAAATTGAAAACGTAATTTTAAAACCTAATACTCCACCTTTATATATGGTTAATCAAAAAGACAGAGTGGCATATACTAAAAAACAAATAGAACCATTAAATAATGAGGTTGAAAGTGAGAGTGAGGATGAGGAAGAAGAACTACCAGATGGAGTTTATAAAATTGAAAAGTTTTTAAATAAACGAAAACAAAAAGGAAAGGTACAGTTTTTAGTAAAATATCAAGGTTTTGAGGAGGAAAAAGATCAGCTTTGGCAGGATAGAACATTTTTAATTAGTGAGTTGGGCACGGATCAATTTAAGGAATTAGAAAGAGATTTTAAAAAATAAATTAGTAAATTTAATTATATTGTTTGAATATAATTAAAGTTAGTTAATAATTTAAAATGAAATACCTATTTTTGCGGTTTTGGCTTTTATTGTTGTGGGTTTTTTGGTTTCTTTGGTTTCTTTGGTTTCTTTTTTGGCTCTTGGTTTTCTTGTTTTCTTTTCTTTTAATTCAGGATTGATTATTTTAGAAGCTTGAACAGTGGTTGATGTTATGTTTTTATTTTCTTTCTCTTCTTTGACAGGTACAGCTGCGGCTCTCATTGATATTTTTTTAGTTTTTACTGGTTTAATTTTTGGTACTTGTTTGACTTTTGGCGGTTCTTCATCATCACTGTCGCTTTCAATTTCTTCGGGTTCTACTGGTGCTTTTTGTTCTACTTCCTTTTTAATTTCTTGAGTTATGGATAATTTATTTAATTGATGTTGTTCAAGTAGTTTTTTAAGCTTTTCAATTTCTTCGGCTTGTTGTTTGATTATCTTTTCGCAGTCGGCTATGCTTCTTTTATGGTCGTCTGGGTCATCATCATCATCAATAAAGTCGCATGTGTCTTTATGTTTAATAGTTTGGACTTTTCCATCTTCTACTATAATATTATCGTACTCGTTTATATAATCTTGAGTTTTAAAATAATCGTACATTACTTGGATATTTATTTCGTAAACATAATTTCGTACTCCTTTTGATGATTTACGGACCCGTTTAATTCCTTCTATTTGTTCAAGTGATTTACCTAAAGCTAATTTATCGCTTGGGTTCCGTTTGTTTTCTTTACACCATGAAGAATAATCAGCATAAAAACCGTCACATGTTAATTGTAAGTCGGTACCTTTTCTTATTACTTCTTTTAAATATTTAATGTGTAATGGTTGCCGTTTTTGTAATCCTTCCGCATAAGATTTTGTTAAAGGCTTAACGTTTGCTTTAAATTTGGGGTCGTATGAATCTCTCATAAAAGCATAAAAACATTTTCCGCACTCTTTGTTATAACATTGACCCACTAATTTTTCAAAATATGAAACATTATTAATATAACACTCATTAATATCAAGACTCACCACCCGTCTTTTATTATCTGCACTAAGTTGGATAGCTTCTTTATTTGAGTTGATAATAAAATTAAAAGTGTTTTTTTGGCGGTAGAATTTATCACCCTTGTCTTCAGGGAAAAACATCGGCTCGGTTGTTAAGTTTTTTAAAGCTTCGTTAAATCCTTTATAATCACTAGACACTGGCATCTCGTTTAAATTAACTAGGGAGGTACCTTCTAAAATCTTCGTCCATTTGGTTATATGACCAGGGGTTGAGGTCATAATCGCCCTCATATGACCTAGCACAAACTGGCTTATAAATGTATAAACAATACTTTTGCCTGTTCCTTCCATGGAGTGGAGATATAAAAAGGTCTCTAATTTATGCCCTAGAAATGTATGAGATAGCCACTGAATTATATATTTATACATGTCATCATCATTATTTGCCCATACTGTTTTTATATGGTCTAACATGAGCTTGCACTGTGCTTTAGTAGAGTCTTCAAACTCTTCAAATTTTGGAATTTTTGAAACATCATGAAGATGCTCACACATCATATTTAAAACCTTTTGATTATATTGAATACCTTTTACTGTCACCTCCTTTTCTAATACTTGATCGGGACTATTAGGGATCACATCCAAATAATAAGTTTTGCCCATAAATTCGCTCTGGTTTAAATATTTTCTAGCATTAAAATTTTTTGTTCCTTTTTTATCATTATCAATATCGGATGATATAAAATTTTTTAAATTTTTTTCATGTATAAGGGTCCATTGATTATGAAGAGCATCCTTAAAAAATGTACCGACTGTTGTATGAAAGAAGAATTTTTCTATATAAGCTTTAGCTTCTTCCTCTTGATTTTGTGATACTAAACTTTTAAGATGGTTTAAACTGAAAACAATGTTATTAATATTTTGATTAGACATTATATAATACTATAGTTTTTTTTTCTTTAACCCATTTTTTAATTTTGTCCTAGAGATTTAATTAAAATTTGTAATTATTGTGGTAAGATTTGTGGAGCCATAACTTTAAGAACCGTACAGTGTTGAAAAGGATAAATTTCAATAAATTGAAATTTTATTATTATCCACTACGTGATGGGCCCGTTGAATATACCCATTAATGGGGACCAAACAGAAGATTAAAATTAAGGTGGCACACCGGGGCAGGCGGTTTCCTTTTGTTTTCCTTCTCAAAAATGGAAAATTAAATTTTCCCCCGAATGATTTCCTTTTAAAATATGGGCTGCCCTAGTATGGCCCGATAAAACCGCTGATATTACTCTATAAATATATCTATTATTTTTCTTGAAAAAAGGGGGGTATCCTAGGGCACTAGGGTATTTTATTATACTCTTTCATTTTTAGCTGCCAAAAGATGGAAATATATAAGATTATACCTAGGGCAGTGACAGGGCATATATTAAGATGGAACTATAAGATAACCCGTAAGATAAAACCCCTAGGTGTGTCCCGTAGGGTGGATATAACCGCCGCTGGCGGTTATAGAAGAAGTGAAAATTTTGGAATTTTCATTCTTCGGGGGGGGGAGGCCCTGCGCGCCTTGGCCAGACGGCGCAGGAAGACACACTCGTGCTTGATGCGCAGCATGTCGTCGTGGTGCAGCACCATCTTGCGCTGCCAGGGCGCCTGGACTTGCCCGTTCGCGAGCTTCACCACCCCGTCGCCGTACAGGCACTTGCGGAGCTTGGCCTTCAGCTCGCCCGGCAGCTTACCCAGGGTGTCGGGCAAGAAGCCCTCGAACCCTGTCGCTGCGGCCAGGCAGCGGGCTCCCTTGCAGGCCCTGATGAACTCCTCCACCAGGTTTGCCGCTGCCTCCATGTCATCCGACGACTCGTCGTCAGATCTGAGCTCCATCATCGCCTCCAGCGCCAGCTCCTCGATCTCGGCGCGCAGCTCTTCCAGGCCCTCGACAGCCCCCGCGATGTCCGACCTCCACACGTGCGCCAGCTGGTAGCGCTTCTTCACCCTGGCGGCATGAAGGTCGGCTTCCTTGCCCACGACGCAGTCCTTGTCCGGCCTGAAGTACCGTGCCTCGGTGCAGGCGTCCTTGTACTCCTTGCTGTCCCGCTCGTAGTCCCGGTAGGCTCCCTTGGCGACCTCCTCGCATCGCAGCAGGATGTCGCCCACCTCCTTGGTCGCATCGCTGCGGTCTGAGCGCTTCAGCGCGCGCTTCACGAGTTTCTTGAGCGAGATGCCCTTCCAGTTGGGGTCGTTGCCATCCGCGTCCGCGTCGGGTCCGTCCCTGGCCAACCCGATCGCCGGCGTTCGCCTGACCGAGTAGACCTGTGCCGCATCCGCTCTCGGCTGTGCGGCATCAGATGTCTCTTGGCCGGTTGGAGCGCCAGCCGCACTAGCTGCCGCTGCGCCGCCGCCGCCCGTCGTCATCTCGGTCTCCGCTCCCGCCGCGCTGGCGGCAGCCGCACCTCCACCGCCCGTCTGGCCTCCGCTTGCCGGTGTTGGCTGATGCCCCGGTTCAGCCGCTCCCCCCGTACCGCTGACGAGCCAGCCGTCCAGCGTACCTGCAAGCTGCTGCCCGTGCGCCGGCCCCTCCTCGCAGTCCTCCTTGGACTCGCTCTCTCCGACCGCCGGGTGGTCCACCCACGGCGTGCCGCCCGCTGCAGCAGCCGCCGCACCCGACTCATCCTCCGCTTCCGCCTCGCCGATGCTGGCTGGTCCCGCTCCGGCACCACTCCCCGACGCTGGCTCTCCTCCGCCTCCACCAGTGCCGGGTCCGTCGAGGGCCTCCTCCGGCGGTGGTGCCATCTCGAACCGCCCTTTCCGCATGTCCCGAACGGCCTCGATGAAGCCCGCTGTCGCCTCGAAGCGGAACTGCGCTACGCCAGGCAGGCCCATGCCCCCGGCTTTGCAGCCCCTGCTCAGCATCTTTGCCAGCCTCATCTGAGCGTAGCCTCCCTTCTTCAAGGCCGGGTTGGACGCTGTCGATGCTAGCCGAGTCACACCGTCGGCTTCCCGGCCCAGGAGCGCCCACCACGCCTCCCGCCTTGCGTGCTCGTCCGGCAGCCCCCGAACAAGCGCCTCGATGGCCTTGGACATGGCCTCACGGAAGTCGTCCTCGGCCACCGTGCACGTCTCGTCCGAGAGCGCGTGGCCGATCGCATCCAGCTCCGTCTTGTGCGCCACTGCCGCCAGGTTGGCCAGCAGCGCCGCATGGAACACCGCCAGCTCCTGGCCCGCCGCCGCACCCGCTGCTCTGTGCAGGTAGCTGAACTTCTGTCCGAGCACCGACAGCAGCAGGTGGTGCGCCCGCTTGAGCCCGCAGACCTCGATGCCCGCGAGCAGGCGCTCCGCGGCCGGCCCGAACTCCTTCTCCAGTCGCTTCATCGACTGCTCTAGAGCCACCTCCGGCGGGAGTTCCTCCCCTACAGGACACAGCAGCACCGCCACGCTCCGTTCGGTGAGGTGGCACCCCTCCAGCACCGAGGGTGGGGACCCTGGATCGTCCCTACTCCGCTTCATCTCCCGCTGAATTCTGGCTTTGGTTTCCTCGCGCTGTCCACGTTTGCACAGCACCTGGGTCTTGTCGGCGTTCATCCGCAGCCCCACCGTGCTGAGCCGCTCAGCCAGCATCTGGGCTGCCTTGAAGGCGCTCCTCCTCGGGCCCACGAGCGTCGTGTCGTCGGCCATCTGCAAGATGAGCACATCTGGGAAGGCGCGCCTCACCTCGTCCACCAGGGGGTGCACTGCGATCGCAAACAGTGCGCCCGCTGCTGGGTCGCCTTGACGCACGCCCCTGTTGGACTCCAGCTCAAAGACCTCGCCCTCGTCCGTGGCAAAGAGGAGCGGGCTGGACGAGCCGTACAGCGCCAACACCGCCGGCACGAGCTTCTCGTCCAGCCGCCGCACCTCCTCGATCATCGCGCGTCTGGAGACGGAGTTGTAGGCGTTGGCCATGTCCAACGCTACCACCACCGTTTTGGCTCCTCCCTCCTCGAACGCGGTGCGGACAGCATGGACCAGCCTGCACGACCCGTCTCGGCAGCCCAGGAACTGGAAGCGCAGCTGGTCCAGCAGTCCGTGCTTTCCCAGGATGGTGTTCACCACCTTGCCCACCAGCTTGCCCAGGCCCGAGACCATGGCCACCGGCCTGATCTTGCCGTTGCCCTTGGGAATCGCCATCAGGGTTGACGACCCGAGGACCCTGCGCTCCTCGGCAGAGAGGTCGTTCCTCAACGCCCTTCGAACAAATGACACGAGCGCATCCAGGTCCTTCTCGGCTATGTTCTCCAGCTGCTTCGCGACCATGCCGTCCGGGCCCACGGCCTTCTTGTGCGGCATCGACTGAATCGCCGCCGACACCATTTCCCGAAGCTCGGAGTCGGTGAGGTCCGGCGCTTCTCCCTCCACTGTGCCGTCGACCACCTCCTCCTCGCTCGGGTGCAGGCTCATCAACGCCTCCAGCGTCTCCCTGTCCTGCGCGACGGTGCCCGCCGACGCCATGCTCTTCGCCAGGTCCTTGGCGGAAGTGCCGTTTTGACGCCGCAGATACGCCTTCAGGGCCGCTACCGTGGTGAGCTGCACCCTTATTCCCGCCGCTTGCTCGACGGTCGGGTGGCCCTCCGCGTTGCCTCTGCGCCCAGCACCCGCCAAGGACGCCGCCGCTGCCATGGTGCCATGCTGCAAGGTGGGCTCGAGCGCCACCGGCACGTGATCGCTCACCGCCTTGCGCTGCCGCAGTTTGTCCGCGGCAAAGGCCTCGCCGAAGGTGCACTGCCGGAGCAGCGCCTTGATGTACCACTGCACCCACTTCTTGGAGGGACATCCGTGTCGCAGGAAGGCTCCCTTGGCGAGGCTGTCCGGAGAGCTGGTGGAGCACCGCTTGCACCGCCCGTCCCCACACGCCCTCTCTCCGTCAGAGAGTGGCGTCTCGTTGCCTCCTGCTTCCGCCATCGCTCCCGTCACGTCCTCCGCGTCATCCCCCTCCAATCCGTGGCTTGCATCCATGTCCCCCTCCTCGCCCGTCGGTGGCTCCGCTGTCCGGTTCGCTCCGGCCAACTGCCCTGTGACTCCTGCCGCCGCCGGCACCTCCACCTCGAGCTGCGGCATGGTGCTGTGAACCTGTCCTACACTCGGGTCCCCCGCCGCGTTTGCAGCCGATGGACCCAGCGCTCCGCCAGTTGCGCCAGTCTCCTCCGCCGACTCGTCCTCCTCCCTACTCGCCTCCTCATCATCCGCCGCCGGGTCATCCTCCACCTCCCCCGATTCACCATTGTCCACCGTCGACCCCTCTCGCTCCGCCCTGGCTGCGCTGTCGCCCGCCAGCGACCCGTCCTCCTCCTCGACCGAGGCGCCATCATCCTCTGGCGTCTCGCTCCTCGGACTCCATCCTCCGTCGTCCATTGTCTCCTCGACTTGGTCCTGGTTGGCTGCGCTGTCGCCCGTCATCTGCCAGTCCTCCTCCTCACTCGCCTCGCCGTCGTCCTCCGACCCTCGTCACTGGCCTCGTCCGTTGTGCCATAGTCCATGGAGCCTCTGGTCTGGCTCCCAGTAGCTTGGCATCCATCCACCAGCCATGCACCAGTGTTCCCATCCGCCGCGTCCTCACCTCCCGACGCCTCGCTCTCCTCCGCACTCACTGCGTCTTCATCCATTGACGCCCCGTCACAGTCTCCACCAACGACATCATCATCCTCCCCCGACCCGTCTTCGTCGTCACCCGACGCGTCCTGAGTCTCCCGTGGCTGGCTCTCCTCCTCCATGGCTGCTCCGCCATCCACCGGCAGTGAATCTTCACGTGCGCCGGCACCTCCGATCAGCCCACCATTTCCCCGGTGGGGGCCTCTGGTCGCGGAACATCGTTGGGGTGGGTCGAAAACTCGCGTCACCATACCACGCACTCGAGTCATAGACTCACCAATCACTAATCCAGCAACTCCATCACCGATGAGTCACAAACCGCGCCAAACCCACAATCCCAAGTCTCAAGTCCCAGATCACTCCCATCACACTGCCTCGAGTCGCCACTCAGCCGCCCCTGCTCACCGCATACGCTCCACCTGCTGTCGCAGGTACTGCGTCTGCCCGATCAGCTGGGTCGCCAGTCCCTTGGCGATGACCTCGTTCAGCCTCGACAGCCAGCGGAAGGCCCAGCGCGCACGCTCCCTCGGCCGGTCGCCGAAGGCCGTGTCCGCCACCTTCTTGAGGAAGGCGAAGGCCGCCGGTCCCATGCGTCCCGTGGTCGTGATGACGAAGGGCACAATGGAGCTCAAGTTGTCCTTTGTAGCTGAGCTCTTCTTGTACTCCCCCATCTTGTCATTCTCACGGCGCTCGAGAAAGGCGTCCATACGAAGGTTAATGAACATCGTTGGGGGGGGTCAAAAACTCGCGTCACCATACCACACACTCGATTCACAGACTCACCAATCACCAATCTAGCAACACCATAGGTTGAATGAACATCGTTGGGGGGGATCGAAAACTCGCGTAACCATGCCACACACTCGAGTCACAGACTCACCAATCACCAATCCAGCAACTCCATCACCGATGAATCACAAACCGCGCCAAACCCACAATCCCAAGTCCCAAGTCTCAGATCCCTGCCATCACGCTGCCACGAGTCGCCACTCAGCCGCCCCTGCTCACCGCATGCGCTCCACCTGCTGTCGCAGGTACTGCGTCTGCCCGATCAGCTGGGTCGCCAGTCCCTTGGCGATGACCTCGTTCAGCCTCGACAGCCAGCGGAAGGCCCAGCGCGCACGCTCCCTCGGCCGATCACCGAAGGCCGTGTCCGCCACCTTCTTGAGGAAGGCGAAGGCCGCCGGTCCCATGCGTCCCGTGGTCGTGATGACGAAGGGCACAATGGAGCTCAAGTTGTCCTTTGTAGCTGAGCTCTTCTTGTACTCCCCCATCTTGTCATTCTCACGGCGCTCGAGAAAGGCGTCCATACGAAGGTTAATGAACATCGTTGGGGGGGGTCGAAAACTCGCGTCACCATACCACACACTCGATTCACAGACTCACCAATCACCAATCTAGCAACGCCATAGGTTGGATGAACATCGTTGGGGGGGATCGAAAACTCGCGTCACCATACCACACACTCGAGTCACAGACTCACCAATCACCAATCCAGCAACTCCATCACCGATGAGTCACAAACCGCGCCAAACCCACAATCCCAAGTCCCAAGTCTCAGATCCCTGCCATCACGCTGCCACGAGTCGCCACTCAGCTGCCCCTGCTCACCGCATGCGCTCCACCTGCTGTCGCAGGTACTGCGTCTGCCCGATCAGCTGGGTCGCCAGTCCCTTGGCGATGACCTCGTTCAGCCTCGACAGCCAGCGGAAGGCCCAGCGCGCACGCTCCCTCGGCCGATCACCGAAGGCCGTGTCCGCCACCTTCTTGAGGAAGGCGAAGGCCGCCGGTCCCATGCGTCCCGTGGTCGTGATGACGAAGGGCACAATGGAGCTCAAGTTGTCCTTTGTAGCTGAGCTCTTCTTGTACTCCCCCATCTTGTCATTCTCACGGCGCTCGAGAAAGGCGTCCATGTTCTGCAGGCCCTGCGTCACGTAGGACTTGCTCACCGCCGAGGTGATCTGCACGTCGACGAGACAGGTGGTCTCGAAGTCGACGTGCACCCGCAGGTCCGGTCGCTTGCGCGCGGCCTCGCTGGACCCCGGCTGGGACCCGAAGCGCGTCTGCCCGTCCTGCCAGCTGGAAGGCTCCACCACCGACTGTAGTCCCGCCGAGCGCACCGCCGCGTGCAGGACGTCGCGGACGTCGTTGTGCGCCCGGATGGTGGAGCCCTTGCCGCAGCGGCAGCGCGCCAGGTGGTGCGCCACACCGGAGTTCCCGCCGATGTGGACGGTGCCTCTCGCGGTGGTGTCCCGCTGCACGCACGCGCAGTTGATCGACACGCCGTCCGGCACCACGTGGTCGGCCTCGGAGGCTCCGATGCGGTAGCGGGTGACCACCGCGAACTCCTCGTCTGTGAGCCCGCGGGGCCCCATCATCGTGTTGCGGAGCCAGTAGTGCGTTCCCGGCACGCACGCCTCTCGGAACGCGACCAGGTCGCTCATGACGCGCAGCATGGCCGGGTCGTCGATGTTGGCGACACGCTTCTCCGGCGTGCCCTTGGCCAGCGCCTCGGCCCTGCAGCGTGCTGTGCAGGCCCTGCGCGCCTTGGCCAGACGGCGCAGGAAGACGCACTCGTGCTGTTCGGTAACCGGTTGGGTTCATATTTGTCCGCAGACGTAGATTCTACCCCGACAAAACAGACGAGCCATCTGGCATCGTCACGACACTCTCTTGGGCTACGCGGCTCCCCCACAGCGTGCTGGGGGTGCCCTCGGCGTGACTCAGAGGGTCCCGAGCTCTGGTCTACCCGCCTGCGTCGGCGGCCAAGACAAGCAGCTCGCTGGCAAGGCGCGCGCAGCGTGCGCTTCGCTTTGCCCGCCGTGCCGTGCGAACGCTCGCACAGCACTCCAGGGCCCGTTGCGGTCGGCTTTGAGGTTGTGTGAGAGCAAAGCCGCATTCGTGACCCGCCCCGAGCTATGGACGAGGCTCCCCTTGACATTTCCCTGGACGAGGCGGTCGCGAAACTGCCACTAGCGCAGAACTCGGCGGCGGCCGCCTCGGCCGCGGCGCCGCGCCCGGCCCTCTTCACGGCGGACGAATGCCTGGGCGAGGGCAGTGCCGACGCCATACTTAGCACATGGCCCGAGCTGGGCCGTCAATTTCAGCGGGCGGGCAGGCTTACGCGTGTCGGCTGGCTAGTCAAGATCCTTCACGTCATGGATCAGCTGCACCTTCCCAAAGCGACACGGAGCGAAACCCCGCGCACCGCACGCGCCCCTGCGCCCCCACGCACACGGGAGCGTGGGCTGGCGGGGGCGGGGGTCGCAGCGGCGCCGTCCGCGGCGGCAACGCGGGCCTCAGCGGCCGAGACAGGGTCGCGAGCGCGCGCAGCTCCCGAGCGGTCGTTGTCGGCAGAGCTCTATGGCGACATCGTCACGATGCAGGTTCGCGCCGTCACGGTTTCCCTCACCCACTCGACAGGGCAGGGTCCCATCGCAGCGGACCTGACGGCAGGCTTCGCTGCGCTCGCGCAGCCGCCTGTGGGGCAGTCATTCGACAGCGCGGCCGACTGTTGCGACGTGCTGGCCACAGTGGCCTGCAAAGCCGTGTCGCGGGCACAGTCCGACGAGGTTGCGAAACGCGTGCGGCTCGTACTCCATGCGGCCATCGGGCATGCGCTCCTCACAGAGGGCGGGACCATCGATGAGGTACCCGCCGACGTGGACCTCGCCCGCACGACAGCGACCGTCGCGGAACTTGCCCGGAGCAGACTGCTGGGACACGACGCAACGCGGCAGGACCTGCCGGCCTCGCCTGCTCACTCGGTGAGACCGCCTGAGCCTGCGCGCGAGGCACTGGCCGCGCACTCACCGTTTGCGCTCACCCCACAGAGGGGCCTGGACAGCGAAATGGACCCCTGGCCGGCCGCGCGGGCCGAAGGAGGCATCTGGCGAGAAATCGCGTCACCGGCGCGACCACCCCGAACAACAGGTGAGCTGAAATCTTGCTTGGCAGATGCAGGGACCCTTGCTTACCTGACGGGACTCCTCCACGTGCCCTCACCGAAGATGGCGGCGCTCGTTGCAGTCGCGACTGGCGTTGGCATAACGAGCGTCCCTGAGAGCGTGGTAACGACGCTTCTCGAGACCTCGCCCCTTGCTGATTCCACATGCGTCCTTCGCACGGTGGTCGAGGCGGCCGCGAGGGCCGAAACTCCGCCCTCCCCTTCCCCGGTGGGCGGCTTCCGGACGGCGGTCGAGGACCAGCTCCACGCTGTGGCAGCTGCCTGGGTAGCAGCGGGCGCGCCACCCCCGATCAAGCGGGTACAGGACTTGTTCGTCGCGGCGCTGGCAACGCTGGCGGCGCAGCGGACAAAGACTAAGCACCTGCTGGCGCAGGAGATCCAAGAGCACCCGTGGTCAGTGACGGTCGAAGCCCTGGAGTACCTCTGGGCATCGGATTCCGAGGCGGCGCTGCGTGCAGCTGTCACAGCCGTGGCCGCCTCGGCGTTTGACTGGCGAACGGCAGGCATCCCAGTGGGCCCGGCCGCATTTGCCGTTGTCCTGGCGGCAACGGCAGTGGCGCTGGTGGACCCCGCGGACGGAGAGGGAGCTGAGCTGCGGCTCCTGCTGGACGAAGCTCTTCCAGACGCAGAGCTCATGCCCCGACCCGCCCTTCGGGGCTCGGGTCCGCGGGTTCACGACCGAGTCCTCCGGTATGCAGACCGGCGGGAGGCGCGCCGGGCCCGGCCCACGGCAGAGCGACGAGGCCGGGCGGCGCCCCGCCAGGCAGCAGTCGCTGCGTGGGCGGCGGCACCGTCCGCTCCGGCGACAAAAGCAACGCCCGCGCAGCCGCGGCGGCAGAAGAAGCCCTCTTCCTCGCTGACGGGGCAGTTCACAGCGCTGCTCGGAATGTCGCCATCGGACTTCATGTCGTCCTTGTGGCGGCGCACGGGGGCGTCGGGGCGTCCTCCGATGCTGATCCCTGCTCTGGCAGAGGGCAAGATGGCACATGTGCTCAAAGGGGGCCTGACGGCGAACGCGCTGGCGGAGGCAATTGCTGGCGCGCTTGGGCTGGGTGACGACCCTCCGGGATCGCCCGCAGACAAGTGGGCGTTGCTCCGCCAGCGGCTCGGACTGGGTTTTCCCGAGGCCTGAGCCAACAGGGACGGCGTGATCGGGCTCTGCACGGTCACGTCTGGCTCAGGCCTCATGGCCCTCCATCGCGGCGGGGTCTGAGGTCGGGGGACGACGTGACCGGCGCGGAACCGCCGCAGGTGGGAAGCCGACAGCGTCCTGAACGGTGGAGGCCGGACCTCTCGCGGCTAGACCCTGCAGCCCCCCCGTTCTTTCCCGACGCGTGGCGGCCCGGGCCGCGGCAGCGCGAGAAGGGACGACGGAGGCGGAGATGGCCCAGCCAAAAGAACAAACGGCGGGGGCGGGGGCGGAACCCAGGCGCGGGCGGAAGGCGTCGCCGCCGCGGCAACCGGCTCACGACCACCTTCACGCCGCGGACCGAAGACCACAGAGCTGCGCGCTGGGCTCCGGCGCCGGCACGGGACCAACCGTTGCCGACGCTGGAGCTGGCGAGGCGGTACCTACGCGCCCTTCGCCATCGGTACGACCCCCCGCGTCCGAAGCGGCAGGTGCGCTCAGCGACGGGGCGGATATGGGCCGCTTCGGATGAGACGGGCCTACGTCAATACCAACGGGCGCGGCGCCTTCTTTCACTGATGGGGATGGACCCAGAACGGGTAGCGCCGCATCAGCTGCGGGCGGCCTTGGAGCGCCTGCGTGCCTCCGGGGTGCTGCAGCAAGCAGTCGATGCTGCGCGTAACGCGGTAGCACTGGATCCCGGGGCGGCAGCGGCGGACGGGTTTCTCCACACTGCTCTGGCGGCGCACCCCATCCTCTGGGGAACAGACGGAGCTGCCGGAGGGATTAACCCAGTCAGCGTGCTTGAGCTGCTGAGACCCGTGTCGCGGCGCTGGCGGGAACCGTTTGCGACGGCCCTGATCGGCGCGGACACGGCCGTGGTGGAACCAGTACGGCCGCGTGGCCGTCCACCCAACTATCGGTCGCCCGGGTTCACGGAGGCGCAGTTGGAGAGCGCTCTGGCGGACGAAGTCGCGCGCGGCTGGTCGCTGCCGGTGCCATCGGACTGGCCCAAGCAACTCCTGCGCCGCACGGCCCCCTGTAAGCTGGTGCCCAAGTCAGGCCTGGGAGCAGACGGCCGGCCCCGGGCACGAATGGTCCAGGACAACTCAGCATCGGCGGCCCCCGCGGCCCTCCGCGGAGTGAACTCACGAGTAGACACATCGTTCCTCGAGTTCCCGAAGGTCCCATCGGCCGCGGAGCTGTGCCAGCTTATCGCTGACATGGAGGACAAGCATAACGGACCCTTGTTCCTGGCGCCCATGGACATCCAGGCCGCCTACAGACAGCTGTCGGCGGGGGCGGGAGCCACGCCCCTGCTGACCATAGCCTCGGGAAAGGTCACCCTTATGAACGTGGCGCTGCCGATGGGTGCGAGGTTCAGCGCGTCCGCGCTGTGCGCAGCCACGGCAGCGCTAGGAGACGCCTTGCGCACGGACCACACGGGGGTGGCCGTGTACGCGGACGACATCTTGCTGGTGTCGGCCTGCGACGAGGCGGGCGCTCGCGCGGACCGGGATCGTGCGGCGGAACTCTGCGGGCAGCTTGGCTTACCAGTGGCCGTGGAGAAATGCCCACCCCCGGCCCATGTGGCGGACTACGTGGGGCTGCGCTTCTCCTCCCGACCGGGCTTGACGCTGGTGTCGGTGAAACCATCCACCCTACAGAAGCTCTTGGGGGCACTGGACTCAGTCCGAGCCGGAGGTCGCATCTCCGTCTCGGTCCACGAACCGATGCTGGGACGAGCCTACTGGCTCTCCTGCCTGTGCCTGCCCATCAAGACATGGATTCGACGGCTGGCCCAAGAGATCGTTCCGGCGGCACGTGCGCCTCGTCGCCGGTTTCGCTGGACAAGCCGAGCTGAAAGCGCTGCGAAGGCCTTGTCCAGGCTGCTCCACCGATCTCCCTCAGTGCGGGTCCGGGACGTGGCGGACCGAGCCCGCGGGCCCGACCCTAGGCCGAAGTATCTGCTTGCCACAGACGCCTGTGGGCAAGCGGGCGGAGCGGTGCTGATAGACCTGCATGATCCGGGATCTCCGTGGCAGGTGGCCCGCTTCGAGTGGCCGGAACACATTGGATCGAGCACCCGCTCCGAGCTGCTGACCGCGACGCGTGCGCTCCAGCACTTCAGGCACCAGGTTGCGGGGACGTCCGTGCACCTCTTGACCGACAACGTGGCCACTCAGGCTGTGTCGTCAAGGTTCCGGGCATCGCTCTCGGCCGGGCACGCCGATGACCTGGCCGAGGAGCTTGCCGAGTTCCTGCTGCACAACCGGGTGCGCCTAGATGCGAGCCACATCGCTGGCGTTGACAATATCTGTGCTGACCGCCTGAGCCGCCTTCCCCCGCAGGTGGCCATCGAGGGGCCCTTGTGGAAGCTGGGTACGAGGTGTCTTTCGACGGCTGCGAGCTCTTTCTGCGCGACTGCGCCGCCTGCGTGGCCCAAGCTCGTGCTGCCACCGACGGTCGTCCCGGTGGACGAGCCACACGGCTGCTGAGCGTCCTGGACCGGGACGGCAACTCCCACGTGTTCGCGGCCATGCTGGCCCTCACGGACGTTAGAACAGGCCGGCCCACGGTGGTGGCGGCTGTCAGGGCGTGGCGAGCGCTCTGCGCAGCAAAGGGCGCGAGGTTTCCCCGCTCGGGGCGGATCACGCTGGCGGCAGCGTCGATCTTCGCCCGGGCGCTAATGGCGGGAGACACGGACTTGTCCCCGTCGAGCCTGGTCAGCTACCTCTTCGCGGTGAGAAGGTTCGCTCGGTTCGCCTTTGACGAGGCAGACGACCCGATGTCGGACAAGCACTCGGCCATCAAGCTCATCGTGGCACGCATGAATCGCATGGCCGAGCCCAAGTTTGACGCCCGCATTCCCTTCGGCCCTTCCACGATCATGGCTGCGGCGTCAGACCCATACACCGACCTAGCGATTCGGACGGTGTGTGCGATAGCCTGGGACGGCCTCTGCCGCCTCGGCAGCCTGTTGGAGGAGGCGTGCCCTGCCGGGCGTCGAGCACTCCAAATCCAGGCGCTCACGCTGCATGAAGGTTCAAGCTGGCCGGCATACTCGGTGACGATCCAAGACAAAATGTCACCAAAAGGCGAGCGCGTGACCGTTTCGGCGGATCCCGCCTCGGCGTTCTACAACCCGGCGTCCTGCGGCTCCCCGTTTCTGGTGCGCGAATACGTCAGGGCGCGAGCGAGGCGCGGGCCGGGTCCCGCTTGGCTGACCAAGACGGGGCTTGCGGTGACGAAGCGTATGGTGACGGAGCTGGTGGCCCGCCACCGCCGCGACGACCACCCGACGACGGGGCACGCCTTCCGCATCTCGGGCGCCACTTGGCTTTACACCTCAAGGAAGGCGTCAGTCGTACGCATCGCAAGCCTGGGACGATGGCACAATCCTGCCAGTGTAGTCTCATACATCAGAGAGAACGCACCGTTTCTCTTACGCGAGGAGGATGCGACCGGGAGACGACACCATTTCTGACCCACAGGCGCAACCTCCTCGCCGCTCCGGCGTGCCGCACCTCCCGTCCCGGCAGGCAGCGGCACGCGGCACCCTCCTCCATACCCTCAACCTTGTTCTACGGAGGGTGCCCAGTGGCCATTCAATCAATGGGTGGCGCGGAGGCAGGCTGGGAGGTGGCTTGCGAGGTTTCAGTGCCCCTGTGGGTGCAGACTCCGAGCAAGGCACTGCCACTCCTAGCCTGCTGGCGCCGGACACCTAACAGGTGCTCATTTGGCCACTGCTGGATGCGTGATCACCATTCCCTACGATCACACGCACCAGGGCGAATCGGAGGCGTTGCCGGACATGATGCGCAGCATGTCGTCGTGGTGCAGCACCATCTTGCGCTGCCAGGGCGCCTGGACTTGCCCGTTCGCGAGCTTCACCACCCCGTCGCCGTACAGGCACCTGCGGAGCTTGGCCCGCAGCCACCCCGGCAGCTGATGTTTGGCGGCAGGGGCGCGGGCGATCGTGCTCCGCGAGGTCTCGCGTTGCCTGCCGATCCCGGGACGTGGTTGTCCTCGTCTCTTCTGCCCGGCTCATCGACGCCTCCGGAAGAACTGGATGCTTGCCCGTCCGCGAATTGAATCGCCCTGCCGGGCAGGCCCGAATGCGCGACAATCGCCAAGGCCGAAGCACGAGACGACTCTCCCCAATCGCGACGCCACGCTGAGCGCAATTCCTACTCCGTGCCCCGGGCAACCTCGTGCCCCCACGGCCTCTGTGCGCAAGGCCTAGTCCCTTCCGTTCTCTGTCCATTGCAGGACGCGTGGGTCCTGGCAGCACGCCGAGTCGTCGACTCCAGCCAACTGAAGCCATGAGCCTCCACCAGCCGATCCTATTCGCTTATGCCTTCGGCCAGGCATCGCTTGCCCACCGTCCTCGGAAACAGCTGTGGCTGGGCTGAGCCCCGAAGCATCGCGAAGGAGACGCAGCATCTGCCACTCGCTACCTCCTCGTGTGCTCCGCGGGGCGGTGGGCGAGCACCGCAAGCCGAGTGCTGGGCATAGACTGCACAGGTTCACGACAATGCGCTGATTGCCCACCCGAAATTCCTGGCCGCGTCTCCCATGCTCTGGGGCGGGGCTTGCGGCGGCGGCGCCTCCGGCGGGGTTGCCTCCCCATCCAGCGCGATTTCAGGGTCCTGGCCCCCAACATTTGCTTTGATGCAACAAAAGTCTCGCAGGGGAGGGAGTGGGCGCTGGGTGTGGGGCTGGAGCGGTCCTGGGGCGGTTGGAGAGCCTGCGCGACAGCGGCGACAAGCAGTGCCTGTGCTTCGCAACGCCCGCCAAACGCGCAAGCCACACTCAAGCACGACCACACCATGCGCCATGCGCGAAAACAAGTATTGCCGGATCTGCGGGTCGACTGGGCGATGACCGGGCTGCAGGCGCGGCCCTGTTCGGCCGGCCGTGCGTTGTTGGTTTGCTCGCGGTTCTGCTGGAATTCGCTGGCTCTGCTCTCGACTGATTCCGGCAGAGTTACAGGCCAGCACAAAAACGTGACGACGGCGAACTAGCCGAGCGCACTCGCCTTTGCTGCGCCCGCGGACTCCCGGAGGCCGCCCGCGACGCCGAAAGGCCCACAGAGGGCAACCTTCCCCGCTTTTTGCCGAGCTTGCCATGCTAGCGCGGGGCTCACGGGGCGCAGCGCGGGCGTGGCGGGCTGTGCTGCCTCCAAGCGCCCGGACGGCCGCTGCGGTTCGGCAGCCTTGGGCCCAGCCAGTCGCCGTCCTGAGCGGCGCAGGCGAGCCCCTGTGCCGCACCCTTTGGAGCGCAGGTCCCTCGGTGCTTCGCGACAGCACGGGCGGCGCGCGGCCCGTCCTGGTGCGCCCTCTGAGCTCCGCGGCGTCGGAGACTGACTCCCACCCGTTTGCGACTAAAGCCGAGCGTTGGGCTGCCAACCACCTGACCCAGGAGGAAGCCGGAACCGACGCCATCGATTTAGCCCTCGGGGTACTCTCGTTGTCCTCCGTCTCGCCGGAAGTCGCCCGCGATCGGGTGGAGCTTGTGCAGGCCTTTTTCACGTTCATCACGAGGCTGCGTGCCGCCAAGGGGCTCCGCTCTGCCAACAACGAGGACATCGTCGAGCTGCTTGGAAGGCTCGGCACCGCCAGCATGGAGCTCGCCCACTGCACCGACATTGACGCCGTGCTTCAGCATGCCGGGGTGACTCTGGCAATGCCCGGCGGCGAGGCGCAGCTGGCCAAGTGGCACCGGCTGGGCCACCTGCAGTCCGTGGCCGGAGGCTTCGCGGAGGTCATGGCCAAGCCGTCCACCATGAGAACAGTGAAGGACCACGCCAAGGAGTTGCTCTTGGAGGCCAAGCGCGAGGCCGAGGAGCAGGCCGCGAAGGAAAAGCGCGAGGCCGAGGAGCAGGCCGCGAAGGAAAAGCGCGAGGCCGAGGAGCAGGCCGCGAAGGAAAAGCGCGAGGCCGAGGAGCAGGCCGAGAAGGCCAAGCGCGAGGCCGAAAAGAAGCACAAGCGGGACTCTTTCGTGACGGCCATGAGCGCATTGGTTAAGTACTCAACGAACCATGTCCAGTCTGTTGACCTTGCAGACTACGACGAGCTAGAGGCTTCCAAGCTTGCGTGGAAGTCGCTCCGCACCGCGCAGTCTGACCGCAGGCTGTCCTTGTTCCTTGGCACGCAGCAGCGCACCGAGCTTGTGTCCGCCGTGTTCGAGAGCGTCTTCGACCTCGCCTTTCGAGAGCAACGAATGACGACCACGAATGTCAAGTTCCTGTCCGGCCCCAGGGGCTCTGGCAAGACCACGCTCGTTTGGAAGGCAGCCAAGGCGGCCGTCGACGCGATTCCGAGCTCTCGCGTTGCCGACGTTGTTGTGATCAAGCTCGACGGCCTGGCACTTAACTTTCTGTTTTCTGACGCCGACAACAAGGAAGGATTCATGCCACATCCTGTTGCATGCATCCAGTTCGCGATGTGGCAGGCAGGACTGCTGCGTGGCACTGAGCTGGAGTCCAGGATGGAGAGCAACCCTTGGGATCTGAATAGCTGGAAGCGCGGCTTTGACCCAGTGACTGAATCGGCCTCTTCGACGGCCGGTCGCCAAGTCCGCGTCTTCCTGATTGTGGACGAATTCCAGGAGTTCTTCAGGTACAGCGAGCTTGGCGACTTGTTCCGGACCCAGCTGACTGGCCTCATGACCGACTATCCTGACTTTGAGACGTTCGTCATGGGGTCCCCATCTGTCGGCCGGCAGGTGCTTCTTAACCCTAAGGCGATGCAGGACGATCCTCGCATCAAAGATTTCCCAGGTCTCAAGGGCCAAGTTGCCAGCGTCAACATCACCAAAATCAGCCAGCCAGCCAGACTGAATCGCTTCAGCGGTGACGAGGCTGTTCGCTTTGTGCTCTCATGCCTCCCAGAGCAGAAGGAGAGCACGCTGAGCGACATTCCTGGCATCGTGAACGAGCTTCTTGGAGAGCTGCAAGCCGAGCCGCCTGCGATTGCCGAGCAGCTGGACCAACTGCGCCAACGCCCAGCGTGGAAGCGTCTGACCTCGGTGTTTGACGAGTTACGTCCCACCGCGAGGCGGCTGGTGGAGTCCTTTGTCCATACGGAACGAAGCGATGCGACATGGGATCCGATAGCGACGATGGAGCAAGCCGAGGCCGAAGCCTTCTGGCAAGCGGTGGCGCAACCCGTGACGAAGTTGCTAGTCACAGGATTGGCAACCATTCCTGTTGGAGCAGCTCCTCGGTCGGTCTCTTGGGCGCTGGGCGCGTCGATGCTGCCGCTGTTGAACGCTGAGTTCAAGGAGCTGTTCCAGCAGCGGGGCGTTGTCGATGATGCCAGAGTCGCAGCCGACGCCCTCGTCGACCAAGGCGTCCTCCGCCATTCCGAGGATGACAAGTTTTCGCTGAGCTCTAGCCTGATGCGGCTTCTCTCGCTGAGAGTGCTGGACCAGATGGGGTCCTGCGGGCTGCATCCCCGCCAGATTCTGGCCATGCTAGATGCCACGGGTATGTCCGGTGAAGCCATGGAACTGCTCGCAGCCGAGGGCATATGTGAGACTGGGCCAGGGACCTTCCTGAGGCAATGCATGGATTCGCAGCCTCACCTGCCGACTCGCAAAGCTGCCGATGACGCCAGCTCGTCCATATCTGGCTGGCTGAATGAGCTCAAGTCAGCCACTGTCACTGCAAAGGGGCAGGATGCTCCTCCGGCCAGTGAAACCTCCGCCGATTCCGCGGTTGGCCCGTCGGAGCCTGCCAAGTCGATTGCAGTGCAGCTCCTTCCGCCGCTCGATCTCAATGCATCCGACGGCGGCCCAGCTCTCCCCATGGACACATTCTTCAAGGAGAAGCCAGACTTGTTTGGTGCCGACGCCGTCGCCGTGGCTGAGCGGGGCGAAAAGGATGGCCCCAAGACTCGCCACATCATTCGCGTGCAGGTGAAGGTGTCGAGCGACATGGAAAAGCTAGAGACACTGTCTACGGGCGACGTGGCGAGGATTCTGCAGAAGATGAACGACAGCTTCCGAGACGATGGCTCTTGTGAGCCAAAGACTTCGCTCCTCCAGAGCGTGCTGACCAGCCAGACGGAAGGCTTGGCTTGCATCGTGGTCTGGAACTGCCTGGTCACTTGCAAGAAAACTGGTCTCGCGCACGACTCTTCGAACTGGCTCAAGGCGCTCCAAGCTGCGTCAGAAGACGTGTGGCAGCCTCCAACGGTCGATGCGCTCAGCGGTGCAGCGCATGCCGTTCGTGCAACCGGTCTCAATGCTGACCGAAGCAAGAAGTTGCTTGGCGGTCTTCACCCGTTCAAGTCCGAAGCGAACGGCGTTCCTGTCTACGTTGTCCCGGTTGTCGCCGACCATGAGGTGATGCTGGACATGTGGCCAGCGCGCGTGAAGCAGTTCGCGTCAGCAACGGGCATCAGGAACTACAGCAAGCCCAGGCCGTAAAGCTCTGACAAGTACACTGGTCAGAAACGAAGGAAGGAAGGTGCCTGCCACCCTTCCCCAAGCTTGCATGCCGTGAATGAGTGACACCACGAAGTTGAATGAACATCATTGGAAATGCATAAAACTCGTTCGGTAACCGGTTGGGTTCATATTTGTCCGCAGACGTAGATTTTACCCCGACAAAACAGATGAGCCATCTGGCATCGTCACGACACTCTCTTGGGCTACGCGGCTCCCCCACAGCGTGCTGGGGGTGCCCTCGGCGTGACTCAGAGGGTCCCGAGCTCTGGTCTACCCGCCTGCGTCGGCGGCCAAGACAAGCAGCTCGCCGGCAAGGCGCGCGCAGCGTGCGCTTCGCTTTGCCCGCCGTGCCGTGCGAACGCTCGCACAGCACTCCAGGGCCCGTTGCGGTCGGCTTTGAGGTTGTGTGAGAGCAAAGCCGCATTCGTGACCCGCCCGCCCATCCCGCGGCAGGCTGGGAGGTGGCTTGCGAGGTTTCAGTGCCCCTGTGGGTGCAGACTCCGAGCAAGGCACTGCCACTCCTAGCCTGCTGGCGCCGGACACCTAACAGGTGCCCATTTGGCCACTGCTGGATGCGTGATCACCATTCCCTACGATCACACGCACCAGGGCGAATCGGAGGCGTTGCCGGACAGCATCATAGGAGAACATGGCTTTAGATTAGGTTGAATGAACATCGTTGGGGGGGGTCGAAAACTCGCGTCACCATACCACTCACTCGATTCACAAACTCATCGAACACCAATCCAGCAACTCCATCACCGATGAATCACAAACCGCGCCAAACCCACAATCCCAAGTCCCAAGTCTCAGATCCCTGCCATCACGCTGCCACGAGTCGCCACTCAGCCGCCCCTGCTCACCGCATACGCTCCACCTGCTGTCGCAGGTACTGCGTCTGCCCGATCAGCTGGGTCGCCAGTCCCTTGGCGATGACCTCGTTCAGCCTCGACAGCCAGCGGAAGGCCCAGCGCGCACGCTCCCTCGGCCGGTCGCCGAAGGCCGTGTCCGCCACCTTCTTGAGAAGGCGAAGGCCGCCGGTCCCATGCGTCCCGTGGTCGTGATGACGAAGGGCACAATGGAGCTCATGTTGTCCTTTGTAGCTGAGCTCTTCTTGTACTCCCTCATCTTGTCATTCTCACGGCGCTCGAGAAAGGCGTCCATACGAAGGTGAATGAACATCGTTGGGGGGGGTCAAAAACTCGCAAAACCATGCCACACACTCGATTCACAGACTCACCATCACCAATCTAGCAACACCATAGGTTGAATGAACATCGTTGGGGGGGATCGAAAACTCGCGTAACCATGCCACACACTCGAGTCACAGACTCACCAATCACCAATCCAGCAACTCCATCACCGATGAATCACAAACCGCGCCAAACCCGCAATCCCAAGTCCCAAGTCTCAGATCCCTGCCCATCACACTGCTGCTCGAGTCGCCACTCAGCTGCCCTGCTCACCGCATGCGCTCCACCTGCTGTCGCAGGTACTGCGTCTGCCCGATCAGCTGGGGTCGCCAGTCCTTGGCGATGACCTCGTTCAGCCTCGACAGCCAGCGGAAGGCCCAGCGCGAACGCTCCCTCGGCCGCCTCGTCGCCGAAAGGCCGTGTCCGCCACCTTCTTGAGGAAGGCGAAGGCCGCCGGTCCCATGCGGCCCGTGGTCGTGATGACGAAGGGCACAATGGAGCTCAAGTTGTCCTTTGTAGCTGAGCTCTTCTTGTACTCCCCCATCTTGTCATTCTCACGGCGCTCGAGAAAGGCGTCCATACGAAGGTTAATGAACATCGTTGGGGGGGGTCAAAAACTCGCGTCACCATACCACACACTCGATTCACAGACTCACCAATCACCAATCCAGCAACTCCATCACCGATGAATCACAAACCGCGCCAAACCCACAATCCCAAGTCCCAAGTCTCAGATCCCTGCCATCACGCTGCCACGAGTCGCCACTCAGCCGCCCCTGCTCACCGCAAACGCTCCACCTGCTGTCGCAGGTACTGCGTCTGCCGATCAGCTGGGTCGCCAGTCCCTTGGCGATGACCTCGTTCAGCCTCGACAGCCAGCGAAGGCCCAGCGCGAACGCTCCCTCGGCCGGTCGCCGAAGGCCGTGTCCGCCACCTTCTTGAGGAAGGCGAAGGCCGCCGGTCCCATGCGTCCCGTGGTCGTGATGACGAAGGGCACAATGGAGCTCAAGTTGTCCTTTGTAGCTGAGCTCTTCTTGTACTCCCTCATCTTGTCATTCTCACGGCGCTCGAGAAAGGCGTCCATGTTCTGCAGGCCCTGCGTCACGTAGGACTTGCTCACCGCCGAGGTGATCTGCACGTCGACGAGACAGGTGGTCTCGAAGTCGACGTGCACCCGCAGGTCCGGTCGCTTGCGCGCGGCCTCGCTGGACCCCGGCTGGGACCCGAAGCGCGTCTGCCCGTCCTGCCAGCTGGAGGGCTCCACCACCGACTGTAGTCCCGCCGAGCGCACCGCCGCGTGCAGGACGTCGCGGACGTCGTTGTGCGCCCGGATGGTGGAGCCCTTGCCGCAGCGGCAACGCGCCAGGTGGTGTGCCACGCCGGAGACCCGCCGATGTGGACGGTGCCTCTCGCGGTGGTGTCCCGCTGCACGCACGCGCAGTTGATCGACACGCCGTCCGGCACCACGTGGTGGCCTCGGAGGCTCCGATGCGGTAGCGGGTGACCACCGCGAACTCCTCGTCCGTGAGCCCGCGGGGTCCCATCATCGTGTTGCGGAGCCAGTAGTGCGTTCCCGGCACGCACGCCTCTCGGAACGCGACCAGGTCGCTCATGACGCGCAGCATGGCCGGGTCGTCGATGTTGGCGATGCGCTTCTCCGGCGTGCCCTTGGCCATCGCCTCGGCCCTGCAGCGCGCTGTGCAGGCCCTGCGCGCCTTGGCCAGACGGCGCAGGAAGACACACTCGTGCTTGATGCGCAGCATGTCGTCGTGGTGCAGCACCATCTTGCGCTGCCAGGGCGCCTGGACTTGCCCGTTCGCGAGCTTCACCACCCCGTCGCCGTACAGGCACTTGCGGAGCTTGGCCTTCAGCTCGCCCGGCAGCTTACCCAGGGTGTCGGGCAAGAAGCCCTCGAACCCTGTCGCTGCGGCCAGGCAGCGGGCTCCCTTGCAGGCCCTGATGAACTCCTCCACCAGGTTTGCCGCTGCCTCCATGTCATCCGACGACTCGTCGCCAGATCTGAGCTCCATCATCGCCCCAGCGCCAGCTCCTCGATCTCGGCGCGCAGCTCTTCCAGGCCCTCGACAGCCCCCGCGATGTCCGACCTCCACACGTGCGCCAGCTGGTAGCGCTTCTTCACCCTGGCGGCATGAAGGTCGGCCTCCTTGCCCACGACGCAGTCCTTGTCCGGCCTGAAGTACCGTGCCTCGGTGCAGGCGTCCTTGTACTCCTTGCTGTCCCGCTCGTAGTCCGGTAGGCTCCCTTGGCGACCTCCTCGCATCGCAGCAGGATGTCGCCACACTCCTTGGTCGCATCGCTGCGGTCTGAGCGCTTCAGCGCGCGCTTCACGAGTTTCTTGAGCGAGATGCCCTTCCAGTTGGGGTCGTGCCGTCCGCGTCCGCGTCGGGTCCGTCCCTGGCCAACCCGATCGCCGGCGTTCGCCTGACCGAGTAGACCTGTGCCGCATCCGCTCTCGGCTGTGCGGCATCAGATGTCTCTTGGCCGGTTGGAGCGCCAGCCGCACTAGCTGCCGCTGCG